>BFEA01000093.1:3102057-3113820 GCA_003427395.1 Chara braunii
AGAGAGAGAGAGAGAGAGAGAGAGAGAGAGAGAGAGAGAGAGAGAGAGAGAGAGAGAGAGATGGCATGCAAACAACTGGCAAAATGAGTAGATCTGTTTGAAGCGTGCACTGAATACGTCTGCATTTAGACATGTCTGTTTGCAAGTGCAAGTATGTCGTTTCAACCTGTGCCCTTTGGGATCTTTTCCGCCCCATCCACACAATGTCGTTTTGACCAAAACCTAGTATGGGGTTTCGAGGAAAATGCCACAAGCAGCTACCAGTCCTGTGTTTGCTTGAACTAACCCTCATCTCCCTAAATGCCCGTGTCTTTCATTTTACCAACCAAAGACGACGAAATTGACTCAGCGGGGAAAATTGCAACCCTGACGGGTTGCGAACATTTTTAGGTTTGGTGAACCAGGATGTGAGTGAATCATTAGGGGGAACTGGTCCTTGGTGATATTAAGGACGACCTACAACTAACTTTCGCAGAACCGGGACTTTTGGAAAAAGGAACGATTAGTCGTCAAGTGGAAGAGGACCTAAAAAAGATTACGAAGGGAAGGCGCTGTCAGGAGTCCCACGCGCAAGCAGTTCGAGGCAGAGGGTACCGGAAGTCCAGTCCCGTAATTTGCAAGAGGCAGCTTTAGTGATTTTTTGTGCTTGGAAGAATTCCCAGAAAAATCTGAAAATTTTGAAATCCATAGATTTGGTCGTGGTATTTCTAGGAAAAATATTAGAAAATTTTCAAAAAATTATTAGAGACCACGAAATAACCGTCGCGCTGATTCGGCACATTGTCAAGTTTTGCCACTGAGCCATGTGTGGGCGAACAGAAAAAAATACTCCAACTTCAATGATTTTTTGCTCTAAGAAGAATGCGTGCAAAAATCTGAAAATGAGAGTGCCCGTATATTTTATTGTGATCTTTCCAAGGAAAATATTAAATAAGTGTGAAAAACTTATTTCAACCAGGAAATAGATTGCAACCGTAGTTAAACCTTTTTTTTTTTTTTTTTTTTTTTTTTTTTAAGGAAATGGTCCTTGTGTAAGCTCTCTATCTTGACAGTGGTGAGAGAACCGCAAGAATTGAGGGCTTATTCGTCAGACTGCTTCATTTATTGTTGGGGAGCTTCACCTACTGGAAACTGGGTCTAACGTCTCGTTGATATAACATACAACTCAATGCTTCCTAATTTTGTTTAGCGGGCTATAGTCATTTTGTTCTTACTAGGGGGCTACATTACCATCCCAACGTGGAGTGCCCCTATCTAAGGTCCCAGTCCCATTCTCTGGATTGGAGGCTAACGTATCTGTCACTCCCTTTAGCTCGACTAATTTCACATGTAAGTACTAAGTCCATTTAGCTCGACCAATTCAAGGGTTTCGCAACTCCCATTTTTTGTTAGGGGAAACTACGTGGGAGTTACAAAAACGAGTTATAATTGCACTATGGGGCAAGGTACAGTTTAAAATTCCAAGTTTGGTGTTTGTTGGGGTCTTGGAGTTCACTGTTTTGGCCATCCCTGAAAAATCCTGAAAATCCTGAAAACTACAAAGAGCGGATTTTGCACGAAAACACACTTTTGCCTTTTTTTTTTTTTTTTTTTTTTTTTTTTTTTAACTACGCTATATTTTTCTCTCAAATTTTTTCATCATCTTTCAAATACTTTCACTTCACCTTCACTACCTACCTACCACTACTCCTAAGGCTTAGACAGGGGACCCCGGCTGCTTTTGTGCCCTTGTCCCTTTTTTTTTAATAACTATTATTACTTTTGAACACAGCCCCATCAGCGGCCAAGTCCCACTAGTGGCTTAATCACGCAGTTTCTGGCAACGGTGAGTTCAGCCCTGTCACGTCGGAAAATCTCATGGCCACAATACTGCTGCTATACCGTATTTTGATGCTCTGAAGGACGGGTCGTTCAGGGGCAAGTTGCCACTTGAACGGATTAAACCACCAGTCATTTTGAGCCTTGTTTCCCCGACACAGACTTTTGCGGTGCGCCAATTCCTGCCAGCAGCATGCGATTTGCCGGGCAACACCAGCCTTTCTGTCCAGTAGGCGCGACTTGCGATTTTGCAGCGAGCTAACCACCATGTCAGAACAAAATAACTGTGAAGAGTGGTTGAAGAAAAGATATTGGCCATCAAACTTCTTTATCTACAATCAGCAGTATCCCTTAGGGTCTGGTTCAGCACATCTAGAAAATCCTAGAAAACGCATTTTTCTTGTTTCCTACGTTCCACACAGTCCTGGAAGGAAATTATGTGAAAGGTTTCATGTGCCTCCCAAGTCAAGCCCCACTATCACATCCCATTTTCTTTTGTATCATAGACCCCACCGTAGGTGCTGTACAGGCCAAGTAGAATCCAGTAGCATAAGGCCCGTACGAACAGTAGAAGTCCATAGCGGGCAGTAGGTACGGTGTTGCGGTCAAGTAGCAGATCAGTCCGAGGAAGGGCCTGCAGTGGTCCAAATCTTTGTCGGTCATGATTTGCAAGGCCTCGCTTGAAAGGAATTATGGTAAGCTGCGTCCGCTTCAGGCAAGACTGTCACAAAGTTTACACACCAGATTGTTAGTTGTTCATTCGAACCCTGAAGTTCGATGGTAAAACTCAACCTAGGACTTGGATCCCCCCAGGATGTCCAAACCTTTGTTGGTCAGGATCTTGCAAGGCCTCGCTTGAAAGGAATTATGGTAAGCTGCGTCCCCTTCAGGGAAGACTGGCACAAAGTTTACGCACCAGATTGTTAGTTGTTCATTCGAACACTGAAGTTCGATGGTAAAACTCAACCTAGGACTTGGATCCCCCCAGGATGTCTGAACCTTTGTCGGTCAGGATTTGCAAGGCCTCGCTTGAAAGGAATTTGGTAGGCTGCCTCCACTTCAGGCAAGACTGGCACAAAGTTTACGCACCAGATTGTTAGTTGTTCATTCGAACACTGAAGTTCGATGGTAAAACTCAACCTAGGACTTGCATCCCCCCAGGATGTCCGAACCTTTGTTGGTCAGGATTTGCAAGGCCTCACTTGAAAGGAATTATGGTAAGATGTGTCCACTTCAGAGAAGACTGGCACTAAGATTGTTAGGCATTCATTCGAACATTGAGGTTTGATGGCAAAACTCAACCTGGGACTCGGATTCCCCCAGGATGTCCGAATCTTTGTAGGTCAGGATTTGCAAGGCCTCGCTTGAAAGGAATTATGGTAAGATGTGTCCGCTTCAGACAAGACTGGCACAAAGTTTACACACCAGATTGTTAGCCGTTCAAACACTGAAGTTCGATGGCAAAACTCGACCTAGGACTCGGATCCCCCCAGGATACAACCTCTTCCTTTTTCTTGCGGATCGAGCTAAACAGGCATTAGCTAAAATGGTTAGTGCTCCTATATCAAATCAGTCAAACCTTTCATTTCATAATTGGAGAAATCAAATGTGACGAACCACTTTCTGTAGCGCGTGACTTTCTGCGAAGCTACGTTGAGGGGTCCTAAGTTGGGAAGGTTGGGCCAATTACGGGAGATCGGGATCGGTGGGAAATTGCATCGGTGTCCTTGCTTTTTCGTCTTTTTCGTCGCTTCTGGGTGTGTCCTAGGACGGCCGGTTGATTGATTGGTTGACCGAAAGGCTGGCGCGCCACCGCGCGCGCGACTAATAAATGTTGACGTCGTTTCTTTTGTTTCGGTTCCAAACTTTTGGGTGCGGACATCGCGCGGGAATTTGCTTCGTTCTTTTTGAATTTTTCTTTTAAATCTTTTTCGAATTTTGTCGAGCCCCGATGGCTCTCGGAATTTCGGACTTTTCTTCTGAAATTTGTGTTTTTTGCTTCTTCGGATTAGATAGGAATTTAGGAATTTCGTAATTAGGATTTTCCTTGCCGCGCGGCGCTTTTTGTCTACTCGCTTCTTCATGCGGCTGCAACGGAACTCTGATTAATAGGCGCCTTTAATCATGTGTGTAACTGTTATTTTGGGCGGGCGCCATTGTAACTGTATCTTTCTTCTTGCGCTTCGTCTTTCCCGCCCTTCTTCTCTTTCTTTTGCTGCGTTTTTGGTAGCCGCAGTCTGCATGATCGGATCGATGCGTGGAGAACCGCTATGTCCCCCACGCCAATATCAGCCCATGCAGATGTAGGCAATCCCTCCCCCTTCCCTTCTTCTAAGTCCTTGTAATTTCGTGTTCTTTGCGCATCCATGCACGCTATAAATTNTGGTTTATTTGGTGTCCACTCTATGGACTGGTGACGAGTCTGGCGTAAAAGGTATGGGACATTTGTTATAATGACCCTGAAAAAATCCTGAAAATTCAGGGCTCTATTAACCTCGTCTCTTGCCTTGGGGTTTAAGGGCCCTTTGATCATTTTTATTTATTTATTTTTTTGCTGTTGGTTTATTTGGTGTCCACTCTATGGACTAGTGACAAATCTAGCGTAAACGGTATAGGACGTTTGTTATAATGACCCTGAAACAATCCTGAAAATTTAGGGCTCTGTTAGAGGTTAACAGAGCCCTAAAATTAATAGAGCCCTAAATTTTTAGGACTTTTTTAGGGTCATTATAAGAAACGTCCTATACCTTTTACACCAGACTTGTCACCAATCCATAAAGTTTTGTTTTCGCCCTGTTTTATTTTTGGTAAAGGTGAGTGTGTGCCAAGTTTGTGTTTGTTGGGGTCTTGGAGTTCACTGTTTTTGCCAACCTTAAAAATCATGAAAATCCTAAAAACTGAAAATAGTGAATTTTGCATGAAAACACACTTTTGCCTTGGGGTTTTCCTTTGATTTTTTTTTTTTTTTTTTTTTTTTTGTTGGCTTATTTCGTGTCCACTCTATGGACTGGTGACAAGTCTGGTGTAAAAGGTATGAGACGTTTGTTATAATGACCCTGAAAAAATCCTGAAAATTTAGGGCTCTGTTAACCTCTTCTCAATGTATATAACCCAACTTTCTAGCCAGGAAGGGTGCCCCAAGTACAAATGCAAACCGTATTTTGCCCCATATTGCAGTTACAACTTTTTTTTTCCGACTCTACTGAAGTTACCCCATTTTGTTATTATTGTGTATATCCCCCTTAGACCCCCAACCCTGCCTAAGCCCTGCCTCTCTCTGTCGGGGCTGGAGGACCCCCTATCCAATGTCCTAGCCATATTCTCAGGATCGAAGGCAACTGTATTTGTCGGTCCCCATTCCCCATTCCGTTTAGCCTTTCTAGTTCTATAATATTGCATCTCCCCTATTTGTTCTTGCTATGTTTGTCTCCTTAAACCGTTGTTAGAGCAAATACCATTACAAGGGTATTTTGCAATTGTTTTGCAATAAACGAGGCGACCGTACGGGCTATCATGATAGAGTCGGACCGAGAGTAATAAGTGTGCACGCTTTTTGCGCAACACTTTGAAATAATTTTTCTTAACCATGAAAGACAGGGTGTACTCGATTCACCACGACACATATTATAGCCGCACACGCCAAGATAACAAAAGTTAGTAGTAATAACCTTTGATCACGAAGATCGAAGGGTCAATTGGTGAGAAAAGGGTAGCACTGAATGAATTGATGGCGCCCAAGTGCTTACTTAAAGGCTGGCATGAGGACGGTGTCGAACGCATCGATCCCGCAAAGCAACCCTCCCGGTCGTGTCACACAGGATTTTGCAGGACTTTGTCCTAGTAGAGTGTTGTTGCTTCGGCAAATTGTGCCAACCATACCTCTCGCAAACCCCTACGAAAGGATAGGGTCACACAAGTTATAACTTACCTCCACCCGTGGGAGCTGTCACCATCCTTTGGGTGGGTTTATCCCTGCCGAGCTACCAAATCATATGCGAAAAGTTTTTGTATGCAATTGCAGAGGTGGCCTGACTGAGGGCATTTCTTGTTCGCTTTAGTATAGGGGGTACCTGGAGTTAAACGCCCGAATCGGACCCGTGCACGAATAGTCACCCAAGGCGTTGATCTCTCTAACGCGATACTACGCAGGTCGACTATGAAAGTCAAATCTAACCACGCGATACATCTCACAAAAATAAAATCAAACTTCATACGTAAATTTGCACCTAGTCCCTTTTTCCACATCTTACCCATAACTTTTGACGAAAGAATTATGTGGGTGTCGCGCATCAGACTCTGAATAAATATCGCGGTGATGTAGATTTTATCATATCGACCAACCATACATGAATACACAAGCGACCGAAACGATGACGTACTATGTGGTACCGACAACCACGCGGTCCTCAATAATTTTGAGGTGTCGGCTGACATGCGTCCTGAAGGGTTAATCTTTCGATGCCAGACAATCGCAAGTGCGATTGCGAGACCTACCCTCCTCTGCACATTGAGGAGAGGAGGGGTAGGCGGGCTTCGACCCTTAGTGGCGGCCAAACGTCTCTGGCCTTGACAGAGGGGCTCCATCGGTTCCTAAGCATGGCGTGTTTCTTAATCTAGTCAACAATTTCGAAATTATTCATACTTTTGAACCAAGCAGGCGACCTCCCGCGATTCTAGGTCCCGTACTACATAGCACCATCTGTCTACCATTAGTTCATTGGGTCTGCACTTCTCAGGGAGCAGAAACATAGTACGTACATACAAACAACAACCTCAAAATTAAGACCCCATTTTCAATCTTTTCAACGTTCGGTCCCAACCAGTAAGAATAGAGATCCATCCTCCCCAACAATTAGCGAATTTCCTGAAAAAGTTAACGAGAGCACCGTCGAAAAACTCATCTGGATATCCCCACAACCACAACTCGTTTTTCAGAGTTAAAAGAAAATGAAATTTCAGACCATGAATAGATGCGAATGTCCTGGCTCGATGCAAACATGAACCAATGACGGCGAACTTCTGTTAACGACTTGAATACGACTGAAAATCTTGAATGCACTGAAATCTGAGCATAAAATTAATCTCCTTCTGCTGATTCTTGTGTGTGGCTTGGCATACCACTATCGAAGGATAACTCAGAATCCTTAGCTCACATCCAATGAACTGCCACTGTTGCCCCTCATTGGTTTGCTCCTACGTGAGGCCTTTGTCATAACAGTTTCGAAACTTGCTCATTATTCGCAATGCCCTACACCTGGAGCTATTATCATCATGCGAATACTCCACGAATACTGAAACATCATTGACAATTCTGCAACCATGCGCGAGACTCCTATCTCTCCCTAATGACGCTAGGAAAGAGAACTCATTGTATGCACATAATAGACACGCAAGGGCGGGGCTGAAAGTTTTCCCCATAGGGATTCCCACCGTCTATCGTAACAACCGACCTGCCACCACAACAAACGTGTTACTCAGCTCATACTCAACAAACGACAATATCATTTCAAAGGAGATAAAAAACCAACCATCTTTTCCTCTTTCTTTGGTCATCCAGACCATCTTCCCACGTTTACTTATCAACACTCCCACCAAATCCTCACCCAACCAGTAGTCTGTGACCCATATGAGAGCCGTAATAATGGACGAGTGTGACAGGTTTGAAAACATCTCTTTTATGTCGAATGATCCCCCAATCAACGCGCGAATCTTCTTCATACCTGCATTGATATGATTGATCCTGCACATGAGGTCGTCAGTTCGTCTTAAATTGAAATGCATGTTCTCAGGAAGTCACCATAGAAGAAGATTAACCGCACAAGATATCCGTCTAGCCCCCACCACCGACCCTTTAGAAAATGATGGGCATATGGGTCTCCACTTCGTTACATCCTTGTGTTTTGGTATATAGTAAGCACGCCCAAACTTCCCATCTTTCTTCCACGCCCCCAACTTACCAAATCCAGCCTCGTCGTACCTTTGTTTGCAGCTGCTAATTACCAGTGCTTCAGGATTCTCCTCCTTAACGAACGACGGGTTCGTAAGAAACAACTTCTTCATGCTAGTTCCATATACAACCGGGCAGCATACGTATGTATCTCCCGCATTGTGATCCAACGGAGAGTATATCAGCCCTACCAACCTTTTCTTAAAAGATAGAACTTCCTCAACTTGGCACACCGGCAACCTCTTAGAATGAGATTCAATAATGCATGTAGAAAGAACATCAGAATTGAGAAGTTCAATTTTGACATGAGGAAGAGACCCGAGATTGTCGAAAGATTCCAAAATTTGAGAACGCAGACTAGAAATAGGTTGATCGAGAGAGGGAGAGAGAACATTCAACGAGATAACAACATACGCAAGCGATTGCGAGTCCGTTTCTCCTGAAAACACCGAATGGCCGAGAAGGCATACACTAATTGCCCGAATTCCCAAGTACGTAGACAACTTCTAGAGGCAGGTTGTTTCAAAAAACCCACCAAATACGGTTTCAGAGCTCGTCTTTTTTGACAAAATGGCACAACAACTTCGAAAAGAAGTAAAACACCCGTCGTCAACCAACCTTTCACGTTCCGCAACTGATCTCGACTAAGAGAAGAGGACACAATAGAAGAGTCATAACAACATTTCAGCACCTTCCAATTATCCAACAGAACAGACCCTCCTCTACATGCAATCGCCACACTAGTTAATCCATCGTCACGACATGTATTCAAGATCCTTATCAAATTATGAGACGCCCCTCCAGTCGAAGGCTGAAATTTAACCAAAACTTTCCTCTCATCCAACCGCTTACTCACATCGTTCACAAAATTACGAATAGACAACGTTCCTTATTTTCGACAGAATTTCCTCCGTTCCCTTTTACCTGGTCTCTTCTTTCTCGATTTCCGTGGTTTGTCCCTGGCATTGAGAGAGGTAGAAAAATATCGGATAAAAAACTTCTCTACACACTCAAGATCTTCCTCCGAACAACAGTAAATCGGAATAGCCACACACTTGTCTGCACCATACCTTCGTAGCCACCGGTATAACTTTTCATTACGTTGACCCTTACTTATCAGACAACTATCACACGCCCTGTACACGTGCTCACTCCATCTCACCGACAACACACGTTTTGTGCAGCCCACATAGAGATGTCTACACCAAGGAGACAGGAGCACATAGATAAGCGGGCCCTGCACCACCTCCCCCTACTGCCACCAAAGAGAAATAAAGGAAGACAACTTCTGTGCCCACGAAATTTCCTTCAAAAATATTAACACAATGACACTCCATCGAAACAACTCATCATCAGCTTTTGACCTCAAACACTTAGTTGAAGAAAGCCTGTAGTGCATACACAGATTAGCCAACGACCATAGGTTAGCCGCGCTCGTGAGGGATCCTAAGAAGTAGCCGAATCCCTCCCATCCTCTTTGTCTTCGTTCAACGGATCACCAACCACGTCATTAGATACCTCTTGTATGGCGGGTCGTTTACCAAACGCCCTATCAACTCTCTTCGCAATAATCTCCGCAATAGTTTCACTGAAAGTGGTGTACTTGACGCCTTCCTTCAGGCAGATCTTAGTGATTGCATCTTTCTTCTTACCTCGTAACTCCTTTTTTGCTCCCCTGATGAAAACTTTCCGCTCGACGTCCGTATTGCCATCGATCTCCCCAGCCTTCTTCTTCCCTTTACAGGACTTGTGTGTTGTTCTTTCCTCCTTGTCAACATCATCCAACCGTTCCCGAAAAGAGGATCCGGGCGTATCCTTCTTGGCAGCCTCTCGCTTACTCAATTCCTCTTTTAGTCTAGCGTTCTCCTGCTCCATCTCACGTCTCCGATTCAATTCTTGCAAACGAAGCTCTTTGAGAGCCTCCACTTCTAGAGTGTGCAACTGCCGCAATTAATCGAGCTTGGCGGGTGTCTGTATTGGAGTCGATGGCGGCACCTTGAGATGTGCTGATGGTGACGTAGCAATACGGCTACGCTTGTTCCCCGATTTCAGCGCCTCCCTCTTCCAATTTTTGGCTTCCATCACCGCTTCCTCTTGTGACTTCTTCAATGTTTGAATCTCCTCCTCCAAGCTCTCCATTTTTTGGCATGCTTTCATCGCTGTCTCCAATCGTTGCTTCATCATCTCTTGTTCCTGCATCATGCGAGCCAGGAATGCATCGTCCCCTCCCGCCGCCTTACTAGTAGAAGCTCCCAGGAATACCTTGCGCATTGTGAATCCGCAATGATTCGACCTGCTTCTTCAGCTTGTTGATTTCTTCTTCGTTAGTGCCTGCACCTCTACCACTGCGCAAAGAGCCACAAACCGCTTCAAACTTCACATTCCATGCATCGTTCAACTGCTTCTGAAAGTCTTCGCGATCCTTCTTCTCCTTTATCCTTCTCTCTTCTTCTTCCAATTCCCACTTCTTCTTTTCTTCTTCTTGTTGCTTGGCCAGTACCTTCGCCATCTTCGAGTCATACCACGTCTTCAGTATATTCACTGTTTCTTTTAATGCCACTAATTAGGAGCAATTGAGTACGGAATCCCATAATGATTAAATGATTGGGTAGTTGTTGGACCGAAGACCAGCAAACGCCTTGCGGGAATGCGAGTAAGCACGGTCTGATTTGTGCAGCTTATGGGTGTCCACGCGCGCCGATTTGTAACCACCAACGAACTTAATTGCCCCAAGATTCTTTTCTGATTGTATGAATGGATGTATTCGACGGCCGTTTTGCATCCGCAACGTAGAAATCATCCCGCCTGAGCACGTGTAAGCGCGATCCCCTTTTGCGTGGCCTACAGGTACTCACACGCGGTGATCGCAATCATCAAATATTAGGACGGGCCCGGAATTTCCCCAGCCAGGTAAACACGCACTAAGGAATTCCACGACCTCACAATGACAAGATGACGTACTCGAGGGACTCAGACTCGTCGTGGGATCCAGAGTATTTCAACCCTTGGGTGAGCGAGTGTCTCAGACGGAGACGCCCGAAATTCCCCTGCCTAACCGAGAATCGATTGTGCCCTAGGGAGTTGCACTGTGCTACGACCAGCGATCCAAGGTCTCCCAATTTTCCCACTTCGGATAACTCGCACTACTTCATATCTCCCGACTTCGTCAACTTCGTCGTTATCGCTACCAACTTCCCTCCCTTCCGCCTCCTTCTCCCGTATCACCAACTCACAGTTGTCCCGTGGAATTCCATCGCCGAGTACTGGCCCCGCACGCCCTGCGGAAACTGTCAGCAACGTGGCAACCGACGAGCCCCTGAAAACATGAGGCCTAACCCAAACGCGCGACGACAGATGCCACGTGGCTGCCCCCAAAGGCCCGACTCATCAGAATCACAGCCATTCCGGGCAGTCCTCTCCCCGAACCACTGCCCCCAAAACAAACGAATCGGACGGCCTTGAATGCACCGCGCATGCCATTTGCCTTATGCTACACGACATAGAACACCCGCAGACCGGAAGTAACTCGCCCTAAGCCTCATTGCACTCGTGCCCCTGAAACCCTGCCACATGAGATCTCAGTTCTAACCTGGGACTCCACCCCCACTTTCCCAAACATCCTTGGCACACCCCTTTTCGCACTTCCAGGCCCACATCCTACTCCGATCAGGAAGTCGTGTCGGGCATGAGGTTGGGCGTCACAACGATGTGAAGGGAGTATTCCCCTTACACGCTATCGTCTGGGGCTTCAAACACTCTGGGGGAGGAACTGGGTAGAGAGTTTTTGAGCGGGGTTGAAGGCGGGATGAAAGAGACCGCGGTGAGCAGGGTTGTCGACCCCCGGCCCCGACCCCGATAAAAAAAAAAAACAAACAAACAAACAAAAAAAAAAAAAACAGGGGCCCGGGGGTGCGCACCGCCGCCTCCAAGCCCCTGGCATTTTCTGTTTTTTCCAGAAAATGGGCTTAACCCTGTCTCTTATACACATCTAGATGTGT
>BFEA01000093.1:3119300-3154353 GCA_003427395.1 Chara braunii
CTCTCTCTCTCTCTCTCTCTTGATATAACAAAGACATACTAGGTAGGTAGGCCTCTTCTTGGAGGTGATAGGAGCATCCTCCCGAAATAGGCAGTGCCAGGTGTGATGGCTCCAATCCATTTGTGGGGAGCTGCACCAGATGAACACCGGGTCCAGCGTCCCCTACAGTATCATTCATTACCCTGCTTTGAGGGGATTTTAACTACGTGGTTGGGAAGCTGTTCCGGGTGGAAAAGGGACCCCGCTTCCTTTCATAGAAAGGAATTTGAAGAAGTTAAACCACCAGTACTTGGAGGCTTCATTTGCCAAAGTGGATTTCCCACTGCGCCCCAAAAAAATGAACCACTGCCGGTGTTTCTTTGGCTGGAAGCACCAGCCATTTCGCTCCAGTAGGCCAGGCCCCAAAAGTCATGGTGCATGCACGGCCGCATTGGAGAAAAATGGTTGAGAAAAGTACTGGTGGCTTTAAACTGCCATTACCTTTCCCATATGTCGCCCACTGCCCCTGCGCGCCGAGCATTTGGGATGTACCTGGCCGGCATGCCTGCCCGGGGCAGGCCTCCGTGTTAACCGGCGGGCTATTTTTTTTGCCTGGGAAAGGAACAGGCAGTTTAACTGCGGCCAATATTATTCAGCTAAACGGGGCAAGACATATCCCTTTGGGAAGTTTGGGCCACAGAGCTCTGTCCTAAGGCCTCATTCTTCCTGCTCAAACTCTCGTTAGCACAGAGCAGGCTCGCTGCCCTACCCCGTTCTCCTTTGGGATACATGTGCCCTTCCCATACATCATCCCACTGACTGCTCTTACCAGCACCTCTAGCTCTCTACCGGGGATTGTTTGGGTTACTTCAACCTTTAACAGATGGTTTGAAATTAATGATAAAACAGCCTACTGTACCAAGTAATGCTAATTTATTCATCTTTATAATGGCTCCAGCCATTACATTTATGTCAAGTTTAGTTGCTTGGGCAGTAATACCTTTATGGTACTATCAGATTTAAATGTAGCTATACTTCACATATTTGCTATTTCGTCTTTAGGTGTCTATGGTATTATAACAGCAGGTCGGTCTAGTAATTCCAAACGTGCTTTTCTAGGAGCACTACGATCTCCTGGAATAGGCAGCTTTAGCAGTTCTTGAAACAGGGCAAAAAAAGCGGCCGCTAAATCTGCATTCATGCCACTTCAAAAAAACGGTCACGGTTTCAACCCCCCGCTAAACTTGCACATTCTGAAACTCGAACAATGACATCAGCACCACTTTGTCTTTTCTTGCCTATTTTAAACTAAAAAGGTGACTCAGGAGCAGTTTCCCCTAAAAAGAAACAAAAGAAGGGGGAGCCCACTCCATTTGTCCCTAACCACTGTCCTGCATGATAACATCCCTGTTTTCACTTTCTTCACCCGATAAAAACCAGCATAGTGCGTTGGGAAGGTTAGAGGTACAACCAACACGGGTGTGAGTGCGAGCGCGGGTGGGTTGTGTGTGGTGTGTGGGAGAGTGTTGGCCATAGCCTCTGCTGCTACTCGATGAGGGGTGGGGAACCATGAGGAAGGGAGGCGCAGCACTTAAAGCCAACGGAATGTGATAGTCCTCTGGATACCCCTGATCGGTATTAGCGGGCTCCATGACCAACGCGGGTGTGAGTGCGAGCGCGAGTGGGTTGTGTGTGGTGTGTGGGAGAGTGTTGGCCATAGCCTCTGCTGCTACTCGATGAGGGGTGGGGGACCATGAGGAAAGGAGGCGCAGATACTGGCAAAATGCTCGGTCTTTGCGTTAGCCGGACCCCTACCTGCGGCCCCACCCCACCTCTGACTACCGCTGTTGGGGCGGGGGGAAACATGATTTACCTCGTTTGTGAGGCCCTATGCTTGCAGGGGTCCCGTCTATATAGTCTTTTTTGTTTTTGTTTTTGTTTTTGTGGGTGCTCACAGGGCCCACCCCTACCTACCTCATCTTTCTGCTTCCTTAGCATAACCTCTGCTCCTCATCTGTGGGGGCACTTGTTATGCCCTCTCGGGTACACCGGACAGCGGTTGCAGACACCAGCGCTAGACCATGAGTCCCCATGAGAAACCTCTCCCAGCCCTAGTTGAAGCACTATCGAGGGAGCCTTGTCGCGCGGGCACTTCGTCGCCAAGCATGATCGTTCTTTGTTTGTTTTCCTATGAGCACCAGCCCAGGAAGGTCAGACAGTCTTTCCCTAGGCAGTGTCTAGTGGTTCTACCCTGACCAAGGTCTTACCTGAGACAGCCCTTCTGACCCAACCTGGGCGCCATGTTCCTAGCATAGCCACTATTATTGCCGTATTAGGGGTTGTGTTATTGTTCTTTTTTTTTTTTTTTTTTTCGCGGAAAAACCGCATTGCAAGCCCACTATCCTGGTGGTGGTGCGAGAACCACTAGGATTGCGGCCTTGCCTGTGGAATTGCTCCATCTATTGGTGGGGAGCTTCACCTGCCGGAAATCGGGTCCAGCGTCCCATTGAATACACTCATTACACAGCAATGATCGCATGTACCTTCTGTCCGGGGCTGGAGCTTTCAGCTTTTCGTACTGCAGAGTTGTGATTACTTTCCTCTTGGGCTGCTGAGTTACCCTACCAAGCTTCTAGTCTTGTTTTCCACTAGCCCAACCCTAGTGCAGCCCCTCCCTGAGCATTGGCGTGTTACATGGCCATTCCCTGACTATGTCTGCCGCAGTGAGTAGCAGATGTCTTTTCTGACTCCTATTTTGACTTGCAGTTTGTATTGGTAGCCGGGTCTACATTAATTAGTCTGGTATTTCTTCTCTGTTGAAGATACCGGGTCTGTGGTCTGTTTCCACTGTTGTTGTCGTTGGGCACATCCGCCTTCATTGCTCCGTCTGATCCGTATACCTCTGTTGTCGCTCCCTTGGTGTGCTCGCCTGGCCAGGAGTTACGTATTAGCAGGTGTTTGGGGCTTGTGTTATTGCTCATGCTGAGGGGGAAAGGTTATTGAAATGCTCCAATCTATTCGTGGGGAGCAACACGTGCTGGGAACCAGGCCCAGCGTCCCATGAAGAATATACAAATGATTTGAAGTACCAGGGCCATTACCTGGCTTGGGGTAAGAACAATCCGAAAACTACGAAAAAAGTTCAGGAAGATTTAGGGAAAATGTGGATAACTGTTTTTTTTTTTTTTTTTTTTTTTTTTCAATCAACCAGATCGGATGCTACCTTCTTCCCCCGAATACAACGTACGGTCATTATAGCTGTATTTGAGGCATCTTTCAGTCTAGATACAGCTAGAATGACCGTACGTTGTATTCGGGGGAAGAAGGTAGGTGTGCTGACAAGAGACACATCTAGCACCGTCAGGGAGGCTCCATCTATTTGTGGGGAGAAGCACCTGCTGGAAATCGGGTCCAGCGTCCCCTTGGATACATCTTTATAGCACAGTGTTTGTTGGGCATATGGCCATTAGAGTTGTTGTTCCCGAGCTTCCTTCTCTCCCTCGGGGCTGCCTATGTTACCCTTCCAATTTGCAAAGCTCTTACTTCCCACTGACCTAGCCCCACCCAGAATAGTGTCCACCGTGCTTTAATGTCGCACGTCCTGGCCGTAATGGCTCAACTCCTACCCTTGGTGTCTGCAACCCCCCTTATTCTAACCCCCCATTTTGTAAAACCCTTTGTACCTTTTTAAACCTTGTACCGACATCAAAATCCAGTGTTCTCCACAACAATGAGCCTTGATATTCAGCACCCTCCATTGTTCACAAATACAACATCTAATCCTGGAGGATCTTTCAGACCCCTGAAACCTCTGCCTTTTCATAAGTTCTGCGTACTGCAATCTGATCCTTGGACCTGCGTCAACAGGGGAGCAATGCGCAATCTAATCCTTGCACCTTTGGTTTTATTGAACAGACCTCCTGGTCCATTGTTGTGTATATGGTGTCAGCGGGACCACGGCTCTCCCAGCCCCTACTCTGGAAGACAGGCCGGCATCTCCATTAATAGCCAATCTGACAGATTAGCAGTGTACAGTTATAGTGGTGCACAGTTGTAGYCTCAGGCTGGCTGGCCACTCACAGGGCTGATTGAGAGAACAGGGGAGGGGACAGAGCGAAGGGAAGGGAGGGAGGCGTCAACGGGACAGAAGGGGGCGGCTGGGACGGGATAGGGGGGGACTGTGAAGGGGGTGGAGCGGGTGGTACGAGAGTTGCGGGAGGCATGGCGGAGGGCAAAGGGGGGAACGGCAGAGGGGCGGGAGGAGGGGGATGGGACGAGGGAGGGGGGGATTGCATAGGTGGTGATGGAGAGGGACATTCCCGGCAGTCCTGGGATAAGGCCCGATCGTTATTGCTTCGTGGTACTTCGTCCAACGCTCGGTCCGGGTTTCCGGGAAGAGGTGTCAGGAAGCAGTTTGGCGATCTGTAAGTCCACCGGTGGTCCTCCACGGCCCAGTTCTTCCACACCAGACTGCCATCGGGTTGTACTTCTGCCATTTTACAATTGGGGTCTAACCATGTTTGTGTAAAGGCCCTGATCGCTCGATGTTTGCCCTCCCTATCTTGAGTTGCCCCCACCTTTTTTTTCAACTTTTGGCTAGCTCTCAGCAAATTTGCTCTGATCACTTCGAGCAGTTCTTGTTTGGCTTGATGGAAGCCGAAGTTACCTTCTTTGCGTTCTGCTGAGCACCTCATTCTCCATATTACCATAAGCAGGGCAAGCCTCATGTATTTAAAGAGGTTCGCCTGGAAGAGCGACCAAGCGGGCGGAAAGCTTTTCCTGTTGCCTAATAGAATGAGGGCCACATTCCATTGGAAGGGCGATGCAGTGAGTTCATGCCACATCGCGTTCCACCATTGCCACACCTGCAATGCCATTGGGCACGCCAACAGACAGTGTTCCAGATCTGCACGTCTGTGTTGCGCGCCTTCCCCGCAGAAAGAACCAATGGGGGACATGACTTCTGCCTGTTCCAGCTTAGCGCGTGCTATTATCCAGTCTGGCGTCGGGAGACAACGGTGTGTTATCTGCCACTGCAGGGCCCTGTGAGATGTCGGCATTATGTGTGCATATGTGGGYCAAGKAATGTGGCACAGATCCCTATCTTGCAGTGGCGAATCCCTCCTCCATCTCTTTTGTACCACCATCGTGGAGTTGTGTTTTTTGTGCGCTTGTTTATAGCCTCCTCTCACCGTGTATTGCCAAATCTGTGTCGGTTTGCAGCCTTTCCACTCCCACTCTTCAGGGTCGAATGGGAGTGCACACACCGGGGTAGTCATTTCATAAGCAAAATAGCCTAAGTCCTCAGTCCCAACGACTCTTATCCTAGATAGTTCTTCTAGTGGGAGTATGCAGTCCAAATCATGGTTCCTTTTCAGCGAAGCCCAGCGCGCTCCCAGCATATCTGGTGCATAGGCCTGCAGCTGCACTCCATGGTTGGTGGATAACTGTTGACCTATTGCTCGGCTACTCAAGCAACAATGACCAAAGTCCTTCAAATGCTCAGGACCCCTGGACTCCCCGACAAAACACTCTAAATTTTTATTTATTTATTTATTTATTTTAATTAACACCCCCACCAATGTTAGTGGTGCTGATAAAAACAGACATCACTAGCACCTGGGAAGGCTCCATCTATTAGTGGGGAACGTCACCTGCTGGAAAACGGGTCCAGCGTCCCATATACAGACTGAAATTAGAGTACATCAAAGAAACAATGTAGGAGGTTCATGCCAGCATTGATTACCCTGGAATCCAGGGGATTGACTGAGCAGGTCATTTGAAATAGGAGGGGAGGGGGGGGCGTTCTTCGCCCTGGACCCGACGCCAGATACCTACTGCTATACACTAGTTACTTCCTCCCCTTAACTTTTGAATGTATCTGCTGAATAAAACAGAACTGCCCAGTAAACCGTAGGCAGAGAGAGAGAAGAGGACAACAAACGAGGGGCTGTGACAAACTGTTTCGTCAGAGTTTCACCGACTCATTAGGAGGCTGAACCAACAACAGTCTGCAGAATCCCCTCACTTATTACACTATAAATGATAATCTACCTTAACCAAAATCTAAGTAGACTATCACTCACCCACACAAGATGGAAAACTCTATAGACTGTCGGTTCACACCCCATCACAAGTCAGCATTGAAAAACAGGTCCTGCATCCCTATGCAAACATATATTCTTCCATTTTCTAACACAATCATGCTTGACCAAACCATTGTCTCTCTACTATGGTTGTGGCTGACAACGGGAACATGTCTGGGACGTCCTCGGGGATTCTCATTGGGATGCTGGAGTCGACTTGCAGTCAGTCGTGGAATCTGAGTTTGTAGTCTTTGTAGTCCTTGGCAATGTCACTGCTTCCTCCCTCCTCTTTTTTTTCCCCGGGCCAGTCCATCTGAGCCATCCTGCCTCCCCTTTCCCCTCCCAACCATTCTGTGCAGAAGTTGTAGATTTTTTTGATGATGTTAGATTTTTGTGTGAGAACTGTCATTTTATTTTGAACACGTTGTAATTGTGCTCTTATTTCTGTCTCCACAAATAGTTTGACTGTAGACACCACTTCCCCTTCCTCCATTCTGGCCCCTTCCTGGTCAAAGATGCGCCTCCTTGACCATAAAGCCCAAATTACAGCCTTCCTGAATATGGTAAAGAGGTTGTTGGCGAAGAAGGATGCGTGTTGGCCTGTCCCAATGACCTAGCAGAAGCGCTTCCCATTTCCATGGCCATTCCTCATTAGTGCCCATTTGAGACCAAATGCGATTCCACCAATGCCACGTCAGGGTGGCTCCTGGACACTAGAGAAATATGTGTTCAATTGTCTCACATATTCTTCGAGACGGAAATCCTGCTTTACAGGACTTACACCACGGGAGTGCGATCCCTCTTTGCTCCAGATTCGTCCTGTCTATGATCCAATCATTGGTGGGGAGACATCTGTGATATATTTGCCATTGTAGGGAGGCGAACTTTGCTGGTCTCTCTTTCACCCCTTTAAACCAGTGCAACCCGCTCACTTGTCCCCTATGTAGGCCTAGGTGCTTCGACCAACGTTCTTCTATCTCTGCCCGAATGCCGACCCGAGGTTTAATCATTCTGTTTGTGGCTTTTACAGACAACTCGGGGAGGTATACGGTTTGTCCGTTCCGTCCCCTAGCCCATTGCCATTCTAGAGGGTCCAGGACTAAAGCGGACAGGGGGACTTCTGGTAGAAAGGCCCGCAATTGAGTCCTCCCTTCCTTATGGCTTTGCAGGACTCGGATCTGGTAGAGCTTGGTCCTGTCATGCCATTGGACCGAGTCTGGGTGGTAGCGTACCAGGGCTTCTTCCGGTCTAGCCTCAATTATTGTGCCAATTTGTAGGGGGAAGTTGACTACCCTTACTACTACCCAGTCCTGCTCTTGTAGTGTGGTGCCCTTTCTTAGGGTCCTTACCCAGGCAAGGAACATTGAAAATATCAACTGTCCCAGGGTCTCTGCCAAGTTTCGAGTGTGGTGCAGGCCGGGCCGTAATTGTTGAGTTGTTTTCCAGTCTTTGGTTGCTTCATCCCAGATATCCCCCACTCTAAGAATCCCTTGTCTAACCCATGAGGCCCAGCGGGGTCCGAGCTGACAAAAACTCTTCCTTGTCTGTCCGTAATTGCCGTATTCCCAAAAAGCGGTTAAAACGGGATCTCCTCTGCTCGTTCTGGGACCGGTCTGTCGGGGATTGACAACCTCCTCCAGTTTTTAATAAGATCAATCCAAAATTTATATTTTACCAAATCTTGTCTGGCCGCCCCTCTGTCCCCCTCTTCTTGAGAGTTAAGGCGGGGGCGAGGTTTAGACCAATGCGGGTCCTCCAACCATGTGAGGGGGTTAACAGTGTTGGCGTTTCGTGGTGCAAGACGGCGGATTTGTTCCAAAGTCAGAACCCTCCACGGAGGATTTATTCCAACTATTAAACTTTTAATCCATTGGATTGATAAAGCAGTAGCTTGAAGAGCGGGGTCCAATAAGCCTAAACCCTCTTTAGTTTTAGGTTGGATTAGCTTGTCCCATGCCACCCTGTGGACTACATTTTGTTGCTCATGATTCCCCCGCCAGAGGAAGGCAACCAGATGCTTTTTGAGGTCTTTGGTGCTATCTTTTCCAAGTTGTCAGAGGACCGGTTTATACCAGATCGATGCAAGCACCACGTTGTCTAACACTGTTTAATTCCTTGTCGAGCTCTCCCAGGCCTCATGCCCCAACCCTGCTAGGTTACAGGGCAACACGACTCACCCCAGCTCCGCCCAGCATCGTTCCGACAGCAACCCTTGGTTTTTCCTTGGACTGTCCGGCCCAAAGCATCCCCAAATCTCTCTATCAGGCCCCACGTTCCTGCTATCAACAGGTTACAAGGCAACCCCCCAGCACCGGCCAGCGTCGTTCAGGCATCGAAAAACCACAGGTTCATGAATATAGCAGCATTAAAGATGCCTAAAATGTGTTGCAAGGAGTGCCCAAAATCCTAAGGCATTCTCAAGGGTCTTTTTTTGAGCAAAATTGAGAAAAAAAATTAAGAAGACCTCCCCCTGCCCGCATTGATTGCCCCGGAACCAGGGGGTTAACTGAGCAGGGACGCCCTTTGATTATAGTTTTTTTTTAGAAAAGTCTGAGAACAACTTGCACCGAGTACTAACTACTAGTGAGAGGGCTAGCTCGTAGGATGGAGTTAGGGTACAACAGCAGGCTGAGCGGAGATGGGTGACTCTACTGCAGTAAGGCTTGCCGGAGTGAGGTAAAGAGGATTGATGGGGGGGTTCTGAGTCGTTTCTGAACTCTGCCTAAATTTCTGTCATGGCCTCGGTTTCTCAAACTTTTATACTTCTATGTACATTTCCATATGGGACACTGGGCCCGATTCCCAGCACGTGCTGCTTCCCACGAATAGATTGGAGCCTTGTTTCAAAAAAAAAAAAAAAAAAAAAAAAAAAAAAAAAAAAAAAAAAAAACAAAAAGAAAAAAAAAAAAAAAAAAAAAAAACCGAGTACTTATGAAAACTGCCTCGAAAGGGTTAATAGAAGAAAACAAACATCTATAAGGTACTAAATGCAAAGGGCCCTTTTGTTGTTGGAAGAACATTCAGATCGAGAAATACCTGCCTTAGAGCCTTTCAGTAGCCCACCCCTACCTACCTCATCCCTATATCTCGATACTTAGTCTTTACTAGGCCTCACGCCCCCAACTGCTAGGTTACAGAGTGGCACGTAACCCGCACCAGTTCGCCGCAAGGCCGATTCCTGCCAGGGAAGACCTCCGGCCCATCCCCCCTCGCACCCTCAGTTGGTTATTATTAGTCATGAGCTATGATCCCAGGCCAGTCCGAAACCGAATGTTTCCACGGAGCCTCTCTAGGCAATGTCTTACCTAAGCCAACTCTAGATCAGTCTCGGCGCCTATTAGGATGATGTTACAGTTGGTATGAGTGTCACTCTCGGCCAGTCCAGAACCGACGTTTCCACGGAGCCACCATTGGCAGTGTCCCTAAGCCAACTCTAGACCAGCCTGGGTGATTTGGTAGTGCAGAAACGAACAGGTTCAGATCGGTCGTTCCACCTCCACTGCTAAAACATTGGCCCTTGCCAAGGAGAACCTGCGCCTAAGTATCCAAGACGGGTTTGATTGGAGCTGTATTTTGAAAGGCAAGGATGCAAAATGGTTGGAGATTCTCTTTGGCCGCACCTAGGCGAATTTGCCGACCTTGGAACAATAAGCATCATGTTTGGGTAGCATGTCCTTTGGCCCTCTGCTAAAGCAATTGAAGGTAAAGTGGTGTTGATAGAGGAAATAAAGTAACATGCGATGTGTGTCACAATATTCTCATTTAGAAAGAAACCGGATCAAGGAATAGGATATTATAAACTCAATACCTCCCATCTTAAAATAGACAACTTCAAACGATATCTCAAGGATGTTTGAGAGTTTTGGACTAAACAGAAAGATATCATAAAAGATGATATTAAATGGTTCAACAACGGCCTGATGCTTTTAGGATGTAAATGCAATGAATATTCAAAAGCACTAGCAACAGAACGTCATTCCAAGGAAATACGCATCTTACAACAAATACAAGAACTTAAATATCAGAAAACGAACTCAGAAAATTCAGAGAATACAAAAATTCTAGACACACTGGCAGAAGAGATAATTAAGTTGGAGCAAGAACTACTTCATCAAATGGAGTACCGCTGACAAGGAACCAGGATCAGAGGGAAACTCAGAAAGCACTACATGGAAGGATCGATAGATGCTCGATTTTTTGCAATGGCAAGGGTGATCACCGGAATAACAGTGATACAAGCATTAAGAGATCCACAAAATGGAGACGATGATCTGATCATGTCAACTGCAACCTGTACCAGAATAGCAAAGGAATTCTTTAAGAAACTATTCTTGTCATAAATTGGGGATATCCCACAAGATCGGCGTAGTGATGAAATTGCAGAATTCTTACTTCCATTAACTAAGAAATTATCCAATGAACAACAGGAGATGCTCGAAAAACCCCTGACAAAAGAGGAAATTTGGACAATCTTAAGGTTAATGGATGAAGAAAAGACGTCAGACATTGATGAATTTCCTAAGGAATTTTGGGTCAAGTTGGGATTTCCTCTCACAGGATCTTATGAACTTCTACCATGAAGTCTGGACAACAGGAGAGATGGGAAAAATCGTGGGTCAAGAGATATTAACCCTACTATACAAAAAAGGAAGTAAATCTAATATTAGAAATTACAGACCAATCACCCTACTAACAGTAGTTTATAAGATGGTAGCAAAAGTCCTGGCAAACAGAATAACAAAGGTTATAGCAGATATCATTCACCCAATGCAGACTGGATTTATTAATGGAAGAAATAGTCAAGATAATGTTTTATTAATTAATGAGATGGTCAAATTATCACGACAATCTAAACACAATGTGTCAATTCTGTTTATTGACTTTGAAAAAACCTATGATCATGTGGATTGGTACTTCTTGGATAAGTGTCTCGAGAAATTAGAACTTGGACCATGTATCAGAAGGTGGATTGGGATTCTACACCATAATGTTACCAACAGGGTAATGATTAATGGCAATGTGGCCCCACCCATCTTATTACAAAGATCTGTTAGGTAAGGGGACTCGATAGCACCTTTTCTGTTTGTAATTGTCATGGAGGCCTTCGCTACAAACCTAAAGGACCATAGAGATATCAAGCGCATTCAAGTCATGTCAATACCAAAGGAAGCTATACATGTCTTCTCCCTATTTGCAGATGATTTATCACTCATGGTTGAGGCATCACATCATAGTTTGATGACTGTGAAAAGAATGATGGACAAATTATGTTATCTCTCAGACATGAGAGTTAACTGGGGAAGTAAGACTATAGGATGGTGGATTCATCATCAGGGAGTGCGACCTCCAGAACAACCCAGAGTGGAATGGGTAGCATTGGACACACCAGTAAGAGTGCTAGGTATCTTTCTAACTGCGGAAGGAAAATCACTTGCCAATAATGAATGGATTACCCAACCAGCACAAGCGGAACTAGAGTTATGGACACACAAGCATACCTCTGTTATGAGACGTGCAATGATTATTAATAATGTGGTATTAGCCTCTTTGTGGTACAAGTCAGCTATTTGGTCATTGGACAAATCAACGTTAAAAATCTTACAAACACAAGTAGTAGCATTCCTATGAAGAGGAAATCATGAGAGTCAAAATGTCATTAGCAGGGTGGCATGGCAATCAGTAATACAACCAAAAGTCAAGGGGGGCCTGGGAATCATTGATCCGGCTACACAAGGAATGATTCTCTCCATCCAATGGATTAAGAGACTACTATTCAACCCACACACCCCTTGGAGTGATTTGGCATGGGAACAGATAAGATGATTAGCTCCACGAGCCCCAGCTAATATTCACCCAATGACATAGTTAGAAAACAGATCATGGTTTATTCTTAGGAAGTTGTCAAGATGTGTAGAGGACCAAGACATCACAGAACGAGATGAGGCTAGAAGGGACCTGAATAAGGATCCGTTTTGGACTAATTTGTTAAAAGTATGAAGAAAGTTTCCTTTACCAGATAAAGTGGCACCAAATAGATGGGAAGAAGTGCCTCGACAACCCCTGTTCAATAATGAATGGATTAGGGATTCAGAAGGATATGTACTCCACTGTATGGACTCACCTTGGAAAAGTTGGATCAGGAAGGGTATCTTGCGCATCAAACATATCTGGAACAAGGAAACTAAGGATTGGTTATCATTTGAGGATTTGCGAAGTAAGCTAAGATATTGTCATCACTCAATGGAGACACTAGATCAGATAATTGAATTGGTTCCCTTGGACTGGATTAGGATCCTCAGGAAAGGACCTACATTGGAAGAAGGAGATAGGGTGACCATATCAAATCAAATTGATCTGATTAGAAATATTTTATAAATTAATCCTAATGGGGAAATATTTTTGATCATGTATAGACTAGCGCAAGACCATACAATACAACCTAATTCTAGGGAGGAAATGAGATGGGTTAATAGGGAACAGGTTTTCAGGATCAGAGTAATGAAACAAAATGACAAATGACCGGCCTTTAAACCTAACACAACGGTTCAATGTTTGACACTAGATCCCATCAACTGGGTTTGGACTTCGTCACAAAGGAAATGTCATAATTATAAGAGAACACTTCATACCTTGTCTGTCAAATCAACGTATAGAATGCTGAGACCTAGTATAAATATCAAGGACAGGGTAAAAGACAAATGGATGAAACAATTAAACTTAAAGAAAAAAACTCTCAAGCCAATCAAATGGTTTAGGAATATAAAAATTAAACCAACCAAAATAGCTTCATTACAATGGCAGATTGAACATCGTTGTTTACCAACTAATGATTGGCTAATTAGTAGAACGACTCTATAACAAAAAATGTTAGCTCTTCCCTGGTGTCATTTCTGTAAATCTGTTTTTCCAACAAGAACAATTCCTGAAACAATCGAGCATATCTTCCTACAATGCCCAGGGGCAATATGGATGTGGAGGTGGTGGGATAGGCTTTGGAATTCACTGGAGACTACTAGCCAGTGACTCTGGGATTGGAAAGCTATTTTGTTGGAATCTTGGACACCAGAACCATATGACGAGTTCACACATAATCTATTCACGATTGGAAGAAGAGGGGTACTCTGGGTCATATGAAGAAGAATATGTACCTATGAAATGGAAGGGGCAAGATTGGATGGTCCTGAATTTACAGACTCAATCAAACAACAAATTCAGACAGTGATTAGAGCACAGTGGGACAATGTCAATGAGAAAATTCAACATTTACACTCAGTCAACGAAATCAGAGATCATATTCAGAAATTCAATTACAGTTCGCTTGGGGGTCCGCAAGGGGGGAAAATTGGTCAGGTCAAGAGAAAGGAGGGTGAGAGACAGGAGGTTGGAAGTATAAACAATGCTTATTACCTGAAGTTTGAGGAATGGACAGTGGTTGATGCAAGTACCCCAATGAGATAGTCATCAGAATTCCCAGACCCATTTTCTCCACAATCAGGATGTTTAGTTTCATGGTCATGGTTTGGAAATGATTGAGGAATTATCTCATTACAATGGATTACAAGCTAGTATATTACGAAATTCAGGCACCTATAATCAGGGTGAAGAGGATGGATTCATTAGAAAATGAGAGGGAAGGGGTAATCAGTATGAGCACCAGGACTAGCAGCTCAAGATCATCTGGCTCCCACGTTTGGAAGAAGAGGTTTAGTGCTCAGTTACCATTGTGAAAATTGGAACTAATGGGACGCTGGACCCGGTTTCCAGCAGGTGCAGCTCCCCACCAATAGATGGAGTGACATGCATTAAAAAAAAAAAAAAAAAAAAAAAAAAGTGGGAACCGCAAGTTTGGGAAATGGGGTGTTCAAGTTATTGAATTACGGGAGAAGGTTGAGGGATGACCAATCGGGGTAGAAGTAAAAAGGGAATACCATAGCTACAAGGGCTAAGGGGAAGGATATACAAAAAAATAAGGGGACAGGGTAGAAGTGGGAACAACAAGCTTGGGAAAAGGGGGTGTTGTAGAATTAGGGGTGAAGGTTGACGGTCGACCAACGGGGCTGAAGTACAAGGTAAGTGTGATACCCGTAAGGGCTGAGGGGATGGATAAACAGGTAAGTATGTGATGCGCAACCTCGTACCCCGCGCGTTGTTCCGTACCTCGAACGTCGATCAGAGTAGTTGGGGGTGTGGCCGAGGATTTTCGACCCGTGGGGTTGAATCACCCGGGCGGAACGGGGGATTCCTGTTTCGGGCTAAGGGTTTCCTTCTTTGGTTCAAACCGTCATCGAGGGCAAGGGATGAAGAGAAAGATCATCCCGGAGCAACCATCAACAAAAACCCAAAAAAAGAAACAAACGGAAAAAGAAGAAAAATACGAGGGATTGAAATTTTACTGCTCCCTTTTGCGCCAGGTTAGCGCGAACTTTGGGGCGGTCACTCCGGAAGAGGGAATTTTCAGGCCTCGGTGTCAGATTCGTCGAGCCTGTGCGCACGTCCTAGCGCCGGGCGGGCCGAGGGAGCCCTGGCTCGAAAGTTAGCCGGGAGCGCGCCCGCGTTGCGAGAGAGTTATGGGAACCGACCCGCACCTTCGTATCCCAGGACTAGTCTTCGCCAGGAACACAAATCCTCCTGGCGACACCAGGAGCAACTAAACTGAGGCCGCCACGTGGTGTGGACCGCGGACCAGGGCAATACAGTTAGATGGGTGTACGGGAATATCAGGGTGGGGGGTAAAGAGCCGATCAATCAACACAAACCCACTCCCTCCGATGTGGCAGGCCCTGGCGGGGTTATGTAGATGAATCTGCTTAGTTCGTCGCAGAGTGCTTGGCACGTCCGCGTCGCAGTACAGACTATCGTTGTCTGCGATGGGGAAGGTCGGCAACACGCTGCAATGGACCGATACGAAGGTTGAGCACGGGCAAGGACCCGCGCTCACGTCCACTGAGATGAACGCTGGATCCATGCAAGATCAATAAAACACACCTTACTCTCTCTCTCTCTCTCTCTCTCTCTCTCTCTCTCTCCCCCCCCCCCCCGTTAATGTTGGGTCGGGGATCTGGGGTCATGTCGAGTCGTGGAAATATCAGCAGTGTCGTGGAGACGCGAGCGACTGATCTCTCCGGTTATCGAGCGTAAATCATGGGGCGGCGCCATCCCGTTTTGCCCGGATCTCCAGCGCGCATGAAGAAAAGAGAAGGGGAAGATGTTGGCGCCAATCCCGCGCATATACGCAGTGGAAAAAGGGTTGGGGAAGGGAGGAAGATCCAACACACTCATGCATCCATGGAGACGGTTCACACCCAACACTCCCCAGAAACGCGCCTGTAAGCGCCCACACATATACTCGTTCAACCATCTTGGTCAGGGAGACATTCAACATCCATAAACTCTCGTACCACAACATGCATACAACCGAATACCCATACGTCGGGACTTTGCACGCACCACACTTGGACAAAGCAGCAATGGAGATAAAAGCGAGTTCCTCAATATGTAAAATTCTTCACACGGCTGGCCACCCTGGCCCCAGCCCCCAATCCATCAAAACCACCGACAACCATAGCCACAAGGCCCTGCTGCTGTCGACGTCCGATCTCCACCACCGCTCGGTCCCTCCGACTGTCTTACCCCAAGTCTATAGCTAAGCCCGCTCCACGTCGTCACTCCGCCCATCACTTGGGCTCGTCAAGCCTGATCAGCGTCGCGGACCTCACGCATAGCTCGCACAGCATTGCAACGGAGATAAAAGAGAGTGAGGGGAAAGGGCTGCGAGAATTTATAGCGCGGAAGGCGGCGGGGTGCCAGTGCCAGGCGCGGGCAGCACGGGGTGTAGATGAGCAGGTAGAAGAAGGGCCAAGGTTCCAAAAAGATCGAAGGATGCGAGTCGAGCATTCTGTGTGATTGGGGTGGTCGTTCAAATGATGCGCGCTTCCTGCTTCCACCACATTGATCCGACCATCCCAATCACACAGCCAATCGCTCGTGATGACGGATAACGAGAGGATTGGACTTCGTTCGAGGGAAGATGAAGAGGCATGCAAGAAGGGAGCGAGCGGCAAGAAGGGAAGATGGCGTGGGGATGCCAAGCGGGGGAAGGGGTTTACATGGCGTGCAAAAATTTGAAAAACAGCCGCGTGCACGAAAATCAAAATCCCCATCCACACTGATTCCTAACTGTTTCTTGGATTTCTCGGCGTGGTAACTAACGGATCGCACGAAAAAGTCATCAGGGGCAGTTCTGGAAAAAGAAAAATAAGTTTCTGTTCCATCCCCCTTCTCTTTTCAAGAAGGACAAAGAAAAAGAAAAATAAACCCTGCTCTTCCCAATCGCGTAGAACCCATACTTTGAGGCTTATGGGGGATTTTCCCGGTGAGTACGGATCCTGGCTTATCACATAAGCCTCCCCAACAATGCTAATGGTGCCTGCTCTTAGCAGCACCCCTAGCAGTCGCTCGGGCTGATTCTTCCCCCCCCCCAAAAAAAAAGATGTGTTGACCTGCACAGGGTGGGACCGTGGGGGGTTCATAAAATGTCTAAGGAAGGAGGATGTCTTTGGCGACCGGGTACCGAGAATGGTCTCCCGGCCAAAGGAAGCCTCACCCACAGATAAACTGGACAGTGGATACCAACTAATGATGGTTGTATAATAGGGATGCTGGACCCACTTTCCAGCAGGTGAGCCCCCCCACCAATAGATGGGGCCGACCGGGCCACACTAGGGATGCCTGCTCTTATCAGCTTCCCTAGCACGATGGCAGGTCAATTTTCTATTCAAAAAAAAAAAACAGGAAAAAAAAAAGAGTTATAATTGTGCTATGTGATAAGATGCAGTTTCGAATTGCACTTTGGGCAACCCAGTTTTCTGGCCAGGTAGGGTGCCTGGAGTGCAATTCCAAACTGTATCTTGCCCCATAGTGCAATTAACTCGTTTTTGTGACTCCCGCATCGTTGCCCCAGCCCGGCGTCAAAACATCCCTGCATAAAACAAAAAATGAAGGGGCACAGACGGTAGTGTGCCCCGAGAGAGTATGGGCCTCGTTCCACTACTCGCCATCCGCCACGCATGGCGGACACGACTTGGTTCCACTGCATCGCCAATAGCCACGAAATGGAGGCTGTCAGAATTTGGGTGTGAAATCACTTGGCGATGTGCCGCCAAGGCTTTCCATTTCCCCTGCCTGCAACGGCCCTTCGTGGAGGCTCTACTCCTCACCCCTCCGTGAAATGCTTCGTGTGGCCATTGCCCCTGACACAGCCATCCTGACAGTCGACCTGCGTTGCCCCCTAGTGTTGGCAAGTTTTTGGCGATGTAATGAAACCAAGACCCTTTTTCCGCCAGAAAAATGCAGTTTTTGGCCTCGCCAAGTCTCGCCACTGTTTGTGGCGGATGGCAACTAGTGGAATGAGGCCCTATTGGGCATAGCCACACTACTCTCAAAACGTGCAAAATGAGAATGAACTTCTCACTAGAACATGGCCGGATGCGCCCGACACATTTGTGTCTTTTTCACATTTCGACAGTGGGGTGGCGAAGCCCATTGAGTCTATTGACCTGTTCCTTCTTTTCTCATTTCGGAGCAGGTGCCCTGATAATCTTCTCCGTGTTTTTCCGGTTTCAACATATCTCCCAGGGCAAGGTCGCAATTATCCAGTTTTTTGCCTCCTTTTTTTTTTCCTTTTTTTCTTTGCCTCGTTTTTCCTCTCTACAAATGTAACAATTGCAGGTAGGCAATCACAAACATATCCACAGTTCCAGTCTCGATCCCTATAATCAGTCATTGGGGCACCCCGTTATGCCACGTAGGAAACGTCATCTTCCACCCAACACCAATGTCCACAGGAAAGCTCCTTAGGTCTCTTGTCCTCCCTTAGCAGGAGGAAAACAGAAGCCCAAACAAGACATAGCTGGTGCCTGACCATTGACATGGGTAGGCCTTTATTGCTTTTTTGAATGAAAGCTAAGTCTTTATTTCTCCCAAATTTCCAAGGCTGCACTGGGCCCACACTTGGCATTCATGGGGGGGCCTATTGTGTCATAGGACCATCCCATTTACAATCCTTCCATGAAGTGTACACCCTGCCTTCTTTTTTTTTTTTTTTTTTTTTCCCTGCCTTCTTTTTCCCAACTGAGAAGTAACACGTTTATTGTGCATTGAATTGTGCATTTCTTTTCCATATTCACGTGCTAACTGAGGCCTGTTGTTCTTGACTGTTACCCCAACTTCTTTTTTTTTCCGGGAGAAAAGGGAGATGGCCTTGAGATGGGCTAACGCCGTTTTAAACAGTGTCGCCCTATCCTCGGAAAAAGAAAAGAAGTTTGGGCTAACAGGCAAGACCAGCCGGTCTCCACTCATGGCATGTGAATATGGAAAAGACATGGCCTTGAGTGGAAGTCGGGTGGTCTGCCGGCCCTACCAATCATCCAACTGTGGGGGTCCTCCACTAGCAGGCCCAGCTATGGTCTTAGCTGCCCACCCATCAACCCTTGCCTCTTCTTTCAAGGGCTGGTTTTCTTTCTTCTAAGACGTAAATTGTCCTTTCTCTTTTGAAGTTCTTTCCTTCTTGTTTTTTTATTTTTTATTTTTTATCTTTTTATTTTTTAATCTTCATCTATTGGTGGGGAGTGGCACAGGTCCAGGATCCCTGTATTATACAAAATTTTGTACAGTGCTCAGTACGCACTGTAGAAGCGGTCCAGTGTCCCATTGTAATGTTCTGTCACTAGATATAGTTGATGTCAGATCTATGTCCAATTCAGTTAACATATCAAGAAGTGGCCTGTGGCTCAGTGGTTAGGGCACCGATTGTCGATGCGCATTGTGTTCCGAGGGTGTGGGTTCAGAACTCCACACAGGAGGGTGTTTACATAACACAGTCACTTGCATATCCCCTTGGGCTGGTGCAGGTAAGCTACCACGGGCAATGCCTGTGCACCACCCAAGGGTTGTGAGGGTTGTCCATGGTGTTGTATGTCGGGTCTTGATGCTGTGTGGGTTGCTTGTCGCTCTTGGTCGTGGTTGTGCTGTTGATCTCCTCAGCTGGCATATCACACATAGGTGCTGTTTATGATTGTTCCTCATATGGTAGAGTCTTCCTGTCACATGTCATAGATCACGGCTTCGAGTCTGGCCTGGCACTTTGGGGGTGTTCTTGTCCAGCTTGGCCTGTCATGTCTTCAAAAGAACACATAGTTCCCTCTAAATAGTAGTGCAGTTATCTGGTCTTCGGGCATGCACAAAAACATGGCTTGTTATACCCCTGGTTTCCTCATACCTCTCCCCTCCGGCAGTCATCTTTTATTGTTGGCAGTCTCAGCATTACCCAGCCACTCGGCATAATTGTCCGCAACTACTGTCTGTATTTTGTTGATATAACATAGCCTTACTACTACATTGTGTGCCACCCTTCCTCACTAACCCAATCCCAGTTCATGATGTGCGTACAAGCTGTTCCCCATCCCTCCTCCAATGCTACTCGAATCGTTGAAACGTTGACGAGGCGGGAGATCCGCAATTGGTCGGCATGCAGAACTAGTCTTAGGTTGGTGTGGCGGACCCACCAGGTGTGGTGCTCCGCCTGGGACAGAGATGGAGATGGAGGAAGAAGGGGAGCGAGATGGCACAGCGCAGCTCCCACGCCAGACTCCAACGCACGTACTCCAAACTGTGCGAATGCAGAATGACTCGGAAAACAGACAACAGCTGGGGTATACCCCAGCGGACTGACGAAACTGGACTGGACTGGCTGATACCGACAGAGGTACCGGCCTGGACTGGACTGCCCCGAATACAACACAGGCCTGTAAGAACCGGCCAAGGGGCTGGTCTCACAGGCCAACCAGAGATCCGCTACACGATCCTCGGCCTGTGATGGATCGCCTAGATACAAGCACGCTTCCGCCAAGAAGCGGAACTCTACCAAAGGAAAAGAAAACCTGAGTAGTGTAGGATTCGGAGCAAGCTCCATGCTGAGTCCCTGTGATGCAACCTAGAATAGAAAATATCACAAAAACAACAATGTCACAACTAACAGCCTAAGTGAAAGCAAAAGCAACTAACTAGCATACATGTCCTAGGAAAGCAGAAAGTAATGACAGCTAGGTCCTTGAATATTGGAGGCAGTAGCCTCAGTCTGGAAACAACTGACTAGTGTATAAGTCCTAAGAACAGCAAAAGCAGAACAACTAAATCCTAGAAATGTCAGAGGCAGTAGCCTCAGTCTGAGAGCAACAAAGCAACCACAAGACAACCATATGTCACAGGAGGAGTGTGTCGCAAACCAAAGGGTGGGATGGTCTCTGAGGGTGGTGAATGCAGCCTAGGGGTCGATAACTCCTAAGGGCATCCACACAAAATGACAGGGAGGCACATGTCATCAGGCTCAATGAGGGTAGGGAACTGGGAGCGAACAGAATCAATGTCCCTAACAGATAGACCATCAGGGCGGGTAATGCTCGACTAAAGGGGTGACCGCTATGGAGGGTCGACCATGCAAGGGAACAAGGGAGCCTGATATACTGGGCACACCTAGATGAAAGCTGGGAAGCCAGGGCAACGCTACGGTCCCGATGCCTATGCGTATACCAAGGGAGAGCCCAACTCAGAGGAACCCGGCGAAAGGAGACCATCATGCGACACAACCAGGGTACTGTACAGAGTAAAGTGGTCAGAGGGTGATGACGTCTAAAGTAGGCAGAGCTGATCGTGACGAAGTCCATGAAGCTGCCGATGACGTCCATGATGAGAAGTCCGGAATGTCGTCGAGGAAGAGCCGCAACGTCGACAAGCTGAAGTAGCAAAACTGGTGTGGATGGAGTACTAAGAAGTCAAAGACGTGGAAAGATAAGTCAGGGTCAATCGTCGTGTCGAGCAGGACGATGACGAGTGCGCTATGGACGCTCAGAAGCATCCGACTGCTATTGAAGGTCTGCCTCTGAAGGGGCAGGCTCGACTTCAGCGGTCTCCTCATACGAGGGAGAAGGAGGAAGGTCAGTGGGTTGAGGGGGAGCAGTCGACCCAGTAGACGAGCACAGTCATAGGCACGCACCAACATGCGAGCGTGCTGCAAGTGCTCGAGCGGCTCCCAAGTAGCCTCCTCATCAAAGTAACCCTTCCAACGTACGAGATACTCGACGTGGGGAGGGTTGTCGTCGGTGACTCAACGACTAATGATGTATGAAACGAGGAACTCCTCGTGGCCGTCCACCATGATGGGTGGAGGGCGCTCATATGGTCGTCCAACGAAACACTCAGACGGTCTGCGGTAAGGACGCAGTAACGAGACGTGGTAGACATCGTGCACACGAGTCTGGCGTAGGTAGTCGGGCAGCTTTACACGGAAGCTGACCGAGCTAGAAGTCGTATCAAAACCGACGGCCTAGAGAATGTGACATAGGCCAAAGAAACAACGCCGAAACTTGCGAAGCGTGTCCGCTTTGAGCTGTAAGTGGCGGGCGTCGATAAGCACATCATCACCGACTTTGAATGGATGATCCATCCTCGATTGGTTCGCACGTGCTGCCATGCGAGTCTGGGAAGCGGCTATGTGCTCATGCGCGGTCTTCATGATCGACGTCATGTGTGCAACCCAATCATCCAGCGCGGGACAACTCGTGTCGGGGTGCATCTGTGATGGTCGAAGGAAGTCCGCGAGAACACGAGGGTGATAGCCGAGGTCGCAATAGTAAGGCGACATCCCGTGACTGCCGAGACGACGTGGTTGTAGGCTATCTCCGCGTAGGTAAGATGGAGATCCCACTGCTGGTCGTCACGAACAATCTTTCGGAGAATATCTCCGAGAGTCCTGTTCGTGACCTCGGTCTGATCATCAATCTGGGGATGGTAAGACGAGGAGAAGCGGAGCTGGTCGTAAACCTCGTGAAGTCATCGCCAGAATCGGCTGGTAAAGCGTGGGTCACGGTCAGATATGATGCTTAGAGGTAAGCCGTGGTCACGCATGAGTCGGTCAAACACAATGTCGGCGACCTCACGTGCACTGATGGCATAGCGGCACGGAACAAAGCGTGCACGCTTCGTGAAGCGGTCGACGACGACCAGGATAGCATCATGACCGCGGGGGGTCGGAGGACGAAGAGGACCGATAAAGTCCATCAAGGGACTGCCAACGACCCTCAGGGGTGGGAAGAGGTTGGAGCAAGCCATAAGGCAGGTGATTCGCACTGTTCACCTCTTGACAGGTGGGACACTCTTCGACGTAGTCCTTCACAAAGTCCTTGAGTTCGGCTAGACGTACAGGCGGCTTACACGAGCCAACGTCTTATGGAAGCCCATATGACCGGCGACTGCCTGGTCATGAAACTCTGCTACTACCCGGACACGTAGTTGTCCAGTGAAGGGAAGGCAAATACAGGGCTCTCTAGTGCCCTGTGAACCGTGCCAGTACACAAGACCGTTGTCCCCGAGAGAGTAGTTCGGGATGGTCTTGCCACTCCGAAGGGTCGCGTGGGTGTCGCGATAGTCGGGCAGTGGCGGTACTGAGTGCGAAACTCGTTGATCACCGAGTGGTAGACGGTGGTGACCGAGATGGAAGCGAGATGGATCTGCTCCTGATCGTGGTCAGGGCGCCGATATAAGGCATCTGTGACCCGATTAGTCTCACCCTTGATGTGCCCAGTGGTAAAACTAAACTCAGATAGGTCGCGCCACCAACGATCCTGTCGAGGAGTGAGTTTCGGTTTTATCAGAAAAGCCTAGACAACAGAGTTGTCCGTGCGCACTGTGAATGGTGCCCCATGCAGGTAGTGACACCAGTGTCGAGCGGCATAAACTAGTGCGAGAACCTCACGTTCATCAGCGGTGTAGTTTATCTCGGCGGGCAGGAGCAGACGGGAGTAGAAGGCTATCGGACAATCACCTGAGCGATACTCGACAGTGCCATCCTCGACGATGGTAGGATAATAGTCAATAGAAGGTTCGTCAGTAGCTGGACGAGTAGGCGTCAGGCAGGAGGTAGTGGTAGGGGTAAGGGGTGGGAAACGAGGATGAGAGGAATCAAGGAGGGGAAAATATGAGAAAGCACTGCTCCTACGACAAAGTCTGACGCATCGGTGGTAAGGATAAAAGGGCGATCAAAATCGGATAGGTGAAGAACCGGTGCACATGTCACCGCCTTCTTGAGGGCGCGGAAGGTGTCCTCGTGGAGGGGTGTCCAAGCCCAGGGCGGGTTCTTCCGGAGGAGGGTGGAGGTAAGGACGTAGGAATACCAGTGTATACCTGGATGAGATTACTGTAGTAGCTGGTGAGGCCTAAGAAACTGTGCAGCTGCTTGGCAGATGTGGGGACGGGCCACTCCAAAATAGCGGTGATCTTCGCGTCGTCCATGTGGAGACCCTGGTCAGACACGTAGTGTCCTAAGAAATCCACTTTGTGCTGGGCAAAGCGGCACTTGCTCAGCTTGGCGTAGAAGCCATGTCTGCGCAAGTGGTCAAGGACGCCGCGGAGGTGTCTGAGATGCTCCTCAATGGTACGACTGTAGACCAGGATATCGTCGAGGTAGATGAGAACGTACTGCTCCAGGATGTCCCTGAAGATGTCGTTCTTCGCCCTCTGGAAGGTAGCGGGTGCGTTGGTGAGGCCGAATGACATCACCGTAAACTCGTAGTGGCCGAAGCGCGATCGGAACGCTGTCTTCGGCTGGTCCGCTGCAGCGACGCGGATCTGATTGTAACCGCTACGAAGATCAATCTTCGTAAAGAAGCGGTTGCCTGCTAGGCAGTCGAACAGCTCATCAGAACGAGGCATGGGGTAGCTGTTCTTAACCGTGTAGCGGTTGAGACCGCGATAGTCGATGCAGAGACGACGAGTTCCATCCGCTTTGCGAGCAAAGAGGACGGGTGCACCCCACGGGGAGTTGCTGGGTTTAATGAAATCCAGTCTCAGGATCTCCTCAAGCTGACGCTTGAGTTCAGTGGCCTCGGGGATCGAGAGTCTATAGGGTGTCTGGTGGTGAACACGATAGTCAGACACAAGCTGGATGGAGTGCTCGACGTCGCGCATCGGTGGGATGCCGGCGTACGTTAACGACGATGGGAAAACGTCATGGTACTCTCGAATGAGGTTACTAACAGAGGGCTCCAGGTCAGCCGTATATTGTGCGAGTTCCTCAGCGTCAGCATCAGCGCGCGACGGCGGGGTGGACTCGACGGACGGCGGAAGGTGGGAAGTAGAGATGGGAGCCATGGAGATAGAATAAGGATCTGGCTCCAGAGGGATGAGCTCGGCGTTGGGACAGGGTGGATCATAGTGTAAGAGATCCGTCGCGTTCACCATAAAGAAGGTGATGTCGTCCTGTCGGATGAAGTGGGCGAACTGTCGAGGCGAGGTGACAGTGATCATAGGAGATGGTGTGGGCACGGAAGGCTCCAGGAGAGGAGGATCGGGGCGTGGTGTCGCGATGGTACCTATGAAAGGTACGCGATACGTCTGTCCACACTTCGTTTTGAGAACGAGAGTGTTGGTCGCGCAATCGGCCTTGGTGCTGCGGAATCGACGAGACCACGGAGTACCGAGAATGAAATCATACCCCGTCTCCATCACATCGAAATGCGCAGAGGAGTGGTGGCGACAATACGCTGGGGGACAATCGGTCGGCTCGAGGGTGAGGAAGAAGGGGAGTTCGGTGACCGTCTGATCGAAGAAGCGTTGGATCTTGTCATCCCCTAGGGTGATGGAGATGGGAGTCGGAGACCCTCTCGTGGGTAAGCGAGCTTCTTTCGCCACACGTGGGTGAATGAAGTTGCCCTGAGAACCAGAATCTCACAACGCTGAGTACACCCTCGTGGAGGTCCCCAATCCTACTGGAATGATCAGGAGGGTGCGATCAGGGTCAAAGAGGATGGTGAGAAGGCGACTCAATGCAGCGACATAGAGGGTGAGTCGCTCTTGTCGAGCCTGGAGCATGCTCAAGTCCAGAAGAGAGGACACAACGTCCTCGCGAGTCGCAAGCTGGTCGCCGCAACGGGCTGAGCGAATGGCTCGATGTGTCGGTAGTCGCGGCGGGGTAGGAAGGGGGATGGTGGTCTGCGGAGGCGCATGCGGTACGACGACAGAGGGTTGAGTACACTCTGTCGGGTCCTGCGATACCTCAACTCCTGTAGCGAGAGGGGCAAACCGCGACGAGGATGTCAGGAAGCCGACTACAGAGGAAGGCGCAGGTGTACACTGCACCGTGGTTAGGAGGCGCCGCGGGGATGCGAGGCGCCGGGGGGGGACTGAGCACGACGCTGGCGGGAAAGATTAGCATAGTGGCGGTCGAGGGCGGCAGTGTAAGGGCACCGCAAGGAGGTATGACCGTCCTGGCGGCATCGCAAACACCCACGCCGGCCCAAAATAGTTGTGCGCTCCTCAGCGGAAAGGACACCGCGAGGAGGGACAAAGCCCTGAGGGAGGTCCTGCTGAGGGACCTCGGAGGGCGACGAGCCAGCGTGACCGGGGCGGCTGCTTGCCCGGTAGAGGGCATAGAGTATGAGCTGGAGGCACTCGGCCATAGGGAGAGTATATTTCTTCAGGTGGTGGTGGACGGCCTCGCCGAGGTCGAGGTCGTCGCTATGGTCACCCTCAGGCGACAGCGGGGCAACAGCGTCCTGCTCACCATACTCGAGCGCGCTGAAGTGACACGAGAAGTGGCAGCCCTACTGCGCGGAACGGTGGGGGCGACCACGGAAAGGGGGAACAACGCTGGGATGTGCCGTGAGAGGAGGAGGGGGCGTAACCAGTACGCTAACGCTGGGAGGAGGAAGTGTGTTGAAGATGGGCACGCATCCGCTGATGGTCCCGAGCGGCCTCGTAAGCCTGAGGGGCCGATGTGAACTCGTACCACCATAACTCGGAGTGGTACTCAAGGGGAAGGCTGGCCAAGAAACGATCGATAAGGGCAACCTCGGGAAGGAACGCCACATCACAAATGAGGCAGGCATCCTGAAAGACCTGGATGTGGCGATCCAGGCCGACAGCGTCACCAGAGTCGGACCAGCGTGTAGTGACGACGCACTCAAAGGCGTCAGTCATGTCATGTCGGTCTCCAAAGCGATCCTTGAGGAATGCTTGGAAATCCATGAAGGTCGGAGTCCTACCCGCACGAAGGGAGTAAGAGTCAAAATCCTTCCAAGCGTCAAAAGGACCGTCACGCAGGCGCGTGGAGAGGTGAGTCACCCACGTGTCTGGTGGGGCGCACATGAGCTGAAGCGTGCGGGTGGCAGACTATAGCCACCGAGATACGCGTATGCCTGTACCGTCACACAAGGCAATGTCCGTCAAACGGACGAGTGGTGCGCCACCGTTTTGGCGGCGAGGAGAGCGGGGAGCAGAGGCCTGCACTACGGCCGAGTAAGTCGGCGCAGGTCCTGGAGAAGCGGGTGCAGCTGACTATCCGCTCGGGCCGCATGGTGGAGCGGCGGGGGGAACAGCGGCAGGCTGCGAGGGAGCTGCGGTAGAAGAGGTCGCAACCGTCGAGGGAGTAGGAAGGAGGTAGGATGGGGGTGGAGGGGGTGCAAGGCGGGGGAAGCAAGCCGACAAGAATGAAAGAGTAAAGGAAGAAGGGGGTGCACCCGAAGGCGCGGCCACCTGTGAGCGTGGGGGTGGCTGAAGGCGTAAGAGGGCGAGGTCGGCCCGGGTCTGGGCGAGTTTGTCCGCGAGACGTTGAACATAGATCGGGCGAGGAGTGGCAGGAGGAAGAGTGGGGGAAGTGGACGCACGAGCGGCGCGGGGCATCCCATAGGGGGGAGAGCCAGGTGGCCCTACGATCATGCGAAGGAGAGGGAGAAGCGGGGCACCCGAAAAAGCTGAGACCACGGCAGCGGGTTGTGGTCCCGTAGCCGTAGTGACCGGAACCTGGGCGGGTGCGCCCGTAGGTTGAGGGAGGGCCTGACCCGTGGTGGCCGTCGCGCTAGGAGCGTGGACGGTCACCACGATGGCCGGGTCAGGGGCGGCAGAGGAGGAAGCTGCGCCGTGGCCACCATATCGGAGGACGGGGGACCCGGACTGGGAGCCAAGAGAAGAGAGAGAGTCGGGAGAGGAAGGATGACCAACGTCCTGGAGTTGCCGCATGTCGGCGGCAAGGGTCGCCATTTGCCCCTGTAAGGGCGCAAGGAGGGAGGTGATGAGGGTGTGCAGATCCCCTTGGGGTTGGTGGCCCTGGTCCGTCAGCACGGGTGTGAAGCCCGATGCCGAGGTCGTCGCCGCCTCGGCGGTTTGTGACACATCGTCGGCCATGCGGAGGTAACGGGCCGGACTAGGGAAGGTCGGAGGAGGTCCGTGTGAGCGGAGGGCGTAGGGGGAGGTCTGCGATAGGAAGCGACGGGCGGCGCTAGTAAATCGAGTGCAGGCGCCGTCAAAAGGGGAGGGGTGGTTCGGATCCAGGGTGGTCGAATGAAAAGGGAAGGTAAGGGGGGTTAGAAAAACCCTAAACCCTAGAAAACCCTAAGAAAACCCTAACCGGAGTTTGAGAGGTTAGGGTAGGGTACCGGTGACCTAATCAAGAAAATAAAATAGCAAGCATTAGGGGAGGAAGGCGGGAGAAAAAATAAATAAACAGCGAAATTTCGAGAGAAAAATAAAAATAAATAAAAAAATAAAAAAATAATAAAAATAATTAAGGAAATAAGGAAACAAAATATGAAGAGAGAAATAATATTATTTTTTTTAGAATTTTCGACAGCATTTCCCTACCCCCCATGGGGTCAAGAATGTGCCAAGGGGAAAGGAGAGACCAAGATAAACACACTAGGTCTCAAAATGCCGCAAATTAAAAATTTCAAAAAATAAATAAATAAATAAATAATAAATAAGTGAATAAGTGGATGAGGAGGTGGAGAGAAATTAAGCATCTGATTTCTCAAAAATTTTGGCAGCATTTCGTTACCCCCATGGAGTCGAAGTGTGCCGAGAAAGACTAAGTGAAAGAAAAACAGAAAATTTCGGTAGCACTTCGTTACCTCCACGGGGTCAAAATGTGTGCCGAAAGCAAGAAAGATCAACTCCTAGTCAAATTTAAGGGTGCCGTAAAGAAATTCGAATCTTCAGAATAAATGAAAAAAAAATAAAAAATCAGAAAACGAGAAAGGGGGGGAGGGGAAATAAGATAATTTGAATTTTTGGAGAAAAGATAAGATTGAAATCAAAGAGAAAGGGAAAAGAAGAAAAACAGAAAAATTCTAAGTAGGGGGGGGGCAAGGGGATGAAAGAGTGATGAAGAAGAGAGAAATAGGTGAGAGAGAGAGAAGGAGTGAAGTAGGAGATGGGGGAAATGAGGTTAGTAGAAGATGGTGAGTGAGGAGGAGAGGAGAGAAAAAAGTGGTGGGAGATGAGTGAAGAGGGAGGTGGGAGGAGGGGGGGTAGTGGTAGAGTTAGAAAGGATGATTAGATGATGGGGGGGGAAGAGAAAAGGGGTTGGGGGAAGGTAGGTTAGTGGAGAGAGATAATACCTGGCTCTTGGTTGACCAAGAGCAAAGCACTACCAAGATCCACAGGATCTTGGCCTTCAAGGTGCTGCTGGCCTGATGCCACAACAATAACAGGATGATGATGATGATCTAGGGTTGGCTGAGATCTTGATCAGCCACCCTACTGCCATCGTCACACAGCCCCCTAGCCAGAGGGGGAAGCTTGAGCTGCTGCAAAACTGCTGCTGCAGCAGTAGAAAAATTGTACAAAAAATAATGTGGCGCAGCCCCCTAGCCAGAGGGGGTCTTCAATGTTCAGAGCAGACTGCCGCGTGGCACTGCAGATGGCCACGTGCGCAGGAAGCAGCAGCCACGGGGGGCGGGGGGGGTAAATAGCTGGCACGCACCTCTTCAACAGCAACGTGCCACACAACGAAGTCATACGTACAGTATGGCGAGTGTGTTACGGGATCAGCCACGCACGCGCAAGGCCAGCAGCTGCCTGGGTTCAAACCCCAGCGGCAGCAAGATCCCGGATCTTGATAATATAAATCCGGGAGTGGGGCGGGGCGGGGCAACGGGGCAGCGTGGGCACGTGGCGCGTCCGTGTGCGTGTGCGGCGGCCTTGGCCTGGGACAGAGATGGAGATGGCACTCCCCTGCTGTGCGGTGGGTGCGGGGGAGCGGGGAACGTTCCCGCTCCGATACCAGTGTGGCGGACCCACCAGGTGTGGTGCTCCCCCTGGGACAGAGATGGAGATGGAGGAAGAAGGGGAGCGAGATGGCACAGCACAACTCCCACGCCAGACTCCAACGCACGTACTCCAAACTGTGCGAATGCAGAATGACTCGGAAAACAGACAACAGCTAGGGTATACCCCAGCGGACTGACGGAACTGGACTGGACTGGCTGGTACCGACAGAGGTGCCAGCCTGGACTGGACTGCCCCGAATACAACACAGGCCTGTGAGAACAGGCCCAGGGGCTGCTCTCACAGGCCAGCCAGAGGTCCGCTACAAAGTCTATGGGGCTCGTTAGACACTCCTTGTGGTGTCCTCGGGGCCGAAGGAAGTTTCCTTCAGGGTTTTGAAGCAAATTTCCGTCGTCGTTCCACCTATCCTCGGGGTGGTATCCCAAGGATGATTCCTTTTGGCCCCCCACGGCCATTTTCATAATATTATAGTTGCCCCCGGGGGGGGGGGGGGATACCTTGGTCCATTGGGTGATGTCCGTCTCACAACAATGTGTGTCCAGCTGCCGAAGGCGAGAAAATTTGAAAGGTGCTGGCTGCCGGACAAAAAAAAAAAAAAAACTTCAAAAGCAATGGACATCCCAAATCGAAAATCAAAATTTGAATTGGGTGTTGGACGTGACGACGGTGACGCGGGGCAGGTGGTGTCCATACTGGCGACGGTGGAAACGGGCATTTGCAGCGGCGTAGTGGAGTCGTCGTAAGTCATCACAATTTTTTTAGCGCCCCACGAAGGTCCATTTCCATCACCTCCTCCTGCTGCCGAGCGTATGTGTGGAGTCGAGCACATGCGGAGAACGTCGTCGGCGACTTGGCGCTGAGGTTACCGTGGCCGTGGCGAGTTCGTCAGCTGTCGTATTTTCGTGTTGACGAGCATTGCGACAGGCGTGCCGATGGAGGGCGGTGGCAGCAACGAACGTGCGAAGTTGACGACGATCCAGAAGACAGCCGTGGCGGTAGCAGTGACAGTCGTGCTCTTTCGTTGTCAGCAAGAGAGGGCATTCAATTTGGGCAGAATGAGAGCACAGATCCGCACACCAAGGAGGAAGACACTTCATCAAGTCCCAGTCGAAGGGCTGGATACTGTGGCAATCACCGAGGCTATAGCTCGGGTTTGCTGCGCCATGGGTTGCGGTGTTCTGCCATGAGTGACGTCGAGGTGGTGGATGAAATAGAAAGGAGGATGGGGGGTGCGTGGGAGGATCTCAGACAATGCGACAACACGACGGAGCCAATGCGACGACGCGACAGAGGAGCCGGGGATGCACGCGTGGAAAAGGAGGACCACGACAAGCAAAATCGCAACTAGGAGCAGCAGTGGAAACCTTCGATAGAGGTCGGCCATCGACAACACGTATGACAGGGCCGTAACTCCGCGACGACGGTGGAGGTCCACCAAACGGCAACGATGAAGGGAGCAAATGGTAGAGGACAGCATACGACACACCTCACCGACATGAGTGAGGATGCAGGAGGGGGATCGGGAAAAATATTCAATTTCCCCGACTGTTGAACCCCCGCTAAGCTGGCGGGATGCACTGCGACGACAGCCCCAATTGAAGATGAACCCCGACGACGGCCGCCCTCTAACAGTAACCGTTGGCGACCCCTTGCCTGAAATCCCAACATTGAGGCCTGAAGATGTCCGTGCAGCCGCTGGCGGAACACCAGTGTGCCAGCCGAAAAAAGAAAGTTGCCAACGACGCGTGCCTTCGCTGCTCTGATTATCGCGGGTCCTTGAGCTCCAAGGCACCTCGCGAGGTCCCTTGCACTAGGGCACGAAATGGCTGGGCCACAAGGACACTTTTTTTTTTTTTTTTAATTGAAAAAACCGTCTGTGATGAGGAGTAGAGGAAGTGCTTGTAAGAGCAGACACTCCCTCTACTCCTCAAATGGCTAGACGGCTCCGTTCCATTGGTGGGGAGCTGCACCTGCTGGAAACCGGGTCCAGTGTCCCTTTACATCATAATGAAAAGACATAGCACAGCTCATGCTGGGAACCGGACCCAGTGTCCCTTCCGCTACAAGGATTCCTCGAGGGAATGTTTTCACATTTGTTTTCCAATTTCTTCCCTGAGGATAGGTGGAACGATCCCGTCCTTGTAGATTTTACCTGCCTGAGGAGTTTCTAACGAGCCCGTATGTAGAAGTCATAGTGATGGGTCAGCTAGGGTCAATGCCTGATTTGCGGCCCATATTGAGCTGAAGACACTGACAACAACATAATAGGGCAGTGTTATCTTGAACATTTCATATGTATATAGGGCTCTGGACCCGATTTTCAGCAGGTGACACTCCCCACCAGTATACTGGAGTCCCAAACCAAGGTGTTAGGAGTGGGCACTCACATCACCACTCCTAGCACCCTCGGAGGGGTGTTGTTAGGGGTGTTGTGGGGAGGGGGGGGGGGGGGGGGGGGGCTGAGGGGTGCGCGTGAGGGGGGGGGGGGGGGGGAGCGAGGGGGGGGGGGGGGGGGGGGGGGGGGGGGGGGGGAGTCAGCAGCTTGCATACTCCCCGAAACTGTATCTTGGCCCATAGTGCAATTATAACTCATTTTTGCGACTCCCGCGTAGCCCCCCCCCAAAAAAAAGGAGAGTCAGCAACCTGCTTCCATGTCACATTGGCTAGCTCAGTAGACTTCATCCTTGGTTTTCATGACTGAGTTGAACAGAGTAGGTGCTGCCATTGTGCTGAGTTCAGGACCCACTGCTTTTTACAAGAATGACGCCTATCAGTTCGCTGGGGTGAGTCGCACCATCCTGTAACCTGTAGCTATGCGGAGTGTAGCGATTTTTCTGTTTGTCTTTTTTTTTTGGGAAAAGTTTCGAAATGCCCCTGAAGTTCGTGTTTATTTGTATTTTGCCCCTCCGACGACCGACTTACCCTGATTTGCCCCTCTGACAACATTTCAAGTTTCCAAAAAAAAAACTGGCGTCGTTTGGGCCTGAAATATGTTCAATATGCCCCTACCGGTACCGGTGCCAAATTTCCAGTATGCCCCTACTGGAAAGCCGTTGGGTACCGACACAAAAATTAAAAGATACCCCTGCCGGTACCGTGCATCTCGGCTGTACATTACCCTCCTAGCTCCACAGCTTTCTCAGAGAGAGAGAGAGAGAGAGAGAGAGAGAGAGAGAGAGAGAGAGAGAGTTGGCAGCAGTACAAAGGAGCTGAACGGGGAAGAGGAGAGGGAGGTGGTGGTGGCGGTAACTCCGACAGTTTCGAGGATGTGGTTTGTTGGTCGTGGCCGGGCATTAATGGGGCAAGCAACCAATGGCACGATTTTGTGCATGCGTGCACAAGTGTACATGTGTACACGTGCGGAGAGCAACAGAGGTCAGCACTGAGCAGTGCGGCAAGGCAGGAGCAACAGAGATGGGCGATTTTCATCCCCCCATGACCGTGCTGAACGGGGTTGTGATAGTGACAATGGTGACCCACACACACACACACACACAGACNGAGAGAGAGAGAGAGAGAGAGAGAGAGAGAGAGAGAGAGAGAGAGAGAGAGACAGAAAGAGACAGAGAGAGAGGCGTGGAAGAAGGGGAGGAACACTCACCTTCGGCAACGTACTCTGAGGACGTCCAACGAGGCGGCAGGTCGCAGTAGCAGAAGAATGAACTCCACTGTGGATTGCAGCAGTGGACAGAACGTGGAGTGGAGCGATGTTTTTTGCGCGGCGGCGGCCTGGAAAAGCAAGGAGTTTGAATTCAAATTCTTAGGGACTCCCCGCTGGAGGGCATCCCAGGAAGATGCATCCATCGCGAAAGGGCAAATCGAACAGCCACCACGGGAAATGGGACCGACGGTCCGGTAGGGGCATTCGGAAAAGTTGCGCCCCTCACTGACAAGCGCATGCAGGCCCTGCACGAAAGTTCAGAGGCACCAGGGGCAAATCAGGGTAAGTCGGCCGTCAGAGGGGCAAAACGCAAATAAACACAAACTTCAGGGGCATTTCAAAAATTTTCCCTTTTTTTTTAATGCGGGAACGTAGCCTGGTAGAGAGATCCGGGAAAGTGGCTTCTGTCACCCTATCTGGCGCTATGGTATGTGGTGGGAAGGGCCTACTTACATCCTGAGGCAACTGTAGCCAGTTGCTACGAGCAATACACAAGACTTCTGTGGTTGAAGCTTCGTCAGAACCAGCCTGTCTGACATTCATGGCTAGATTAAGGTATCTATCAGGATTGAAACCCTGGATTCACTCAGCGTACTCTCGAAGGCAGCTGATGCCAAAAGTCCGCCTCACAGGATAATACTGCCTGTAGCAGAAAAGGAATACCTGACATAATTGAAGTTCAACAAAAACAAGCATGACATATAACCCTCTGGAATCTGGATAATTGGGATAATAATAGTAGTACTTATATAGTAGTACATAGTACAGTAATAAAATTGACAGTGATCTTGTACTACCTGGCTCCCCACCAATAGATGGAGAATGTTAAAAAAAAAAAAAAAAAAAAAAAAAAAAAAAAAAAAAAAAAAAAACTGGGGGCCTGGGGGTCAGCTGTGGATATACGACGATCTGTTGCCCTTTCTGACTTCCACGTCTGCCAGCGGAAGGGGCCATCTTCTTTTCTTTTCTTTCTTTCTTTCTTTCTTTCTTTTTTTCTTTTCTTTTTTTTTACTGCCTTAAGATATCATCATTGAGCTGACCGGCCCCAGGCAATTCAGAAATATTTGTTGGTTTTACTCATCAAGTTCATCATCCGGATCTGTATTTCAACACTTATAGATGTACCCACTAAGCTAGGCTCTTGGGTCAGGCCCCGCCTTTCAACATGTTCACACAATTCAGGAAAGCTATTGAGAGCAGCAGAATACGCGTGCAGAACAGCTGAAAAAAAGAAGAAGAAAAAAAAGGGGATGTAACTCTCAGAATCATGCCAGACCAGAAATTGAAGGAAAGAACTTACCTCCAACAGGCCGTGGGCCTCAGGCACTACTCACCAAATGTTAAAAGTGAGAATGCCAAGTGGAAACGATGGGTGGAGCAAGGAATTTACAAAGTCGGGGATTTATGGGATAGTTCCACTCAGTCATGACATTCTCTGGACTCGCTCATGTCCGAGACTGGCCAGATCATAAACATGGCCCAATGCTTACAAGAGATCCAAGAGTCCATCCCTTTAGCATGGGTCCAAACCTTGAAAATGGGCCCGCGTCTTGCCCAGAATGACTGGGTAGTGACGAAGGACTCTTTGGCCCTACCAATGGTTCTGTATAATGTACAGAGCACGGTGAACCACCATGTCTTTTTTTTCCTTTTTCTTTTTTTTGTCTCGGGAGGCCCCATCTATTGGTGGGGGGCGTCACCTGCTAGAAAACGGGTCCAGCGTCCCTATACAAATATAACATCAGCTGAGACCTTTATAAGAGTTTGCTGTAAGTGTGCATATCTTGGCTGTGGTTGTACCTCCAGGACAGACTCCTGTCCCGAGTAGTATACTGCTTTGTAGTACTGTGTCCTACCTTATATCCTACCATCTATTTCTGGGCAGCATCATCTGCTGGAAACCGAGTCCAGCGTCCATGTACAATCCAATGTAGCATGTCTCAGATCCTCGCCTGAGTGTTTGTCATTACCTAAGCACTGCAGGCAATCATCTTCTAACCCCGGGGCTCCGTTCTCCCATGGAGCTGCTTATGTCACCCATCCCGTCCGGGACCCCAACTCCCTTGTTTGACCCAGTGCGATTCCGCAGCCCCCTACTTGTATAATGTCCGTATGGATTTATTCGAACTTAATCAACACTGTGCAATCTGTAGGTTTATGAGTTAGTTCTATATTTGTAAGTAATCTCGACCCTGTGTGTCCGTGTTGAACCTCT
>BFEA01000093.1:3154598-3170244 GCA_003427395.1 Chara braunii
GGGGGAGGTGGGGAGGGGGGAGATAGGATGGTGAAATTGGTCGGGCGATAGTGTATGTGGAAACATGTATACGGCCTGAATTCCCACTGGTCTTCAGCCATCATCCACTGGCGCCACACCAGGTTCAGTTGGTTGTATACCGTGCACATTCTGTTATGTGGATCCAGCCACACCTCCGAGAACCCGTCGATCAGTTGAGTTCTTTTGGTAGCATTTTGTTTGTGCAAGCCTGTTTTTCATTGACTTCCAAGCTTGATGAGTTTGTGTGACTATCTTGTCATTGAGCACGGCCTTAGCCTGTGGAAGGTCAAATGTGTGTTGATTTCTTTCATGAGAGCACCTCATTCGCCAGGCCGCCATCAGGAGTGGAAGTCTCATGTATTGATGAATGTTAAGTGCAAAGGGCGACCAGTGCGAAAATTCCTGGTGGTCCTGCCAAAAGAGGAGGGACAGGACATTCCAGGGTAGATGATGTCCAGTAAGGAAATGATAGGCAGCATCCCACCATCTCCATAAGCGCACCACCATGGGGCAATCAAGGAGGCAATGTTCCAGTGTCGCTCTCTTTCTTGGCACGCACGTTTCGCAGTAGGAACACAAAGGAGAGAGTAAGCCTTTGCTCTCATAATCCTGATCTTCTCCCCAGTCTGGCATATCACACGATCATTCCATTTCTGGTAGTTGCTCATATGGTGGAGTCTTGGATTACATGTTACAAGGTCACGGGTTCAAGCTTGGTTCGGTCCTTGGGGGGGGTCCTTGTCCAGCTGGCTCGTTCTCTCCTCGATACATGATCCACAAAGTACACATAGCTTTCGGGCATACACACATAGCTTGCGAATTATATATCGTTTACAGGTTACATACACAAGTTTCCACACATGATACTGGGGCTTGTTCGACACTCCTTGGGGCGTCCTCGGGGCCGAAGGAAGTTTCCTTGGGGGTTTTCAGGGAAATTCCCGCCATCGTTCCACCTGTCCTCAGGGACGTCGCCCGAGGACATTTCCTTCGAACGATGTCAGACAAGAAAAAAGAAAAGGAAAAAAAATCAAATGTGTTTGAGGCCTTCAGCCAATAGGGTGCCGCCACGATCCAGATTCTCGGTTGTAACGTCTCTCTACCCATGTGCCCGATCCTCTCCGTGAAACGCGGATTCCTTTTGCCCAAGGGACCTCGTGGGTGTAACATTATCATCATCCATGTTATATCATGCATCCTGGTTTTCTGAAATGTTGGGCGGCTTCTGGCCTACGTCCTCATTCAGGATATAGATTTAAGAGATTATCGAATCAGCACCGATATCTGCAGAGTTGCCTTGTTTTGTGCCCCTGGTTCGTCGATGCCAGAACGACGTTGGCCGGAGCTGGGCTGTTGCCCTGTAACCTGCATTGGCAGGGGTATGAGGCCTTGTAGAGAGATCTGGGGTTTTGCTGAGGGAGGAAGGCAATCCAAGTGACGAACTAGGGGGGCTGCCTTGACGACCTATGGGGCCAGGAATAGTCTAGGTGGCGAGAACAGGTCAGCTATGGCTGACATTGGTTAGGAGGGCATAGTCTCTGAGATGTAAGGTCTTGGCATAGGGAGGGCTAGGAGGTGCTCTAGGAGTAGGAGGCCAGTGGTGCTGATATAGCATACTCTTCTATCATCAGCATAATCATCTTCATCAACATCATCATCATCATAAATATTATTATCTCATCATTGTTATATTAAGCTTTCTAGTGTTCTAGAATTTTTGGACAGCATCTAGTTTTCTTCCACATCCGGGATATAGGATTTCAAAGATGGTCGAACCCGGACCGATATCTGCAGAGTTGTTATTTTTTGTGCCCCTATTTTGCCGACGCCAGAACGACGCTGGCTAGAGTTGGGGCGTTGCCCTGTAACCTGCAAAGGCAGGAGCGTGAGGCCTTGTAGAGAGATCTGGGGGTTGCCGAGGGAGGAAGGCAATCCACTGGCCAATCGGGGGGGGCTGCTCGGTGGCGAGGAGAGATCAGCTATGGGTGACATTGGTTAGGTTGGTTTTGTCTCGGATTTACAATGTCCTGGTACAGGGAGGGCTAGAAGTTGCTCTAGAATTAGGAGACCAAAATTGTTGATATAGCATAGCTTACTACAATTAATACAATTTTTTATCATCATCAGCATCATCATCATTTGTATTATCATCATCATCATCATCATCATCATCATCGTCACCACATGAGGGACGCTGAGCCTGGTTCTCAGCAAGTTCGGTTCGGTTTCTCCGGGCAGACTGTAGGACCCCGACCTCATTCCTCTTATTGGTAATATTAGCCTTTGGCACTGGGCCCTTTTTTTGAAAAAAAAAAAAAAAAAAAAAAAAAAGGTCCCTAGGGCAAAAGGAAGAAATGGTTGGAGAATCCTCGGAGCCCAAGGAATTTCCTTCGGAGTGTTTTCACTTCTTTTTTTTTCCGACTGCATCCCTGAGGATAGGTGGAACGAACAATTCCTCGGGGACTTTACGCGCCCGAGGAGTGTTGAACGAGCCCCACTGTTTACACAGATTCACATAATATATACACAAAAAACAGGTTGGGGAGTCACTGGAAGGGTCTAGTGCCTGCAGTAGGTTCAGGTAGGTTGGATAGGGTGTCATTGGGTGCAGTTCCTACTGACATTCGGATAGAACTGTCTGGTGGCTATATATATATGGGGCATGTAGTTCATTGTTTGGGCCTGAAGTCCGAAGTTCTTATTCGACAAGGTTCGTCCGATTCTGCTTCCACCAGGGCTGGGCAATCTATCAGCCCTGGTGCCTATCACTGTTGTTCGGTCCAAGTTGTCTGCCCATTGGTAGGGCAATGGTCCTGAGTGCTGGTCACACTGAACGGAACATTGTGCGTTGTATTCGAATAGAAAGCAACCTATGCAGTGTACTCATTGACTACGCATATGCGTTATGTTCGGGGGAAGACCGTAACATTCATTGAAAAGTTATTCTGGGTGTTCCGCTTTGTGCCAGTCATTTACCCTGCGTCAGATTTCCTCTTGCGAAGATACGACTTCCCACTGCCAACAATCAACTGGCCAAATTAGGATCATAGGAAGATTCACCAATCAACACAGACTTCTTCGAATATATAGTTTGTCCTAAGGGGTTACTTCAGTAGAGTCACAAAAAAGAACAATTATAATTGTACTATGCGGCACGATACAATTTGCAATTGCACTTCGGGCACCCTACCTGGCCAGAAAGCTAGGTTGTATACATTGCCCAAACTGCAAGTCGAAACTGTATCTTGGCCCATAGTGCAATCATAATTCATTTTTGTGACTCCCGCGTAGTTTTCCTTTGTTCTAGTATCCCACTAGCAGAAACCATGTTGCAACAAGTGCAAAGGTATAAGGGCACTTAACCACGGAGACGACATGCCCCCAGCATCCGTGCCACCAGAATAGGAGAACTTGCAGACTGAGACTGGAGTCACTGGACCTTGCATAACTTTCCAACCCTTTTGGCTAAGTGAGATAGAGTGTAGTATCTGTCCTGATCAGTTTAATATCTGATAAAAACACAAACAAATAAACAAAGAGACTGGACCTTGTAAATATGGAAGTTGGTCGGCGCCTTGCACGAAGGATGGATATGAATTTACGAAATGAAAACTCGGACCGACCAACTCGACAACAGGGAAAAAAAAAATAATGAGACAAATACGTTGCCTGGACAAGGGAAGAAACAAGAACAGACGTTGGTTTTGCATCAGCAGGAACCAGACCAATGCGTACTGTTGACGAGGCAAAAGCAAGAGCAGTTGCATTCGGAGGTAGATGGCCAGCAAGAGTCGGGTATTCTGCTGATGGAGTAGCAGCACTTGCATGGCACCTCCCAAATGCTGATAAAACAGACACCTTTGTATCAACAACAGGAAATGGAGCCTCGATTGTCCAATTTATCACCGCAATTAGTGTCTTAAATTCCTCAAAAAAAAAAAAAATCGGGGGAGCAAATGCATCAGCGGATCGGCCAGTTACAATCTACTGATATCCCCCTTCAAGAACCCTTGCAACAGAGTGGGCCACTGGGAGAAAAACGACATTTTCAGTACGTACAGCCCCTTCCATCACCGACATCTGAAGAAACTGGCAAGAGACAGAAATTGAAACATATATTAAAGAAAGAACAAGGGCATAAGTCTCAAGTACCGAAAGGTAACTCTATCATTCTGGTGAGGAAAAAGGGGGCAGATGGGAGATAGGGCGCTCACCAGTGGGTCAAGATCAATATGGGGGTGTTACGTTGAGGAGTTGGTCCACATATGTCAAATATCATTATTCTGCGGATAAGGTTTTCAAGAGGGATTTGCATGATTTCCTAGCTAAGTACTTGATCCTCGTCCTCAGGCAACACTCACCGAAATTAGAGACAAAGCACAAATGGCGAGAGGGACACTTTTGTTCGTTTTGAAGAGCACGAGTAGGCAGGCCTCAAGTGGTACCCTCATGCAACCTTACTCGAACTATAGAATCTCAAGATAAAAGTCAATGCGGTTTGGTCTATGTCAGATGTGGTAACATTTTTGTGCTCCATTCTGCGTAGGGGTATCCTCCAGTTAAATTTTGACCTTGAGTGGTAATTGGGTCCAACTTTAGGCGACTGAGGGAGTTAAGAGGAAAAAATGGTTTATTGTAATGGAGGCACTACACACATTTTACAGGAAAAATCCCTCATGGCATGCTGCGACTAGTACAGCAGACCTGGACCTCAGATCGCTTAATGTAAATGGTTTAGCGACCAGAGACTCCAAAAAAATGAGAGCTATTATGGAACAATTGAAAGGAGTCGGTGGTCGTTCATGGCCAGACCTAATTTGTATTCAGGAAACCCATCTTACTTCTTCCCCAACCCATACGCATACACACAATATTGTATGGTCCTTTCAAAAAATACACTCCCCGACGCAAAGAAGTGGTTCATGAGGGGTTACGATATGGATACCTCTTGACTCTACGGCCAAGGTAGTACAATATGCGGTGGATAAATAACATGGAAAATGGGTTTCTGCTCTGGTTAAGTTAGATTCAGAAATCATATGTGTAATGAACATTTATGGTCCTAATGAGATTCATGAGATAATTAACTTTTTTCACATGATTGAGACTCAAATTCCGAGTGCGGTTTCAATAATTATGGCCAGAGATTTCAATGCAGCCCCGGACAGATCCTTAGATAGGTGAAAAATTTTCCTTTCTTTGTCCTTCTTACATAGAAGAGGATGAAAACATAATTCATTCCCTATGTGAGGAGGAAGGTCTTTTTGACATATATCGTCGTATCTTTGCACAAGAAAGACTGTTTATCTGTATAAGAAATAATGACACCCCACATCAATCCATGTCCCGAATAAATTTGTTTTTTATATCCGCAGATCTTGATCATGCATTAGTGTGGGCAACGATTTTTCCACTGAGCCCGTGGCCAGGGGTGGATCATAAGATGTGTGCGGTGCTATTGAATTAAAAAAAAAAAAACTGATCATGGAAAAAAAAATTATAAACTTAAGACAACCCTTTTAGCATATAAGAAATTTAGGCAGTACATAGAGGATGTATGAGAATATTGACACTCAACTAAAATCCAACAAAGTTCATAGCATGGTTCAATAATGGTCTGACATTCCTAGCTACGAAATGTAATGAATATTCTAAACTTCAGGCTAAAAATAGACATCAGCATGAAATGAATATTCAAGAACAAATCCTTAACTACGAATTCTAGGAAAATGTTTATAACCAAACAAGAGAAATTCAGGATCTCAGAAACCAACTTTTGACATTTGCTCAACATCGTTGGCAAGGATATATAGTTAGAAGTAAACTCTCTAAGTTTTTAAGTGAAGGACAAATAAATGCATCTTTCTTTCCATTAGCACGAAATGGATCTAGGCATACAAAAGTAGACACCTTGGTTGACATATACGGACCCTTCACTATCTTATTCTTCTGCGGGAAGTCTAAAAACAGCTTATGATTTTTACAAAAAGTTCTTTAATTCCTCTTAGGATCCTGCAAATCAACAAGGGGATGATTAAGCTATAAAATAATTTATTGTCCCTCTATCTCAAACCCTCACAGAAGAGCAACGGGACCATCTGGAGCATCTCTTAACAAAGGAAGAAATTTGGACAACTTTGCTACAGATGGATGAAGATAAAACTTCTGGGATAGATGGTCTCCCTAAGGATTTTTGGAAAACCATGTGATCGACCTTCTCTTCAGATCTGATAAAATATGTTGAATTAGTAAAAAAATCAGGATCAATGAGGAAGTTAGTGAGGGAAGGTATCCTCACACTTTTATATAAAAAAGGGGATAAAACAAATATTATGAATCATATTCCGATAACTCTTCTAACAACAGTATACAAAATATTATCCAAATTCCTAGCTAATCGTCTTAATCCAGTAATGAAGGACATTATACACCCTTATAGTGTTCATAGACTTTGAGAAAACCTATGATCATGTAGACTGAGGATTTTTTGATGCTTGTCTCAATAAAATAAATTTTGGACAAAATTTGCGAAAATGTGTAAAGATATTACACACAAATGCCGCCACGAGAATTCAGGTAAATGGTCTTCTCTCACCACCGCTGTGCCTTTAACGATCGGTAAATAAGGATATCCTTTAACACCATTGTTGTTCGCAATAATCATAGAAGCATTGAGAGCAAATATGAGAGTCAATCAAAATCTTAAACGACTTAAAATCTTGGGGATTCCTGATGATGCAATCCCAATAGCCTCTATCTTTGCGGATGATTTCACTATTCTAATGGAAGCCTCGACGTCTAATACGGAGGAAATTAAAGCATTAATTAATCAATTCTCAGTTGTTTCAATATAATGATCAATTCGGAAAATAAGACACAAGGGTGGTGGATCCAATGACATTCAAATGAAGTGCGTCCCCCACAATACCTGAAAGTGAAATGACTTCCTTTAGAGGCTCATGTAAGGTTGTTAAGGGTCTCTCTAACGACATTAGGTAAACCAATATCGAATGATAAGTAGATTTCTCGTCCAACAATTGACAAAATGAATCAATGAAAAAAACAACAAACTTCCCTGTTTGGAAGAACATTAATTATTAACAATATGTTATAAATCCGTCTTATTCGCAATCACTAAGTGAAACACAAAGAGACTTAAAAAACAGGTGGCAACATTTTTATGAAGAGACAACCATGAGTTATAAAATATGATCCCTAGAGTGACATGACTTTTCGTGATCCAACCCAAACTCAGAGGAGGACTTTGACTCCTTGATCCGTCCCCAATATCTCCCTACAATGTCAATCGTTAGCATTCCAATGGTTAAAGAAACTAATTTTTTCTAATAATAAACCCTGACAGTCGATGACTCTAGAGCAAATTCGTGGATTAGCACTATAAACTGATATGAAAATTCACCCGCTCACATGGATTGAAAACTTATTTTTGAGCATTCAAAGGACAAAGGTACAATCGAGAGAAGAGGGGTTGAGGGGATCAATTAGAGAAAATTCATTGTTGGATAAGTTATGGGTATCATTATTGAAAACATGGCACAGTTTGCCTCTACCCAATAGACATTTTCCCTTCCCTCCCAATATGCGGAGGTCTTAAGGCAACCCCTCTTTGACAACAAATGGATTACCGATTAGAATGGTGTTATATTCAGAAGCTCAGATCCTTCATGGTCCCTGTGGGTTAAAAGAGGTGTGTTAAGGATAAAAGATATATGAGACACGGAAAAGAGAGACTGGTTAACAAAGGAACGATTAAGAGGTAAGCTCATGTATGCCCACCAACTTACATATAACTTGGAGCAGATCCCCTTGGCATGGGTTAAAACACTAAGAAAATGTATATTCTTCAAAGAGGGAGATTGGGTAGTAGGTACTTGTGCAGAACAATGAGAGGTGGGTCAGATTGTTTACATTCATTCAAAAGGAGCTATAGTGAGTATGTTTAAGATGACAAAAGACTTCTTCTTACACCAATTTCATAATGTTTAGATAATTTTTTTTTCGTTTTTAGACCTTTACAGGATTCGGGTGGTTTATTGTTCTTCCACAAAAAGATGGAGAGCATACCACCCCCATTGTCATATTCCAAACCGTTCCCTAGACCCGGATGAATGGATCTGGAAGACGTAGTAAGAAAGGAAAAGCAAAAACTCTACAATCCATCACGGTTAAAGCAGCATATTGTCTTCTCAGACCAAGGGTGGATGTTACTGCAATTGTGCAGGAACAGTGGTCTAAACACTTGAATATTAATAGTAATGCTTTTAAGAAAGTTAAATTATTTAACAACTTAAAACAAAGACCAACTAAATTTGTTTCCCTTCAATGACAAAATATTCACCGGTGTTTGCCTACAAATAACTAGCTCATAGATCACTCAAATATAGAACAACGAGGTTTAGCTTCCCTATGGTGTAAGTCATGTTATATGACTTTTCCTAATAGGAAAAGTTGTAAAACTATTGCACATTTTTATGCAGTGTCCGAGTGTTGTCCTATTATGGCGAAGGTCGGATATCACCTGGAGGAGCCCGACTGGGATAGATTGGCCATGGGAATGGCGTGCTATCCTGTTAGGATATTGGGAACCTATGAACTTTCAACTTTCGGATTTTTAGCGCAATTTGTTTATTATGGGTAGAAAGGCAGTTTTATGGACCCGTTGGTACAAACGTTGCGTTATGGCAAGAGAAAACGTTGCATTGGAAGGAAAGGATATCGCTGAGATAATTGTGCATTTTATTCAGACTGAGATCAGAGCACAATGAGAAAAAACTAAAACTAAAATTCTAAAATTTCATCAAACGAAGGATATTAAAGAAACAATTCAAAAGTTTGACACGAATTGGCTGGGGGAACTCAATGGAAAGGTTTGGGTAAGGTGAAATTGCCAGGTGGTAAAGGGATGGAAGAATCTCCCAAGAGAGACTTCCATCTCTGCTTCTGGGACTGGTTCGCACTACAACCAGGGTCTTCCCTTAGATCTCCAAATTGTTTTGCAGATCCCTTTCCTCCTTCACAACTCGCTGTGGTAGATTTGTAGTGGTTTGGTAGATAGGGGAAGTGATTTCAAGCGCTTACACGTTTTCTGAAGTGCAAGGTAGCTTGTTGGTTTAGATAGATTTGGTGGTCCAGTAAGGACTGAAGAGGTGTCACTGACCCCATTCATGGTAGCTAGGTCTGGTTCCTAGCATGTATTGTTGTATCATCTCAACATTGTATCTCAGGGGATGCTGGACCCACTTTCCAACGGGTGTAGCTCCCCACCAATAGACTGGAGCCCCCTGCAAAGCAGGTAGGAGTGCATACTCGTATCATCACTCCTATATGTTTCTGCAGGACTTAAAAAAAAAAAAAAAAAAAAAAAAAAACGGAACGGGAACGAAATAATCCTCGTCCACCCACTTCCAAGCCCCTGGGCTTTTCCAAAGTGTTGTCTAACGGACCCAAACTGCTGTTAGTCCAAGGGGTGGTCTTGGAACAATGCTATGAAGATAAAGGGGCTCGTTCCGCTCCCTTTGACTTAAGAAAAATCTGAAGGGCGCCCATACAGCCGCTCTTTAGTGTGATCATCATTAAAAATCCTAGACTTCATTCTCGTCCCACTACACCCTACAGCTCGCACTCGGACAAACGAGCAGGAACATGTGTGGCACCGACTACTTCACGTGGTTCACCACACAGGTCCGTCATTGGCCCATGACAACTGTAGTAGGGAAAAAGAAAAAAAAGAAAAATACCTCACGGAGGGCGCTAGCGCCCTTTTCAAGGAAATTTGAGTCACCGTTGGGAGGTGACTGGAAAATTGGCCCGGTTTGTCTGGGTGCCCTACAACCACCCTTCACTTTCAGAGCAGGATTTTAATGCGGCGGGAACGTTAATCACTTTTCAACCGTGATTAGTGAATCTCAAGGGCGTAGTGTGGTGGAACGACACCGCCCTTTAGATTTTCTCAAGTCGAGGGCAGCGGAACGAGCCCCAAAGTGCCAAACTCCAGGCTGCTGGCTAGCACAGTGCCTCACAATCTGGCCCTGCTGTGGTCTCAGACCAGAAACCTAGCCCGCAGAGCCCTGGAGGAGAGGGCATAAAAATGGGTAGCACAGAGTCACAAACCACAATTTGTTGTCAGAAACAGCGGCGGCACAATTGCACAGCAAAAGTCAGACCTCGAGCAGACACTTAGCAGCAGACGCCAAATCACAGAAGCAGCAGAACAAAGGCAATACGTATAGAAATGAGATACAACTGAGACTGTCAGTTGGTCTCAGGCGGACCCCAGCCGGTTTCATTTTAGGAGATTGCGGAACCCATTTTCCAGCAGCTACAGCTCCCCACCAATAGATGGAGTGACCCAACTAGGCATACTAGCAGGGCATGCTCATATCACCTCTGCTAGTAGGGCTTGAAGTGGATGTGCTTTTGGGTGAAAAAAAGAAGAGAAAACCTAGGCTGGTCCCCGTGCCGCCCGGCGACCTGGTGGTCACCCGGGGGGGGGCCGGGCAGCCTGGCCGGTTGTTCCGCCCGGTTGGCCACCGGGCGACCCCAGCACATCCCAAAAAGGGGGGGGGGGGGTCGACCGTTTTGCAGGGGGGCCTTCTTCCCCCCAAAGGAGGCCATCCATGCCAACAGGGTAAAAAAAAAGGGCCGGTAGGCCCGATTTCAAGAATTCAAAATTGGGGCCCATATGCGCCATCGATCTCCAAGATCGTTTTTTTTTTTTTTTTTTTTTTTTTTTTTTTTTTTTTTTTTTTTTTTTTTTTTAACACACACACCCCTGTAGTGCTAGTGGTGTTGAGGGGGGCAGACACCACTAGCACACAGAGGGAGGCTCCTGTCTATTGGTGGGGAGCATCACCTGCTGGAAAACGGGTCCAGCATCCCTTTACAAATTGCAGAATGAATATAAGTTGGATCAACGTTGAATCCAGAGAAGTTAAGTGGTCTTGAACCTGCCAGCATTGATTGCTCTGGATACCAGCGGATTGAGTGTGCAGATTGTTGAGGGGAGGAAACCTCTTCGCCCTTGCGGCAGGCGCCAAATGACTACTGCTAAAAAACTAGCCCCTCCCTCTTTTTGCTTTTCAATGTTGAGATCGTAGACTTCTTGTGCAGGAGTCAACAAAGGTCTGCCACCGTCTTTCATCCCTGATTCGTTCTCCTTTACAAGCAAGGGCACCGAGTTCCAGTCGTGTTTTCGGTGGACCCGTATGATGTACAAGGGGGCGAGGAGGCTGGTTCTTCTCCCAGAGGGCGACAGGGTCAGATTATCAATCCTCCCTATACCCTTATCCATTATGGCCGGTTCACGAAAAACACTATTGGAAAGGTTGCCCTGTGTCACGGCCATACCAGCCTGAGCTCAATTCCATCAAGCCATTATTGGGTAAGGGAAAGAGGTCAGGGAATTCAAAGGCAGGGGGGAGTGGCATGTTATCAGGGATTACAGTCCAATCGTGGAAGATCAATCGATATGTTTTCTGTGATGTATCCAACCGATCGTTGCCTTCTAGGTGTCAGCCATCCCACTGAATCTTCGCTATCCATCCTCCCTGTTCCCCCCCCAGCTAGTCCATGCAGAATTCATGTAATTGGTGGACAATGTCCGCTCTTTTTGTGAGAGCTATCATTGTTTGCACAGTTTTTCTCCACTGGGCTCTGATTGTTGTTTCTATTATGTCTTTAATCATTTTCATCATCTCGCCACCTTCCACATGAGCCTAGGGTGCATCTGCGGCGCCATATGACCCATAGGACCGCGTCCCTCCCGTCCTTGAATAGATTGGTCGTAAAGGTCGAGGTTTGAGCAGTCCAATGACCGGTTAGCAAGACTCTCCATTCCCACGACCAATCACTATCTGCGCCTAGCTGGTTCCAGATCCGAACCCACACACGCCACGTCAGTATTGAAGTCGGGCATTGCAAAAAAAAATGTTCTATTGTCTCATCAACCTTACGAGAAGGAAAACCTTCTTTGCAAGCCAGACACCAGGGGAGGGTCAAACCTTTCTGTTGCACGTGGGTGTGGTCAATGAGCCATGCATTTGTGGGCAGGCAACGATGGGTAATCTGCCATTGGAGTGAGGCAGTTTTGGCCGGTTTGGACTTTGTCATTTTAAACCATTTAATGGGTGACAGAGAATTCAATGGGACATTTAGATGTCTAGCCCACCGATCTACTATACGATCCTTCAGGTTGATTTTGGTCCTGAGCATCCGATAAGAGGCCTTGACCCCAAGTGAATAGAGATGGAGATAGCGATATTTTGGTTTGCCATCCTCGTCGGTATCTTTCATCTCCACTCAGCTGCATCTATGGGGAGGTCTTGGATTGGTACCTCTGGCTTGAAAGCCAACCAGGTGTCCCCGTCTCGCAGGACCCTTACTTTATGGACTATTCCAGTTGCAATCCAAAAGACCTCATCCGGCACCCCCCTGATCAATCTGTTTTGTTGTGTTCGATAGAAGAAGTCTACCAGCACTTCCCTTGGTTTGTCTGAAATTACTTGTCCCACTCTCATTGCATCTCCACTTAATACAACCCAGTCGCCTACCTCCATTGTCGGTCCTCGCCGAAGAGTCCTCAACCATGCAAGAGGGAGGGCAAAAAGGATCTGGTCTAGTTTCTCACCTATTCTTTGGCAGTGGGGGAGCTTTGTTCTCAGTTGTTCTTCTGAAACCCAATTATCCTTGGTTTGGTCCCATAGATCCCCTACCTTTGTGACCCCATTTCTTACCCATCCCTTCCACGGACGGCTCGAGCTGAGAAAAACCCGCCCCTGCAGATCTGTTACCCATCAGTTTCCGAATAGGGGTTGGCGAAAAACTTCTTCCCAACGCTCCGGAAATGGTCTATCCGGAAGTGGGAGTCTCCTCCAATCTTTAATTAGATTGATCCAAAATCCGTCTTTTCACAAATCCTTGCGAGCTGCTGCCCGATCTGAGTGTGGTTGTGGCCGGGTAGGAGGCCTGGGGATTGCCCAGAAGACATCGTCTAACCATGCCATTGGGTGTATAGAAGAGGCTGTCTCTGGTGCCAGTCTCGAACGTTGTTCCCAGGCTAGAGTCTCCCAGGTAAGTCCGGGGGTGCAGATTAGTCTCTTTAACCATTGGAGTGAAAGGGTTGTCGTTTGGGTGGTTGGGTCGAGAATGCCCAGACCACCCTGCGCCTTTGGCTGCACCACCGCGTCCCTGGCCACCCGACTAATGATATGAGGAGCTTCATGATTACGTATCCATAGAAAGGCTGCTACTTGACGTCTCAGGGCTTTGGAGGCCACTTCGGTTAATGACCAAATTGTTGATTTATACCAGAGTGTTGCCAGAACCACGTTGTTAATGACTAAGACTCTTCCAAAGAGAGATGTGTTTTTATCCTTCCATGCTCCTAGCTTTTGCAGGGCCGGAGACATTATCCAATTATCGTTGCTAACCGGTTTTCCTTCAGCTGAGAGTCGGATTCCCCGGACTCTAATGGGGGTTTCGAGGGGAAGCCATGACACATTCGGGTGTTCCGGAGGTCTACCACCATCATGATGCATCCACCACCCTAATGTTTTGCTGCCCCAATTAAACCACCAGTACTTGGCCCAGCTACTGAAGTCGAGCCTGAATATGCCCTGCGCGCCGATTTTTGCCGAGCCTGCAGTGAATCGAAAAAAATACGAGACATTTGTTGCTTCAAGCAGGTGCTGCCCCTTATGCTGGACCTGCTGCCAGCAGATGGAACGTAAGCAGGCCGTCGTTTTCTTGTTTCCACTCAGGTGGCACCTGAAGCCTCGTCAGGAGTGCAGTCAGTGCGAAAGATCTTCTTCTTCTTCAAAAAAAAAAAAAAACGAGTGAAAAGGGAAACCAAGCTATGCACTCACATGACGCGTTTTACATCTAGATACATTTGGGAGAGTGTGAATGTTACACTGGCAGGCACTCAATACTCCTCGTGTCCAACAGGGAGTCAGATAATGAAGTGCCAACGATCTACTTCAGAAAAAGCAAAAAAAAAAAAAAAAGGTGAAAAGGGAAACCAAGCTATGCACTCACGTGTCGCGCTTTACATCCAGATACATTTGGGAGAGTGTGAACGTTACACTGCCAGACATTCAATGCTCCTCGTGTCCAACAGGGAGTCAGATCACGAAGTGTCAACATCTTCTTCAGAAAAAGCAAAAAAAAAAAAAAGGTGAAAAGAGAAACCAAGTTGTGCACTCACGTGTCGCGTTTTACGTCCAGATACATTTGGGAGAGTGTGGACATTACACTGCCTGGCATTCAATGCTCCCCGTGTCCAACGGGGAGTCTGACCACGAGGTGCCAACGATCTGTTTCGTTTTTTTTTTTTCTCCTTTTCGTTTCTGTTTTTCCCCTTTTTTATTTCAGTGTCCGTGCGTTTCCACATAGCACACCACCAGAACATCGTGCAGTCCTTTTGCCCCGTTTCCATAGGGCCACCAACTCCCTCCCCCATTGCCATGCCAAGCCTTTGTCGAAGCGCGGGAAACGCGTAGCGTTAACGCTAAGGGTCTGCGGCCAATGTATGGGCCAAATACTGGTGGTTTAATTGCCATATCAGATAGGGAGCAGAACCGGACCATCAACCTTTCGATTTCCTCCATATTTTGAGCGGAGGCTTCTATCATTAAGGTGAGATCATCAACAAACAGCGAGCACACCTGCAATGCATCCTGCGGGATGGAGGTCGTCCGGATTCTACTGAAGTTTCGGTTGGCTCTGAGGTTAGCCGCCAAGGCCTCCATTACTACGACAAAAAGGTATGGAGCGATCAGGTCTCCTTGGCAGACTGATCTCTGCAGAGGGAAATCTGGGGCGAGACTTCCATTTATCTGTACACGGGTGGTAGCATTTTGGTGAAGAGTACGTACCCATCTCCGAAAGGTTCTTCCAAAGTTCATTTTCTCCAAGCATTTTTCCAATAAATACTAGTCCACATGATCATATACTTTTTCAAAATCTATAAAGATAAAGGCTGCATTGCATTTGGACTGTAAAGATAATCTTAATAGCTCATTAACTAGGAGTATGTTATCATGGATGCGCCTCCCTTTAAGAAAGCCGGTTTGTGAGGGGTGGGTGATTTGCTCCAATGTCGGAGCCATGCGGTTCGCTAATGCTTCCGATAACATTTTATAAACTACTGTTAATAATGTAATTGGTCGATAGTTACAAATATTCATTTTGTCTCCTTTTTTGTACAACAATGTGAGAACCCCTTGGCCAACTACTTCCCCCATATCTCCCTCCTGCTACACCTTGTCATAAAAGGTCATCAAGTCCTCCGCCATCATTGACCAGAAGTTCTCCCAAAATTCTTTAGGGTACCCGTCTACTCTAGGGGTCTTCTCCTCTTCCATCTCCAGGATCGACGACCCAGATGGGCCATGATTTCGAATCCCTAAGGGCGGGAACCACCGACCCTCGTCCCCTCCCCCGTGACCTCTCCCGCTCGACCCCTCACTTCGCCCGATGCCTCACTTCGACGGGAGCTCCCCCAACGCCCGCCAACGCCTGCCAACGCCGCCGACTCCCGCTGTCGCGCCAAGGTAAGTGGGTTAGTAGTAGTAGTAGTAGTAGAGAGAGAGAGAGGGGGGGGGGG
>BFEA01000093.1:3177635-3186475 GCA_003427395.1 Chara braunii
TCAGAGTGATTTTGTCCATCTTTCTATTAACTGCTTTTATCCTGGATATGTTATTCAAAAATCCGGAGAGAAGATGAATCCCTCTATCCAGCCAGTCACCATTGTCTGGGAACAAGTTGGAAGAGGATCTCCATTCTTCCTAAAAGTTTCGGACCCAATCTATCATAGCCTTATCTTCGAAGATGCGCATGTTAAGCTTGAAGGTCCCTCTTCCCTTGGTGAGGGGTGGGCCTATTGAGACTGTGATAGAGACAGGTTTGTGGTCTGACAGAGAGTCAGGGGTAATTTCAGCCTTTCAGACCAGTGGGAGAACTGGTTCTGTGCAGAAAATAGCGTCCAAAGTTCTCTAAACGTCTATATACTACCGGGGAATTGGATGAGAACCAAGTGTATTTACGCTCATCTGGGTGAAGCAGGCGGTAGGGGTCGAAAAGGCCATTGTCCGCAAGCAACTCGTTGAGGGCTATTGACTCCGCTGGGTGAGATAGGGAGGAGGATGAGTCCAACGCCTCGTTGAGCACAGTGTTCCAGTCCCCTCCTACGATCACAAAATCTGAGTTTGGAATTATTTGGGACAGGTTATGAAAAAGGTAGTTTTGGAATTGTGGTCTGTGGGGGCATACACAGACATGAAAGTCCATACCTGAGAATCGATATGAAGGGAAATCATGGTCCATCTCCCTTCCGGGTCTGTCACCGAGTGTGAAATGGAGTTGCAAATGGAGTTGTAGACCAAGATCCCCGTGCCCCCCCTGGTGCCTTCCGCTGGGGCCCAGACCTGGGGACCTGACCACCAACCCGCTAATTCTAATATGCGCTCATTATTGAGTTTGGTCTCCTGTAGTAGGATGATCTGTGTGTTATTATCATGGATCCAGGACTTGAGTCTGGGTTTCTTAAATTTCTTATTACGGTCTACTAGCCCACGTACATTCCATGATGCCACCTTCAACTTAGAGCCCATCCGCAATGTCGGATGAGGCCTGATGTTGGATGGCGCCCTGGATTGCTGAGGAACCACCAGCTGGTCTCACCAGACCTGTGTCAGACAGTGAGGTGGACTCCCAAGAGGCCTTCAGCAGGTCTGCAAAGCTACGACTGAAGATTTTCATCTCAGGCTGCAAGCAGGCATTGATTTCCGTAATAATTTATCCTCTGATCCCATCGCCTACCTCTGGGATGAATCTTTCTTTTTCGTTGGATTCTTTGAACCAATTGAGGGGGGGGCAATAGAAATTAGAGCCTGTTGTGCCAATTGGTCCGCCCGGGAATGCCACTGTATCCAGACACAAGGCATGGATACTGTGGATTTTTCCTGTCGTGCCAATTTTGTTGAGCGAAACAAGCGGGTGGTGAGGAACCGGACGGATAGCGCAGACATTCTGGACTAGGTCCTTGCCCATGTTGAAGATCTGCATCGGATCTGGAATTGCATTCACAATGGAGTAGGGGATCGTGTACCGCCCTTGTTGATTGGTAAGCAAAAGCATGTACGGGCCCTGGTTCGTGGTCTTCAACAGTAACGGGATGGTGATTGTCGCTCCTGACTGTTGATTCCTGTTCCCTCCTTCCCCTCGGGAAAGAGAGTCTACTCTGTCTTCTTCGAATTCCGCTGGTCTGGTACTTTTTGGGCAGCCAGCCCGGAGGAACCTGTCCAGATCCATGCCGTCGCTGTTGGCACCTCCTATGGCCTTAGTGGCGGGTCTCCCTATGGCAGAGTCGTTGTTGAGATCGAGCGTGCGTGCGTCCCCCCGTGAGAGGGGTGATGGGATGTAGCTAGTACCCAATCCGCCTTTATCTTTCTGCGGGAGAGGGCGTGGGGTACGGCCATCAGACATGGGGGATGGATTCTTCAGGAGCCATGAGGGCCCCTGAGATGAGGATTTGGGCTGAGAGAAGGGACCCAACTTGGATGGGACATAGTCTCCTGGCTTCTTTTGTTGACTGCCAGTTTTCTTACTGGTGGTTCTCCGGCCTTTCGAAGAGGGGGACAACAGAGGGTTGAGCATTGGATTGATCTCCCTAATGACCCTTTGTTCGCTGGTTGGTTCGAATTAGGTGCAGGTTTGGATTGCTGTCGTGACGAGGAGGCTTTTGGGGAGGAGGGAGAAGCATGCTGTTTCCCGTTCCCTGTTGTCTTGTCTGGTTCATAGGAGTCGGGCCAGGGAAAGGAGCGTTACCTTCTCCAGCTTTGTCCTGGTCTGTGTTGCCATCTTCACACAGGCAGTCACCCTCCAGTCGGATATAACGGTTACACCCTTTGCATCAAGAGGTGTTACTGTTTACCAGGTCGCGTGTCAGGTATCCCTTGCCTGTGAAGACTTTCAACGAGCGGACAAATTTCTCCTCTGCACTGGGATGCAACCCAAATTTGATGTTGCCCAGATTGGGGTCTATCGGGTCATTGACAACATCATAATCTTTTGTAATTTTCCCCATTACCATTTCTATTCCGGATCTGATATACATTGAAGCGTCTATCGGAAATCTCATGGCCATTACCCAGTACACTTTCTTTTTCTCCTCTTCCCTGTGTGCCAGCCAGTCTGCTTTGGGCATCCACGGACGAAAGAGAATCCGAAACATTTTCCCTCGTTCCACGAACCTCTCCATTCCTTTTTGCAACATCCACTCCGAAATCAGAGAAAGTTTAGGAATGTAGATTAATTGTATTTTGCTTTCGAAGTGAGTGAGGCCCCTATGTGTTAGGATTTTGTCTTCTGGTAGCAGCGCGTCTTCAATGGAGCGGAGGAGGTCTATCGTCTTGTCGTTGGGGAGGTTTTTTGCCTCTCCTTGAAAGAGGATAGCCACCGCGTGTTGTTTTAGGAACTCCTCTTCTACCCTATGGATTGATTCCTTCGGGCGGATCTCAATGCAGTTGTCCTCCTCATTAACCCTGGCATCAATGTATTCCAATACGTCTGGTGTGGATTGGTTAAGATACCAACCCCCTACCATTTCGGCCAGCCTTGAAAGCTCTTCCTCCGGTATCGGCTGGTCCGATCCGGAGTCCTAGATGTCTGAGGATTCGGCATTGAGGTCTGAAACATCTTCCCTCTGTGTGTGCATCTCGACAAGGAACTGACTGAGAAGGACACAATAAGGTAAGCTATAAGGAGGAAGACTTAGTTCGACCTTGAGATTGGTGGAGGCATAGTCGTCGACAGACTGGGTGAGGTGTGACCCTTATGCCTGCAGTTTTAATGTGGGACACACTACGGGTCAGAAGGGGGGACCTAAGCATGTGGGTAGGGAGGGAAGGGAGTGCATGACGAGTGTGAGGAATGGCATGAGAAGGGCTGAGAGAGTGCCTCGGAATGAGGGTATGGTAGTGGCGATGACGTGTTGGGAGTGAGGGGAGGTCACTGGACGGGGTGGTGGGAGGGTGTGTTGTGAGATACGAAGTTTGTCGTGGAAGCGGGGGTGATACCTTCGTGCGTTTAGGCCGAAGGTGCGTACCAAGCCTTTTGGCCGGAGAGCGGTAACTGCTCGCGGCTACGCAAAATTGGGTTAGAGCGTCGGGGGTAGCGCGTGGGTGAGGGTCGAGCGGATGTGAGGTGGTGGGAGTGGAGGGCAGGAATAGTGAATATGTCAGGTGAGAAGTGGGATTGGGATGATCGAGAAGGTGGGATATAGGTACGTGGGGACTGAAGACTGAGGGGAGGAAACTAGACGTGGAAACGGGGATTGTACCTCCGGATATTAAAGCGGGAGTGGATTTAGGGCGGAAACTGGGGTAGAGCGTCGGTGGTGACGCGTAGGCGGAAAGGTCCAGAGAGTGGGATTGGGCTGTCGGGCTGATTGTATAGTGGTGGAAGACGGGAGCAGAGACAGCGTGTATGTCAGGTGGGAAGAGAAATTGGGTTGATCGAGGAGGTAGAATATAGTTAAGAAGAACCGAGGACTGATGGGCGTTGGGCGAAGGGAGCGGGTAGATGAATTAGAGGGGAAGGATTTAGATATAAAGACAGGGATTGTCCATCCGGTTGCTGAAACGGGAGAGGATTCGGGGCGGAGGAGGTGCGGTCCGGGAAGGGGAGCATTATTTGGTCATGGGGGTGGGATAGAGTTTTGGGTTGCAGTATTATCGAGTTAGTATAGGTAGAAGTACGATAGAGGGGGAGTAGGGAGGTGTATGGGGACGGGATTGCTGGGCGAATGAGCAGTAACTGGCGAGTGGTAGAGGAAGTAAAGATTCTTGATTTAGCGTGGGTCGCGCCTGTAGGAACAGTGAATGGATTATATGAGATTGCGTGGAAGTAGGAATAATTTTGCTTCGTCCCTCCAAGTAGCAGAGGTTCAGGGAAAAGGAAAAGGAACTAGGTGGCCGCGGTGTATATTAAGAAAGGGATTAATACTATTTGGAGAAAAAAGTCGGGGCGGGAAAGGTCCCGACTTCCCTTCCCCGTAGATACTTTACGTATCCGGGGAAGTAGATTATCGGAGAAGTACTAATTCGAGAAAAGGCCCGAGCCTTCAAGAGGTACCGATTGTAGAGATGTGAGGACGACTCGAGGGCGGGCACGGTCCTGGAGGGAAAGAAGGCGAGGTTAGTGAGATCGGTACTTACCATCAGTTCGTGGAGGGAGCAACACCGCAACTGGAGCCAGAAGAAGAGTATCAGTGTGACCAAGTCTGAGAACTGCTGTAGCGGAACGCCGTGCACACAAACGAGCATAACTTGGCGATAAAACTGGCACGCGAGGCATATGTCAGGGTACCGGCCACCACACAGGTCTTCTCTGCGAGGCGGATAGGGAGCTCGCCCCGACCAAAGAGAAGAAAGCCTGTTGCCCTTTACCTCACCCGACGAGGAGAAGGGAGGTTGGCTATGGTGAATTAGGTTTACCGTGGTAAACAGAGCAGCACAGCGACGCAGACGCAGCGCAAGATTTGCGGCCTCGCTGAGGCGCGCTCCGGTACCCCCCTATGGGACGCAGCCACCGCAGACTGGGTGCCAGAAGACCAGTTGAAGAAAAGATTAAGGGGCCTGCACAACGTTGGAACACACCGGACATTGTTAATTGCAGCTTCCAGACAGTTGGAAGAACAAGCTTCACGCCTCCGCACAGGGCGAGAGAGGCACCTGGTGAAGATCTCCAGATGATCCCATTCGCTACTACCAAGTCTTGAACCCCAACAGCAGTGGTTTGACAAAGGTTTCAGTATGGAATTTCCGCAACAACGCTCTGCAGAGTCTGCACAAGGACGGCTCACACACAGATCATATCTACCTTCCAGATCACCAAGAAGTAAGAATCAAGCAGCAAACCAACAAGCATGGAAGACTGATTACCAAACCACTCAAGGGCGGCACCCCACTCCGCTATTGGAAGATGGACGAGATTAAGGTGGGATGGAAGATCACGGCAGAGACCTCCTCTATCTTAGCGGTCTCCCTGGCGGACTACTCTTCTCGTTTGGGATACAAGCTCCACTCCAAGGCCTCTTCGCTAAAGTTCAATGTTTGGTACTCCTGGAGTAAACAGTCTTTGAAGTATCAGCTTCCAAGTCCGACCCTGAACTGGGTTCATTTTTTTATCACACTGATCTTGGGCACCTTGGAATCGAAGGTAGCAGGCCTTCAATGGCTACATATGCATAACTGTGTGCCCACTGCGTCCTGGTACGTCGTTAGAGGAATGGACATTCCCGCCTTGTGTGATGTATGTCCACACAGTTCACTGGAAGACTCCTCCCACCTATGGTGGGAGTGCGTGGTGGCTCGGGGCTTCTGGGACTGGGTGGGCAGAATGTGGTGGCCCGCTTATAAGGACCAGCAGTTCTGGAATAAACAGATGGTTTTCTTCGGCACACAGGGCAACACCCCAAGAGACCAGATCGCTAACAAGTTTAGAGCTATGGGTTTTTGGACTCTTTGGATGGCCAGAAGGGACCGCAGATTCAAGGACACCTCCTGGCCAGTCTCTCGGATCAGGAATAGCTTTAAGCAGTCTGTCAGAAATTTGATACTGGCAGAATATAGAAAGAAGAGATCAAACAACTTCCTCCTTGAACAGGCTCAGTCTTTGTTGCAGAAGTCATGGGCCACAGAGTTCAAGTGGGTCTCATTTTCAGATAACAAAAGGTTAATCTTTTCTCGCTTTCTGTGGGATGAAAAGGAGGACTTAGGGGCTCGTTCCACACTCCTCGGGCGCGTAAATCCCCCGAGGAAATGATCGTTTCACTTATCCTTGGGGAAGAAATTGGAAAAAAAATGTGAAAACATTTCCTCGGGGATTCCTCGGGGATTCCTCGGGCTACAGCCATTTCGACGCGTTCCCCAAGGGACCTCCCGAGGTCCCTCGGAGGTCGAGCATCCGGAAGAATCGGGGCGTCGTCGGCAGCTCTCTCGACGACATTTTTCGACGGCCGTCAGTACCACTGCTGTTCCTGGCACCCGTGGACGGACATCTTTGATCGGCAACGGTTGGCATCATGGAATAGTCCGCCAACGGTCCCCTTTGGCGGCCTGCTGGCGTCCACGACGTCGAAAAGGGGCTGTCTTGCGTCGCTGCCCTTGGCCCCGAGCGGGAAGGCGCCCAACGGTCGGCAGATTCAAATATTTCAACCGTCCCCAGCCCGGGCGATTGCGCACTGTCTTCACAGACGGAATACGTTACCCTGCTTTTGTCGTTTGCTGCGTTCAGGCGTTTGCAGCACTGTCCCTCGCCGTTATGTGATAGATCCCCCGTTGTCTTCTAGCTGCTACCGTTGTCCACGTGCCTTTCATGGCCGACGTCTTTCGGAGGCTGCCGCTGCTGGTGCTGGTCGTCCTATTGCTCCTCCTCCTGGTTGTCTTCCACGTGTGCATCCTCGGCAGCGTTCCGCGACGTGGCCGCAGAAGGAGGTCTTTGAAGAACGACGCCAGGATGGAGGGTCAGCCGCGGTGACAGGCAATCAGCGGGTCGGCAGGGGAGCAGGGTGGGCGGTGGTCTGGGCACAGCCCGTCGAATAGTTCAAGGTCGTCGAAGCGGTCTGGGTACGAGCACCTGCCACCGCACTTGCAACCTCGGCCAGACACGTCCGACGAGGAGGCGGATGATAGACGTTCACGGACCGTGCCACTGGGAAGCGGATCCACCCAGGAGTGGGCGGCTACAGAGCTGTTTGGAAGCCGCGAGGGGGGCAATGGGCAGTCCTACACCGAACTCCTCCAGCAGGGGCTCAGCGACCACGATGGCAATGGCGGCGTGAATCTGTCGTTTGGACTTGGTAGCGGGAGGCCGTCTCTCGAACGATCATCGTAAACCCCCATCCCGACGACGATGGCGGCGACATGATGGTTGTTCTGCGAACATCCAGGTCTCCACCGCCGCTGCGGGAGGCTTCGAGGAACAACAGGGATCCTCCGAGTCAGCAATTTCGGTCACCGTTTGTGTCTACAGGTGCCTCCGCTCGCCCCCAATGGATGCACTCTCTGTCTCCCCTGTCCGCCGGTTCGAGTGCAGGCCGCTGTCTTGGCGAGTGCGGGGAGACGGCGCGTGGCATCGCTGATGTTGGTGACGCACGTGACGGGAGGGAGGTGTGGGCAGAACAGCGACGGTTGATGCGGTCGGGGCGGGAGGAGTCCATAACTCGGGGGGTGCAACGATTGCGTGTTGGGGAACACAAACACGACGGCGAGGAAGCAGTGGCGGACGCGCACAACCCCGACTGGAACGACAACGGCGCTGAAGGTGGGGAGGACAACGCAGGCTACGTTTCGCCGTCGAAGCAGGCGGCCGTGATGGGAGGGAGGGGCGGGAAGACGAAGTCGTGTGCCGACAACGGTCGTCGGGGCAAAAAGGCGGCAGGCAAGGGTAGCGATGCCGAAGGTGACGTCGATGGGGAAGGAGGTCGTCAGTTCTGGTCCGTCAACAACATTATAGCCCTCATCCGAGCTAAACGTGATCAGGATGCGCATCTGCAGGGGATGGGTCACGCATACGCTCGGATGAAGCCGCGAGAATGGAAGTGGCTGGATGTGGCGACGAGGTTGAAGAAGGTGGGCGTCGACAGAGAGGCAGATCGGTGCGGGAAGAAGTGGGATAATCTGATGCAGCAGTTCAAGAAGGTGCATTACTTCCAAGGACTGTCCGGGAAACCAGACTTCTTCCAATTGTCTGGGAAGGACAAGATGTCGAAGGGCTTCAATTTCAATATGGATCGTGCGGTTTACGATGAGATATTGGGGTCGACCGCCAAGAACCACACCATAAACCCGAAGAACGTCGCCGACACGTGTGCTCAGGGTGGTGTGCGTCTGCCGTCCGCCTCTTCTGCGGATCCCGAATCTGTGGGCGATGGGGACGGTGGTGCAGAGCACGACGACGACGACGACGGGCCCATGAAAGGTTCTTCGCAGACGACGGGTGGCGCAAGCGGTTTCGGCAAGAGGAAGAGCACGAGGCAGCAAACTTTTGAGGCAATGACTGAATGCATGGAGAAGCACGGGGCACTAATGGCGTCGACGATGGAGAGCAACAGCAAGCGTCACTGCTCCATCGCCATATGGAAGTGTGAGGCGCTCGAAGAGGAGGTCAAAGTGCAGAAAAAGCACTACGCAGCGTCAGACGAAGTCAGCAAGCTTATGTGCCACACCTTGCTGGAGATAGCGAAGGACATCGCCAAGCGTTAGACTTCGTGCCGCCTCTGTTGTGCTCTCAGTTCGCTTCCATGGATGTGGACGGCGCGAAAGTGAGAGTTTTTCCGTCGTCGATGTGTCGTTCCCCCATTGGCGGTGCTGGCCAGGGAATTGGGTTGTGGTCCTATTCAGTGGATGACTCCTCCAGTAACTTTTTTTTTTTTTTTTTTTTGCATTGTTCGTTTGGTTTGTTGTAGGCCTCGGCCGTGTGACG
>BFEA01000093.1:3251996-3267430 GCA_003427395.1 Chara braunii
TATATTCTTCTCTCAACTTCTGTTTTTTGCCTTTCACTACCTACTCCTAAAGCTATCTAGAGGGGACCCCTGCAAGCATAGTTTCCTCTTACTGTGAAGGGGAGATTTCATGATGCCCCTTGCCCCTAATGGTTAGGGTATAGGGTTGGGGCCGCCAGTGGGGGTCTGGCTAACACAAAGACCGAGACCTGCCTCCTCGTCTGCAATTTTTTATTATTATTATTTTTATTTATTTATTTTTTTTGCGCCTGCCACGGCCGAGCTGTCTAGGCCACACCCGGGGCCAAGGCCCACATACACCACAACGCGTGCGACCCCACGCGACGTTGGAGACGGATGGGAGCTGCGCATCTAGCGGTTCGTTTTCAGATGCGAGAAATGAAAAGACTTTTATTTATTTTTTAATTCAAGAAAGGTGGTGAAAAATCCTTGCACCCGAATACAAAGCCCCCTACCCTTCCCATCGTCCGTTCAACTCGATACCCCTTTACCAGAAAGCGGGGTATGTGTTCAAGGGTGCTTCCCATGCTGCATCCTCTATATTCTGTGAAAAATAGTGGTGGCGTCATCATTGTTATCATTGTCTGACGGTGGGCCTCCGTTCAATAGGGTAGTATCTGTCAGCTAGAACGTGCCTCGACATATGCCCGTTCAATAGTGGGCATACATAGTCATGTATTCACCCCGCTTTCTGGTAAAGGTTCTCTCCCGCAATTCTGTAACTGGAGTGGGCCACACCTTTGGTGTATGCAAGCCATGTTCCTGGTTGTGGTTCTTTCCAACGATTGAAAATAAAAGAGACCCGATTCCCATGGTTCTGCATGTGAGCATCCACGTGAGTTAGCGATGTATGTTGCCCGATTTCCTGAGTAAATGCACCATGCCTTCATTGTGATGCTCAATCTTTTTGCTCGACTTCCTCTGTATGTTTCTCGATCTTTTTGCTCGACTTCCTCTGTATGTTGCCTGATTTCCTGAGTAAATGCACCATGCCTTTAATGTGCTGTTCGATCTTTTTGCTCTTCTCCCTGCCCTCCCCTTTCAGACTCCGTTCCAACCCAGCCATGGCCTAGACATCTCGGCCGTGGCCCAGCCATCGGCGTGCCCAAGACATCTCGGCCATGGCCCAGCCATGGGTGTGGCATAGACAGCGCGGCCATGGCATAAGCAGGCGAAAAACAAAAAAAAAAAGTCGCAGACAAAGAGGGGAAAAAAAAAAAAAAAAAAAAACACGACCGCCACCTCCTGTTTTTGCCAATTACTGGACCGTTGTAGGTCGTCGTGCTCCCACCTTGCTGCTTTTCTTGCAGTTTCGAACTGGTTTTCGCCCAAGCGTGCAGTGGACTGTCATTCCTGCGAATTGGAAACTGTGCAGCAGTCACCCACGCAGTTATTTCAATAAACTTTCAGGTCGGAGCACCGTACGGGTGGTGAATGCAACGGCTGGAGAGACGTTCCTAAAGGGCTACCTCCTTCACCCAAACACAACCCACCCCCTCATGATGACTGTATAGGACCAGACAGATAGCTTGCTTGTGTACATTCATTAACAGGGTGCGTTGTGTCGGGGGGAAGATGGGAGTTGGAGACCATGAATCATGCAAAATGGCCTGAAAATCTAAGATGGAGGCTCAGCAGACTGAGAATCGACGACGTGTCCTGCGGGATTTTCTGCACGGCCTCCGTGCGCTTTAAGCACTGGTCCTCGAGCAAGGTGGGACTATTAACCCACGTTTCAAATGGCTCGAGCAGGCTGAGCATGTATGCCGTGCTAGCAACATTGGAGGGCCCTCCTTTTTTGTGTGTGGGAGGGGGCAAGTGCGTTGGAGTCGCAACCAGCGTTCAGAATGATAGGCAACTTAAATATCTAGCACACACACAGCCAGCAAGTTTCCTGTGATCATCTTCGAACTTGGAATTATTGAATCATTTGATAGCTAGACTGCCTTTTTTTTCCCTTTTTGTTTTACTTATTTTTTTATATTTTGCAATCCGCAATCGAACAGAGTGGCAATTCTTATCTGAAGGAGGATAAATTAAAATCATAATATGATTCATGTCGCTTTATAGTGTTACACGCTAGCCAAAATAAAGTAGTCCTTCAACAAAAAGAAAGATCAGCCCCCAAGCCCCGGTCAGCGGAGTGCAACTGATCCCTCCTTGCAGAAACTGATACTGACCCACCAATGGCATGAGTACTTCCCAGACATCGATGAACTTGGAGTCACGCGTTTTCCAGCAGGTGCTGCTCCCCACCAATATAGATTGGCGCAACCAGGCGGGCCGCTAATCCATTTGAATTCTTTTTTTTTTCGCCTGTTTTTGTTTTGGTTCAAGGTTGCTGTGTGCCAAATTTTGTGTCATTTGGAGAATTAGAATTTCCCCTGTGAAGATTTCTGAAATTTCTCAAGATTTCTGAAATTGAAACGTTGGCGAAATTTCATGAAAATGCACTTTTGCCTTGCTGTTTTATATGTTTTTTATTATATTTGTTTGGATTTTTTTTTGCAGTTCGTTAGTATGGTCTCCACTCTACGAATTGGTGGCAAGTTTGATTAAAATGACCCTTTGGTTTTCTTATAAATGGGATGGAAAGTGGTCTGAAAATTAGGGTCTCCGTTAACCTTCTCTCCTAGCATGTCCCACAGGCGATATTGGTCATCCACCAACGGCAACCGCAGATGGACCTTCCTCTTCCTTGCCAGACGAACGACAGACACAGCAGCCCGAGGAGGGAAATAGACTTCTATATGAACCACCTACAGAGCGCTGTACTGAAAGGTTATCAACAAGAGGCAGACCTGTTGCAGACCAGATCCTGCAGCAGCTAAACACCCTTCCTTTGGATTAATCCCCGTTCTTGTCCGCCCATGGATAGGGAATAAATACTGAGGAAACCCAAGAAACCTGCTTAATGTCGCTCTGTGATGACCGACCTGAGATTCGATTAGCAAGTGGTTCGTATGCCTTGTGCCGTGAGGTTTATGAAGGGATAGCCCATGCGAGTTTTTGTCTTCATACGTATGATGGCAATCAATACTGCACTCATCTACACCACCCTGACATGTCATGTCCAATTTGTAGATGGGCTGGAACGGCAATGCCTCTACAATTGCAGTTGTTGTGCCCCTGTGTTACAATCGTCGTCACCGAATAGAACGCCCGGTCATTATCGCTGTATTTAGGCTAGAAGTTGGCCCAAATACAGCTATAATGACCGGGCGTTCTATTTGGGAAGACGGTAGCATGTAGAAGCCATGCAGCCTGTGACATTTGTCTACGCTGGCCCATTCGGTGCGGCAACTGCAACTGCGAGAATCGGATGCGGTGCTTCCACAGTCCAAAACCAAATGAGTCATATCCGATTTGTAGGGGTGGCCACTTACCATAGGCAAAAACTGCTCCTCAGCTCCAAATCCTCTGCAACCCAAAGACCAATTGGCCCCTTGTGCCATTCTAGAGTAGACTGCTCCAAGCCAGTGAAGTTTGCCATATCTGTGTCCTGCCCTTTGCCACTCCACTTTCTCCGCTCCCCCTTCTCCCTCCCCTGCCCCTCATTCCCTATTAAACTCCGCCTCCTATGCCCTCCATTCCTCCCTCCCCTTGTGAACCACTAGTAAATGTATAAGAGAACAGACGAAATATAAGCTGAAGATCTGAAGGAAAATGAAGAGGGGTATACCTCCCCCTTTACTCTGCCTCCTTTCATGATGTGCAAGTGTGCCGTTAAGGCACACAGGGTTGTGGGCAGCTCGCGCTCAACCACAATCAACGTGGCCAGCATTGTACGTGGGAGGCATAGCAAAAGGGGGTTGCAAGAACAAATGAAAGCGGTACCCCAAAGAAATCCAAAGTAAACATAGCTGACAAAGGGATTTCTACGGATTTGTTGTGCTCCATGTTACTTACTTGCTATAGACGTAAAACTGCTTCATTGTTGGAATGACTCAATTCAAGTGTGCTTCGTTGTCTGCAATAGGACTAAAGCTGCACCTATTTTGGTTCTACTCATCTGGGTGGATTAGGGGCTGTTGTGGTGAAAATCCAACACACTCACACACACGCACACACACACACACAAACAAAAAAATATCAACTTCTATGTATGTCTGTCTGTTTCCTTTTTTCCCGCCTTTCCCCGATTTTTTCCCTAGTACTTTCTCTATTGGAGTGAGCACCCTCAAGAAGTGCTAAACAGTAGGTGGTCCTTTGTTTGGAGCGCCGACAGCATTGTTAGAGGGGCTGGCTCGGTTTGGGATGTCTGTGTTGCCTGTCGGTGATGACGGATGTTCGTCTTGGTGACTCCCTGGCTCAGCGGGTGGTGGGAACCAACAGTCTGCGGTGTTCAATCGTGATGTGAGCAGGTGATGTGACGCTTTGCTCTGTGTTGGATGTGTAGACTGCCTGGTCTGCGCTTCGCCGCTCCTTGCTGCCCGTCCTGCTTGTGTTGCATGTAGTCCTTTGCAAGGCCGTTATGTTGGTGTGGTTGTCGTGTCAGTGGTGCCCTGTGCTTCGCTGCGCTGCTGCCTTGCTGCCCATTCGCATGCTGTGCCTTCCATGTTATTTGCTTGCGTGTCGTGTAGTGTGGCTGCTGTGTGGATGCTGCCTTGTGCTTCGCCGCACTGTTTCCCTGCTTCTCGTCCGCTTGCCTATCTGCGTGCTGTGCCTTCCGTGTTCCTTGCTTGTGTGCCGTGTAGTATGTCTGCTGTGTTGGTGCTGCCTTGTGCTTCGCCGCGTGTTGCCCTGCTGCTCGTCCGCTTGCCGTGTTGTTCCGTGCAGTCGTTTTTGGCATTGTGCAGTAGGGTTGCTCTGGCAGTGTTGCCTGGTGCTTTGCTGAGTTTTTGCCCTGCTAGCCTCCTGCTGAGTCGGTGCAACCCCGACGAAGTAGTTTGTCATCATCAATTTTTGTTTTTAGTTTTTTCACTTTGGTTTTTCAACATAGTACTTGTACTATGTGCGTTCCTTTTGCTTTTTTGTGTTGTTTGTCGTCATACCCGCCTCCCCCATATCCTCCACCCTTTGTGCCTTGCAACTGCTTGTTATCCGATGTCTTCAAGTTGTTGTCTCACTGTCGTTTGCCCCACTGTGTTTTGCCTTGGCCTTCGCATAACATTCCATGGGCATCTCTGAAAGACGCGAGAGAACATCTCAGCTAGGAGTAAAGTGCATTGGTGATCGATTTGCCTTTGTCCACAGATTTGATAGTCAAGAATATCAGATTCTGTCTCGGTTTAGTGAAATGTACTATTGCCGTTCCCGGTTATCTGGGTTGTTCTATTGTTTGTTTGTTGTTATTCACACACACACACACACACACACACACACACACACACACACATAATCAGTTCTATGCGTTTTTTCCTTTTGAGTTTTTGTTTTTTTCTACGTACTTTTTGCCTGTCTACGCGAGCACCTCTAAGCAGTGCCAAATAATCGGTCATTCCTTCTGTGGAGTGGCTGTAGCAATCTTCGGGGGGCTGCTCAGTTCGGGATGTCTGTGTTTCTTGCGGCTGATGACGGATGTTCATCTGAGTGATTCCCTGGCTCAGCGGTTGGTGGGAACCAACAGTCCACGGGGCTCGCTCATGATATGAGTAGGTGATGTGCCGCTTTGCCCCATGTTGGTTGTGTAGACTGCCTTGTCTGCACTCCTTGCTGCCCGTCCTGCTTGCTTCGTATGTCGTTCTTTGCAGGCTGTTCTGTTCACTGCATGGTGTGATTGAGGTTTTGGGGTTGCCCTGTGCTTCGCCGCCGCGCTGCTGCCTTGCTGCCCATCCGTGTGCCTTGCCTGACACGTTTCTTGCTTGTGTACCATGTAGTGTGGCTGCTGTGTTGGTGTTGCCTCGTGCTTGGCTGTGCCGTTGCCGTGCTGCTCATCTGTGTGCCCGTTTTTTTTTTTTTTTTTTTGGTTGTTCTGGCAGCGTTGCCTGGTGCTTCGCTGAGTTGCTGTCTGCTGCTGTGTCCCGCTTTTGGACAGTCTGCCTTCAACAAGGGTAAAAGGGTTCATGGCCCAAACCATCAACAAGGGGATTCCGCAGATTGTCAAATGTCCAGCCTCCTGACGAGTCGGTAGAACTCCGACGAAACAGCCTTGCATCATCAGTTTTTATTTTTTTCGGTCTTTGCATTTCTTCCGGATTTGTATATTTTCCTGGTTTACATGTATTGAGTCCTTGTGTGTCTTCTGCCCTCCCACCTTCCCCGTGCCCTCCAGCCTTTGTCCTTTGCTGCTGTCTGTCATTCTGTGACTTGTTGATTGTCTTCTGTTGTTGTCTTTTTTGGTTCGCTGCCTATGTTGTTCGTCTTCCCACTCGCCTCCGCCGGCGCCCTCCAGCCTATGTGCCTTGCTGCTGCCTGTCATTCAATGCCTAGTCATCTCCCTCCCTTGCCGCCCAGTCTCTTTTGCTTTCTACCTTATTGCCACTGACGCCTGATTCCTGAGCTTGTTCTCTTCATGGTTCTCTGCTGGCATCCGGTCACTAGTTCTTTAGATTCCATAATGATCTTTTTTCTATTAGCACATAATGATCTCTTTTCTATTAGCATATCTACAACACGGTTTTGGGATGACATGTTTGGTGAGCCTGTCATCCAATACCTATCGGTAGTTGTCTCCCTGTCTTGCCGCACATTGTCTTTTGCTTTCTGCCTTATTGCGACAGATTTCAGAGGTCTGATTCCGCAGCTAGTTCTCTGCATAGTTCTCTTCTGACATCTCGTCACTAGTTCTTTAGATTCCATAATGATCTTTTCTTAAGTTTTTTCGATTGGCATATCTCGAACACTTGGTTTGGGATGACGTGTTTGGTGGGCAAACATGGGATTATGTTTTGCTGCGTACCGTGAGTAGCTGTGCACACACTCACGCAGGCACACACCGGCTGCACCTGTTATCAGATCTCCTCCATACGTGCCGGATGAGCAACACTGCCAAAAGATGCAGCACCCTGAGGTGGAAGATAGACCCTTACATGCAACACCTACAGTGCGCTGTACTGAAAGACTCACCAACAGGGCGAGCTGTTGAAGATCAGGCCTACAATAGCCAAACATTCTTGCTTTGGATCAGGCCACTTCATCGCCTGCCCATAGAGAGGGAATTTTGCTGCGCAAACCCCAGAAACCTGCTCAATGCCGCACTGTGATGGCCCACCTGAGATTTGGCTAGCATGTGATTGACATTCTTTGTGTTGTCCGGATTATGAAGGTATCGCCCATGCAAGCCTTTCTTTTCACACGTATGATGACAGTCAACATTGTACTCATGTATGACATCCAGACATCGCATTTCCTATTTACAGACATCTCTCTCTCTCTCTCTCTCTCTCTCTCTCTCTCTCTCTCTCTCTCTCTCTCTCTCTCTCTCTCTCTCTCTCTCTCTCTCTCTCTGTGAGAAGGTCATGTGCTGCTTTGCTCTGTGTTGGATGTGTGGACTGCCTTGTTTGTGCGACCGCTGCGTTGCTGCCCGTCCCGCTTGCTTCACAGGTCGTTCTTGGCAAGCTGCTGTGTTCGCTGCATGGTGTGGCTGTGTTGTTGGTATTGCCTTGCGCTTCGCTGCTCCGCTGCCTTGCTGCCCATCCGCAGACCGTGGTTGCCTTGTTGGTGTTGCCTTGTGCTTCACAGCACGGTTGTCGTGCTGCTCATCCACTCACCCTGTCCTCCCTTGCGGTGTGGTTGCCTTGTTGGTGTTGCCTTGTGCTTCAATGCGTGGTTGCCGCACTGTGTGTCTGCTTGCAGTGTCGTCCCTTGCAGCAGTCTTTGGTGTTGAGCAACCATGTTGCCTCTCCACAGAGTCTGCAGTGTTGCCTCGTGCTTCGCTGGGTTGCTTCCCGCTGCTGTATTCTGTTTGGGGACAGTCTGCCTTCAACAAGGGTCCAAGGGTTCATGACCCAAACCATCAAATACGGAGATTCCGCAGATTGTCAAAGGTTCAGCCTCCTCATGAGTCGGTGCAACTCCAACGAAACAATCTTGTTATCATCAGCTTTTTTTTCTTGGGTCTTTGTTTCTTTTGGGATTTGTATGTTTTTGGGTTGGCTGTTTGGTGTGCTTGAATATCGTCTGCCCTCCCGCCTCCCCCGTGCCCTCCAGCCTAAAGTTTGTCTCCTGGTCTTGGCATCTTTTTGGGACTTGTTTGTTTGGTTTGCTTGTTTGATCTGCTTGCGTGTTGTCTGCCGCCCCACCTCCCACATGCCCTCCATGCTATGTGGGACTTCGAAAAGCTGGTCATGGAAAGCCACGGATGTATGAGGTAGCTTCAGACTCTTCAGAGAAGTAGAGTGGCAGCAGAAAGCGTTAGTTTGGATATGACCAGGGCCTGGTGTACCATATGGAATGGGGTGCATTGCGAGTACACCATGGGATATACTACAAAACACACACACACACACACACACACACACACACACACACACACACACACACACACACACACACACACACACGCGCACACACAGCGAACATGACAACGCATAGCACAGCTTTGCAAACTCTCCATTCAGGCACGTCGATGCGGTTAGGGTCAGGACAGAACTAGCAGACATGCCAGTGGGTATCCATGGCTGGGTGGGTGTGTAGAGTGGTTTTTATGACTGTGACAGACTAGTAGTTTCTCAGACTTGCTGCCATTCTCGTAAGGGGTTTGGACCGACAGTCTGCTAGGATTGCAGGGTTGGTGTGAGTAAACTCAACCATTTTTCTCTCTCTCTTTCGGGTATCGCTAACTGTGAGCGACATCGAGTCCTTATCCATCAGTCAAATGCATCCTGGACAGACTGTCGAGGTTCAACCTCCTGATGAGTCAGTGAATGTTCAACCAAGCAGTCTCGCACCATCCCGCTTTTTTCTCGAATTGTGTATAGCAAACGTGACACCACACACAAACGCACACAGGTATCGCTACTATGGGCGACATCGAGTCCTTATCCATCAGTCAAATGCATCCTGTACAGACTGTCCAGGTTCAACCTCCTGATGAGTCAGTGAATGTTCAACCAAGCAGTCTCGCACCGTCCCGCTTTTTCCTCGAATTGTGTATAGTGAACGTGACACCACACACAAATGCACGCAGACACCACATGCTGCTGCTGCAAGCTTGTTCTTTCAAGTGCAACCAGCTTCTCTAGAACGTGTCTACAAAGAAACACAGGCATTTACAAGAAACTCTCAATCGTCATCCGCTGCGTGTGCATAGGTTTTCATCAAAAACAGACCATCGGGAAGTGAGCGAAAAAAAACAAGGCACAAAAAGTGTCCCCTCTTTGTTTGTCTGTACGGTCACTCACGTCCAAAAGATGGCGAGAAACAGACTACAGCGATACAGAGGAATGCACAGGATAAGTGGACAAATGACAAGAAAAAAGGAGATGAGAAACAGGCGAAAGCTCACAGACAGACAAAGTGAAACCAAGGTCCACCCAAGAAAAGACACGGCACACACAAATCACGCAGCGTGAACCAGAAAGAATGGCAGAAAAGCCAAACATGCAAAACAGGAGAGAGAGAGAGAGAGAGAGAGAGAGAGAGAGAGAGAGAGAGAGAGAGAGAGAGAGAGAGAGAGAGAGAGAGAGAGAGAGGGAGGGAGGGACATGAACAAGCCAACTGTGGCCAGAAGACATAAATACACAAGCGCAGGTGATAATCCCCTGGAAACAGGGCAATCAATGCTGGCAGGCTGCCAGATGTCGGATGTAGAATGGGATGCTGGACCCGCTTTCCAGCAGGTGCTGCTCCCCACCAATAGACCGGAGCACCCAGGTCTCTTGCTTCAAAAAAAAAAAAGGAAAAGAAAGTGACCCCGAGAAATGAAGGGACAGAAAAGGTGTCTAAGTGCATCCTCAAATGCCTGAAAGTCCAGGCTTTGCGTAAAGAGCGGTACTGTGGATGGAAAAGGTGTCTAAGTGCATCCTCAAATGCCTGAAAGTTTGTGCTTTGCGGAAAGAGCCGGTACTGTCACATGTTGGACACTGTGGGGTTAAACAGAGTCATGCCTTCCTGCAATCAATTCCTTCGCTGGGCTGTACGGTCGCAAGCAGGAGCGAGTGAGTTTGTTCTCCCCTACATATTCATCTTCTTGATTCTTTGTCTTCTCCCCCCTGCGTCCTTTTAGGCTTGCACTAACATTTACAGGGCTCGCTGAGACCTGTTGTCACATACCGTAACGGTACAGACCAGAACAAGAACCGACCTCTGTCACATACTACAAGATGCAATCAGACTCGCTTTCTTGTTCACTTTGCATACATGCAAACAGATGGAAATCCACACTGGCACTGTGCGCCCGCACAAAGCTCAGAGATAATCAAGCCGCGAACACAGTTCAGATGTAAACTTGCTTCAACAGGCTATGGCGCATCAGCGCCTGAACATCCCAACTCTCGCTTCTCTGTGTCCAACACCACTGTTCGCACATACTCAACTCTGGATCACCCTGAATACCCCACACGCATTCACTCTGCAACTCACTCGTACACACATACTAACATCTAACACGAGCTATGGCAGCTATGGCCACCACCTACTACTAGCTATCGCACACTGTCTTCTTCAAGCCCACTTCAACCTCGGGCAAACTGCAGACCGCCTCGCACAAGACGCTGTGGCAGCGCTTCCACATGGCTCACACAGCAATACATGAATGGCTGGACGCTGCCTCTTGATTTATACTTCTGTAAGTCGATGGTCTGCCCCTTTCCACTGGGCCCATGGTGCAACCAGTCCCTCATGGTACTTGCTGACTGTGCAAAGTGAGACTGGGACTGGGTACCGCTGACTAAGCGAAGTTGGACTCACCACTTGCCCACTTGCCTCTAGTCTGCTGTGAGTAACGTGAGAAGAAACTTGAAAGGCCACTTCCGGACCTTCCGGAAGTTTGTGGACTTGGCCTTTCAGGACTGTAGCAGCTACGACCTTGACCTTTTGGAACTGTAGCAGCTACGGCCTTGACCTTTCAGAAATGCTACGGCTACGGCCTCTTAACAGCTATGAACCCTATTCAACAGACCTACAGATCGAACCCCTACAACTACACAGACCTACGACAGACAACAACCAACTACCAATACACAGGTCGTGGGTTCAAACACTCAGGGGTCAACTCGATACTGTACATGGGTAAGGTAAGGTCCGGGGATCGAACTCTAGGACCCGCATCTGTGACTGCAAAAAGGTGAAAATCATTTCAAAGATAGCGCAGCAGAAGGCTAATATACCAATGATCCGACCAATCAATGTCGCAATGCAGACCAAACATACATCATCATCATCGCAAGGTGTGAAGGGTCTGGTGCTACACACAGGAAGAAGGCGCCAGGTCCAGACCATACACAAACGAAGAGGAGGGGGGATCAGACGAAGAAGAGGGGAAGAAGGGAATGTTGTCAACACCAAGTCTTCGGTACAGGTCCCAAATAATCCCTTGTCCAATGTCTCAATCCAAATGTCGAGTCTGAATCTAAATGTCGTCAATTCCCAAAGTCCCCAATCTCTCTCTCTCTCTCGTAGTCTGCAGATACTGAGAAGTCAAGTAACGAGGGGGTAAGGGGGAGATGGCGGACTTAAGAAGAGGAAGAAGAAGAACTTTCTCTCTCTCTCTCTCTCTCTCTCTCTCTCTCTCTCTCTCTCTCTCTCTCTCTCTCGCTCGCTCGTGCGCGCGCGCTCGCTCGCTCGCTCTGTGTGCGTGTGTGTGTGTGTGTGTGTGTGTGTGTGTGCGTGTGTGTGTGTGTGTGTGTGTCCAGTACTAACCTGTCAAGGTGGCGCCTGGTTGCAGGTACCTCGAAGACAAAGCTGGAGCTATGGCGCCACAGGCAAGTCTCCCTGGCCTCCACCAACTCTCTCTCTCTCTCTCTCTCTCTCTCTCTCTCTCTCTCTCTCTCTCTCTCTCTCTCTCTCTCTCTCTAACGCTACTCTCGCTCCTAATAGCGCCCAGGCTGCCCAGCGCTGAAGACTATTCCTAACGCTGCTACTACCACTGCAGCGCTCCTCCAGAGTGCTACTGTCGAATCCTAAAGACTGCCTCCTGCCACCTGCACGTGAAGTGCCCGTGAACTGCCTGGGAAGTCCCTATGAACTACCTGCAGCCTGCAGGGCGGACCAGTTCTATATAGTGCTGGCCCGTCCGGGAGGCTGCTCTTGCCAATGCCGAAACGTGCCAGACCCTGGCGTTGAAGTTCAAACAGAGGTTGTCTTGAAACAGGCCCAAAAAATGGCCTGTGCTGAACCCTGGTCTGGCGCCTGAGTTTCAGGGCAGGTCGACTTTATGAGGGCCTGAAAATGGCCCTCGTTTTGTAGGGCCCTTATTTCTCGTTTGGTTGGGCCCTGCAGGCCCGTGTGGCTGCGCAGTATGCCACACCCCCCCCTCCTTAAAAGACCGAGCTTACCTGCAAGGGCGAAGCTGCCTGTCTGAGGGAGGGACCAAAGTCCGGGTGGGAGGGGCAGGTCGTGAAGCGTCCTTAGCTAACCTTTGTCATTCGTAGTGAGCGTAGATCAGAGGTGCGGATGCTTTCAAATATGCTCCTGAAATCCATCGAGTGTCGTCGGGATCGCATGCTTTGAAGGTAACTTTGTATTGTTGAGGCTTGTTGTCGTACTTGCGATCCGTGATGACGCGATCGACTTCCCGATGACCATCCATAGACAGAGGGTATTGCGATCATCGGTCTGGGAAGTCGTCGCTCTTAGCAAGTGTATATGTCGCCAGCTTCGAGGCGTGAAAGACGGGTGGACCAGCAGATGCGAAGGGATGTCGATCACAAAGGACGGGCCATCGGCCTCGTCGTCTGCGGCTGAACGGACGGTGGTCCAAACCACTTGGGGAGTAGCTTGCGCGAAACATCCTGTTTGAGCGCAAACTCTTCCGCGGACCCCCAAACCAGATCGTCGGCGCGGATGGGACATGGCACGCGACGCCTGTTGGCTTGCTGCTGCATGCGGACTTGAGCCTTTTGCATGTTCGCACGGGCTTGAGCCAGCAATTCCCTGTACTTCCGAACGGATGCGCGAGAGCAAGCGGCGTCTATGTCAGTTGGTTGTGGAAGGAGAAGATCAGCGAAGATACGACCTTTCCGGCCACCGTAGTGCAACTCGAATGGAGTTACGCCGATCACCGGATGCAACAAAGTGTTGTAGGCGAACTCCATGTCGGGGAGGCGGTCAACCCAATCCTTCTGATCCGAACGGATGAGCGTACGATGCCCGCTCCGTTTGCCCGTCCGTTTGTGGATGTCGAGCCAAACTTGGTTTCATTGTGGTGTTGGATTCCTGCATGAGAGAAGTCAAAAATGCCGACATGAAACGAGTGTCGCAGTCGCTGACGATGTCTTCCGGCACGCCGTGGCTGCAAATCCAGTCGGTGTGCAAGAGGCGCGCAAGTTCGGGAGTCGTGGCGTAGTACTTGCCAGGGAGAAATCGCGCGTATTTAGTACTATTTACTCAATCGGTCAATGACCATGAGGATGTCGTCGTGCCCAAGACGGTTGCGGGGAAACAGACCGGTGACGTCCATAGCAATAGAGAGGCCGGGTTCCCGTGGGATGGGCAACGGGCGCAACGCGCCGTAGGGATTGCGGTTGCGAGGCTTGCTTCGACGACAAACTTCGCAAGAGTCGCAATACCGAGTGACATCGATAATGAGGTCCAGCCACCGGAATCGTTGCCGAAGTCGTGCGATAGTCCAATTGACTCCGAAATGGCCGGCGAGTCGCGAGTCGTGGTATTCGCCGAGAAGGCGAGTCCGAAGACGACGGTCTTGTGGGGGACACAATAAATCCTTGCGTTGCGAGTGGAAAAGCAAGTACCCGTCGACGATGCGATAATGGTTGGTCGACGGGTGATCCGAAGATAGTTGTGCATATAGCGTGGCGAATCCGGATCAGACTCATAGCCCCGAATGAAGTGTCTTTGGAGTTCCTCGTTGAACGGGAAGGCGTGACGTGTTATAGGGCAAAGATCGGGTCTGCACGAGAGTGCATCTTTTGTGCGATTGGAGAGGCCGGCGAGATGTTTCGGTGTGAAGTCAAATTGGTCGATGAAGTACATCCATCATCCGATAGTGTTGCTCACCGTATCCTGCGTTTTGTAGTAGGTCAATGGGTTGTTATCGGTGACACATGTGAACCTACGACGCCCAAGGAGGAAGTGTCGCCATCGCTTGAGAGCCATTACGAACACAAGCAGCTCCTTCTTCCTTGCATCATTAAGTGAATTGATGGGAGGCACCTTGTGGCTGAAGTACTCCACGGGGTGTCAGTCGTCGCCGTCGTGTTGTTCCAAGACTGCCTCAATGCCATATCCGAAAGCGTCAGTTGTCACTCTCGTTGGCAAGGTGGGGTCGTAGATGCTAAGGACAAGTGCCATGAGCATGGTCGTCTTGAGTGTTTGGAATGACCGGCGCGCGTCGTCATCGAATACGAATGGCACCTTTGGCGATTGTGATCTCGTCAATGGTGCGGCAATCCTTGAGTACCCGGTGATGAAGCATTGATAGTAGCCCGCCAACCCCATGAATGAGCGAACGTCCGTGGTGTTGGTGGCTCGGGCCATACGCGGATGGCCTTGATCTTGTCCGCAAGCGAACGGATGCCTTGCGGCATCACATAATGACTAGACCCGTTGCGGCTTCGCCCGCAAAAACAGAAGAAGCAAAAAGCACAAAAGAAAGAAAGCGTATAAGGAACTGCCCTATCATATACCGCTTTTTTCACAATAAGAAAAAGAAGAGCCTGAGAGCAGAAGAAAACTCGCATGCAAGAAAATAACAGGGAATACCACCAAACATTCCTTTTTTTTTTATCTTTGCGTGTTTTGTTTGGGGAGCCGTTACCTTTGCAGCATCGATTTTGTTTTGTGTTGTGCGAGTACTCTGGACCTATGTATCCCTCCAGGCCGCGGTCACCACGGGCATGACCGCGGCCCATGCGGTCATGATCGCCGCGACCGCGGTTGAAAAAGGTTCGCCGCGGGCGAGGGGGAGGGGGTACTGGAGGTCGGGGTCGGGATTCCGGGGGCGCACCCCAGGCCCCATGCCCCCGTATTGAGAAAAAACCAAAAAAAATAAAAACGGGGGGGGTCCATTTTAGGGGGGGGGAGAAAAATAATGGACCCCCTATCGTTGTTGTTTTTTTTTTCTTTTCTTTTTTCCGTTCTATTGTACCATTGCTTAATTTTTTATTGTTTTTTTTTTTGTTTGTTTGATTGATTGATTGATTAATTCGTTGATTGATTGATTGATTGGTTGATTGATTGATTGATTGATTGATCGATTGATTGGTTGATTGATTGATTGATTGATAGATTGGTTTCGTTGTTTTTTTTTGGGGGGGGGATTGCTTGATTGGTTGATTGATTGATTGATTGATTGATTGGTTGGTTGGTTGGTTGGTTGAGCGCACGCACACACACACACGCGCGCGCACGCACGCACACACACACACACACAC
>BFEA01000093.1:3277872-3292034 GCA_003427395.1 Chara braunii
CTCTCTCTCTCTCTCTCTCTCTCTCTCTCTCTCTCTTCCTAATAGCGCCCAGAGCTGAAGACTACTCCTAACGCTACTACTACTACTGCAGTGTTCCTCCAGAGTGCTGCTGCCGAATCCTGAAGACTGCCTCCTGCCTCCTGGACGTGAAGCGCCTGTGAACTGCCTGGGCAGTTCCTATGAACTACCTGCAGCCGGCAGGGCGGGCCAGTTCTATATAGTGCTGGCCTGTCCGGGAGGCTGCTCTTGCCAATGCTGAAATGCGCCAGACCCTGGCATTGAAGTTCAAACAAAGGTTGTCTTGAAACAGGTCCAAAAATGGCTTGTGCGAAACCCTGGTCTGGCGCCTGAGTTTCAGGGCAGGTCGACTTTATGAGGGCCTGAAAATGGCCCTCGTTTTCAGGCTTTTAGGCTGAAACGACACAGGGCATGTAGGGCCCTTATTTTCTGTCTGATCGGGCCCTGCAGGCCCGTGTGGCTGTGCAATATGCCACACCTGTAGAGGTCCCCCCTCATGCACAAGTCCCCTCAAATAACCGGTTCTCAAAGCTCTGCAGGATGAACAACTTCAACGGTCAGTTTAATAGGCTAGCTAGCTAGAATAGGTGGCGTTATTTCACCCAACAACCCCCCCAGATTTTGATGGTTTGGGGTGGTTGGGGTTATGTTAATAGGACCTATACATACCACTCTATCAGCTTGGAAGGCCCTCCAACTACCCTTTGCGTAGATCAGGTGGGTTCATGTTTTGTTCTTATTTTTCCCTCCTTTTCTTCCCTTCTTTTTCCTCCTCCTTTACTCTCTTTTCTAACAGGGCAACAGCCTTGAAGGATCATCATTGAGCTGACCAGCCCCAGGTAATTTCATAGTTATTTCATTTTGCTCATCTGAACAGACATCGGGATTCGAACTTGGGTCTGTAATTCAACAGTTCATGGGTGTACCAGCTGAGCTAGGCTCGCCGGTGGGTGCGTTCATTTCACCCAACCAACAGACGAGCAGTTCTTTATTGCTATAACCAGCAGTTCTTTCCGTCTTCACCCAAATAGAACGCCTAGTCAATATCGCTGAATCTAACGTACTCTGAAAGCTGCCTCAAATACAGCTATACTGACTGGGCGTTGTATTTGGGGTGAGGACGGTAGTCCAGGAACTGGCGGTTTAAAGCGCCAACTGACAGCTCCTGTTCTGTCAAATTTGACTTCACACACACCATAACGCTTTCCCCCTGGATGTAGAATGCACGGTTGTTGTGGCTGTTTCTAGGGTTCAAATTGGCCCCAAATATAACGCTATATTATATTCACACACACCCTAGCGCTTTCCCCCTGAATGTAGAATGCACAGTCGTTGTGGCTGTTTCTAGTATGCAAATTGGCCCCAAAAATAAAGCTACAAGTTCCTGTTTAGGGTGAAGACGGTAGCCTTCCCAGCCCCAATGGTCATCCCTGCTGCGTCGCAGCAAGAACAGGCAACCATAAGCCTACAGTCTGTGCGTGAAATTTAAAAAAAAAACAAAATGATGGGATGTAAGATTAGGTTCTTCGCGGTATGCTGCACTAGCGCTAGCGCCCCGTCGCCGCCAGTCCAGCAAGGCCCGGTCTGCCGGCTCAACTAGTGCCTGGGGGAGGGTCCTTCGGGCGCTGGGCCTGTACGCGCGCCCTGGCAGACGCGCGTGGTGTTTTGCCACGTGGTGCCTGTTGTTCGCGACGTAGGTGTCCCGCGGCGCGCTGACAAGGGTGACGCCGGCCGTGGAACTGGTGACACGTTGACGCATAGTGGCGGCAGCTTTCAATATCAACAGCAATGATGGGGGAGGGCATCGAGACTTTGCCTCAAGGGGGGCTGCGGGGAACCCCTCTTGACCTGCAGACTGAGGAGGAAGTGTCCGCGCTGTCGATTGTGATCATCTACAAACAGCAGCTGGAGGAGATGTATGCTGCGCTGTGTCAAGAGCATGGCGATCTGCCATGTGACGTTCTGTTGGAGGGTGTGGAGATCTACGATGGGTGGGAGGAGGAACTTTATGAGCAGATCTCCCTTCGACAGCGGGATGCGATCGACAGAGCGTGGGCCATTACTGCTCTCCACGACTGTGCTGGGATGATGCAGCAGGTCAAAGATATGTTTGCTGGCCTTCTAGCGAGGAGACACGCGAGTGGTCCGACAGACACCATGACATGGACAGCATCGACAGCAGCAACATCATCAACAACATCATCAATAACATCAATATCATCAACAATAGCAACAACAGCACCGACACCGACCGCACCAACAGAGGCCGTTACGGCCATATTGCCAATTACAACAGCCATAATAATGACACCACTATCCATAGCAGCGACATCATCGAGTATTCCAGGTTGTGTTCAGCAACAGAAGCCCGTTGAGCACGGTCATGATGCATGGGGGCTGGAAGAGGGGTCGCCCCCGTATGTGGAATTCGCGAATCTGCCACGATCGGATGCGCAGATGCAGCGCAGCTGTAAGGCCCTTGAGGGGCAGGGGCTTTGTGGTGAGTTTGAGGACCGACTTCATGATGACGATGACGACGATACCGCGGACGGCCTTCGGGACAGCGCCATCGCCGTTGGAGAAGCGGCCAGGATCGATGATGCTCTTGATGATACAAACAACAACAACAACAACAACAACAACAACAACAACAACAACAACGATACGGTATGCAATGACAAAACCTGCAACAACAACAACAAAACTGGCGCAGACATTTGTGGAGAAGTGAGTGTGATTCGCTGGTTTTTTTTTCCTCCCCCCTCTCTCCCCTTGCCATCCTGCTTCCCCTCTTGTCTGCTTTGGGGAATGATTGGGGCCAGGGGCGAGAGAGGTGGGTGATGGGAATGTTTGATGAGCAGGAAGGTGACGCGGGGATGTGGGGTGCGGGATGGTGGCGTGAAGGGGTGGGATAGGGAGGACAGCACTTTAATTGTTTTGATGCTCCCCACTTTGTGCGGCCTCATGGATTGTGAGGATTGTGGGGGGAGGCCGTTGTAGGTAATCTGACTTCGATTTTAGTGTCTCTCCTTCTTGTGACGGAGTAAGAGCTTTTGGCTTAACCTCTGACTAGGATTGTGGGGGGATATGGCAATTTCCGAATGTCCTGTGAGAGTAACTTCGTGACGACCTCGGAATTAGCCATAATAGCTGATCTACCTCTCCCTTTCATTTCATGGTGCTGCGAACGTTTTGTTAAGCGGACGATGAGGGTTTCGGAGTAGGAATTTCGTTTTGACTACGATGCGCAGTTAATCCCCTCGGTTGAGGGCAATCAATGCTGCTCATCATATGATTGAGTGCGCCAGCGAGCCGTTTCGGTTGATTACGTTTGCATTTCGTTGGATGGACACGTGGCACATTGATATGAATTCGGGTGGTTTACGGATCACCTGGTTACAAGTGTTGAGGGACGCTGGACCCGATTTCCAGCAGTTGCCTCTCCCCACCAATAGATGGAGCCTCCCCGACCATGCTAGTGGTGTCTGCTCTTATCAGCACCTCTAGCATCCACTTGGGTTGTTTTTCAAAAAAAAACAAAAAAAAGATTAGGTTCTTCGCATGGATTTTTTTCTTTCTTTTCCCCAGACAGAGCGGAACCTGTCTTACATCCCATCATTTTTTTTTCGAAATCTCTCCTGAAAAGGGATGAAAATTAGAAATCACCACAGTTCAGGCATCTGCTGATGCTCTTTTCTTTACAGCAGTAGGCAGAGCCTGACCACAGCCTCCGCGTCTCCACCAGCACCTCCCATTCTCTTTTCTCTCATAAGCGGTTTTGCCCACCCGCTAGAATTCCCAACAGTCATGGGCAATGGCCTACCTGCACTGCCAGCCTTTTAGTCCCGTAACCTGAACCTTTCTGCGGAGCCCCCAGTCCCTTTTCCTTCCTCCCCCCCCCCTCTCCTCCTCAAAAAAAGGGCGACTGCCTTTAGATATCATCATTGATGATTGAACTGACTGGCCGCAGGCAATTCAGAACATTAATTTCTTCTCTTCATCGGAAGGTATCTGGATTCGAACTTCAGTCCCTATTCCAACAACAGTTCAGGAGTCTACCGACTGAGATATAGGCCCGTTGGTGAAGCCACCACTCTTTCTGGTCCGTGCCACCGCCTTGACGGGCAGATTCACACAGGTAGGTAGCCGCACAGGGTACGGATGCTCTCAACAAGACTTGTCGCCAAAACGTACAGAGAGTATAGCTTTGTTCTGGCAATGGCACCTTCCAACCCAAGCCCTCTAACAACAGCCTGGGCTTCCATTTCCTTTTCACCAAAACGTTCAGACTCTCAGAGTGTATAGTTTTGTCATAGCCATGGCGCCTTCCAACCCCAGCCTGAACGACCCTCAGGAGAAGACCCGGAATAAACAGCCTACCCCAAGAGAGAGAGACAAAAAAACAGCGTCTCCTTTGGGGTGGGAGGAGGGACTACAGTAGCATCTGTTCAAAAAAATTGAAATAGGAACACAAATACACAGACAATTAGCATCGCTGCTGCTGCTGCTGCTGCTGCTGCTGCTGCTGCTGCTGCTGCTGCTGCGTGCTCAAGGGTGGCATGCACAAATTGAGAAATGCTCCACACAAAAACGAAAAAGTGAAAATTTTTGGCCGTCTTCAGTCCACAATGAAGCAACTGGAAAAGGGCAGGCCCCTTGTACACCAGATCCATCAGAAGAGAAGCGCGAGGCGGTTTTAGTTACTGAATCGCCCGTCCTCAGTAACCACCCGTCCTCAGTCAACCAGATCCATCAAGGCAGTTTTAGTTACTGAATCGCCCGTCCTCAGTAACCACCCGTCCTCAGTAAACCAGAGCCATCAGAAGAGAAGAGTGAGAGGTGGTTTTAGTTACTGAATCGCCCGTCCTCAGTAACCACCCGTCCTCAGTAAACCAGAGCCATCAGAAGAGAAGAGTKAGAGGTGGTTTTAGTTACTGAATCGCCCATCCTCAGTAACCACCCGTCCTCAGTAAACCAGAGCCATCAGRAGAGAAGAGTGAGAGGCGGTTTTAGTTACTGAATCGCCCGTCCTCGGTAACCACCAGGTTGCTCCTCTCAGAACCGGGCCCCGGTACCTCAATTGTTCTTTGTTTTGCGCCATTGCGGCTAATGCTCCTAATATCATGGAAGCCATACTGCAAAAAAAGAAGACTGTTTGCCATGTTGGATAGTGAAGTAATGAGGTCAGAGATTACTCGTCTGACACGGTGGAGGAGAAGAGATAAAGAATTGGCAGGGCAGATTTTGATGCCCATCCCCTCTTCTCATCCCTCTGCCCCTCCTCTTCCACCGGCCTCTCCAGGAGGATTTTAACCTGCCTGTACTTTTTCTTCGGGCCATTTGTGGTGTGATAATAGTGATATACACCGTGGCAAGGTATAGATATGAGAGGAGCATCCTTCTGTTGTTTTGTTGTTTTTGAGAGAATAGAGCTCCACTCTATTTGTGGGGAGTAGCACGTGCTGGGAACCGGGCCCAGTGTACCATACGAAAAGTACTTACAGGTGACTGTAGTGATATGGTGAAGGCATAGTTTATCCCATCAGTCATGGTGGAAGGTCGAGGTTCCAAGGGTTCGGTTGTTCGCCGATCCCTCTGCCCCTCCTCTTCCACCCACAGGCCTCCCCATCAGGATTTTAACCTGCTTGTACTTTTTCTTCGGGGCACGGCTTGGAACGACGATTTTTGAAGCTACCCATCCTCCCTGTTCTTTAGCAGCTTTCTCAATAGGGCCCTCGCTCCACTACTCTCCAAATGTACAAAATGGGAATTAATCTTCCGCTAGAACATGGAACTATACACCGCCATATTTTGGCTTTTGAGCATGTGGAGAGTAGTGGACCGCGGTCCTAGGTTCGGCAAGCGGCGAAAGACACAAAACCGATCTGCGAACAAGTCCTCCTTTCTTCCCATCATCTTCTTCTCGGGAGCTGAGAGGGTCAAAAAGACTGATTGGAATGCAAGTCACAACTCCTCTCCACAGCTCTTCCCTCCCTCCGTCCTCCTCCTCCTCCTTGTTCATGTCATGATGTTCAGGCCTATCCTCTACTATGCTGTACTCATCCCTCTCTACACGCTCTTCATCCATGCTCTTCATCATAACTTCCTTGTGGTTTTGTCGAGGGCTGAGAAGAACGGATTCACTTGTTCAAACAGAGATGATTCGTCACTCTCTCTCTCTCTCTCTCTCTCTCTCTCTCTCTCTCTCTCTCTCTCTCTCTCTCTCTCTCTCTCTCTNCTCTCTCTCTCTCTCTCTCTCTCTCTCTCTCTCTCTCTCTCTCTCTCTCTCTCTCTCTCTCTCTCTCTCTCTCTCTCTCTCTCTCTCTCCGGCTTGTAACGGTCAAAACTCAATCGTCTGTCCTCAGTACCCAGGTTGCTGTGGGTTAGAACCGGAACTTCTTTTAGACCCATTCATCAAAAACTTTTTTGGTTACTTGTGGCAGATTGTTTACTTTTAGGCTGGATTGGATGTCAACCTGTGGAAGCACCCTATAGTCCAAACTAGTTTATTTTTGCCTATCCTTTTTATTTGTTTAGGCAAAATCATTTTTCGTTCACCAAACACTTCTACCCACATCCACCCTGCCACAGTCTATAGCACACCATTCATATCTAAGTTGAGTTATTGCCAATAGAACCTGAACATGTTCTCTCTCGCTCTATCTTGATGATTGTTCCGTTCCTCGCTTGGGGGGTGGGGTTCTTTGGCACGTGTGTTTTTCACTAGACCTAACGACAGAGCGTATACCTACCTAGGCCTAAAACATACATGATGGTATTCGTACACATAAATGCGCATTTACGCACGCACGTGCACACACACACACACACACACACAAACACAAAGGCACAGCAGCAGATACGAGAGCCCATACGCTTTAAACAGCGTGCACAAGCACAGAAATTTGCCCACTGTGACATGACTATTCGCATCCACGTACACTGCATGCATGCATGCAAACGCACAAGCATAAACCGACGGAAAAACAGAAAGAGTAGGCGAGCAACGTGGAGACCCTAATGGCACCCTGTTCCCGCTTGTTTCTTTTCTTTCTCGTGTTCTTAAAAAACACCAGGTTTTCATGAACGTACGCGTACATCTATTCATGCGTACGTCCATGTGCATGCAGGCCGGATGCGTATGTGCATGTGCATGCAGGGAGGATGCGTACGTGCATGTGCATGCAGGGAGGATGCGTACGTGCATAAACACTCAAAGACAGACGCACAAATACATATCGAGTCGCGCCTACTAGCAACACACCTAGCGATTGACTGAATTTGAATTCCCCCCCCAACTGTTTTGACGAGATGGAGGAGAAGGGAAGAAGGCGCCGCCGATGCCTGTGACGACGACATCACGCGTATTTCTTCAGAAAAAAGAAAGCAAAACAGGGGGAAGGAGGTGGGGGAAGAAGGGGGGAAGAGGAGGGGAGAGGAAAGGACGTATTTCTTCAGAAAAAAGAAAGCAAGACAGGGGGAAGGAGGTGGGGGAAGGAGGGGAAGAGGAGGGGAGAGGAAAGGACAGAGGGGGACAAACAAAGGAAAAAAAGCGGTGAGGGACGCAGTTCACGCGCACTAGCTCTTCCACAGGTAATTAATGTCAGTAACGAGTTTTTCACAGGACTGAGTTCTAGTCATTGATAAATAGACATCGTATACATATACCTATATATATCGCCAAACAGAGCTGCCCGGTAAACCGTAGGCAGAGAGGGAGAAGAGGACAACAAGCGAGAGGCTGTGGCAATACTGTTTCGTCGGAGTTTCACCGACTGACTCATCAGGAGGCTAAACCCTCATATATACATGTATAGAATCTATAGATATATACATATAGTTAAAACTACAGAGATGGCCCCTGTTCTGCTCTCTAGCGATGACGATATGTGGACCCACCGAAGTTGGGCTGCCCTCGTCACATGTTTGTTTCGAGTTGTGTTGAGAACGAAACGTTGCTGAATGAATGAATGTTCGTACCCTTGATTGCACTATTGCATGATTGGTTCATTAATTGGGATTTAAGTGGCAAAGGGAAAATGTTCGATGATTGACGAAGTCATTAGCGCATTGATATCCACCCATTCTAATTTTGATTGGTTGATTGATTGATTAGGTGACTGTGATTTTTTCTCAATCGGTTGAATCGTCGATTCATTCGCTTAATATTTTCGTTGATCAATTGATCAAACGTACAGATTGCTGAACTGGGAAACCATGGACGTCGTCGATTAGCGATGGATGGGATGTAGAGTAGGGATGGATGGGATGGATGGATGGCATTGGTAAATGGACGTCATGTATGACTGGAATTAGGGGATAGAGGATTGATGGATGTGATTGGTGGATGGATCGATGGATGGATGGATGATTGCGATTGGTGGATGAATGGATGGGATGGATGGATGACTGCGATTGGTGGATGAATGGATGGGATGGATGGATGGATGGATGGATGAGAATGGTGGATGGATGGATGAGACTAGTGGATGCATGGGATGGATCGCATGGATGGATGGGATTGGTGGATGGAATCGGTGTATGATATTGGTGGATGGATGGATGAATGAGATTAGTGGATGCATGGGATGCACGGGATTGGTGGATGGAATTGGTGGATGGATGGATTGGATTGGTGGATTTATGGATGGATGGATGGATGATATTACTGGATGCATGGGATGGACGGGATTGGTGGATGGAATTGGTGGAAGGAATTGGTGGATGGATGATATTAATGGATTGGTGGATGGATGGATGGATGATATTACTGGATGTAAGGGATGGAAGGGATTGGTGGATGAGATTGGTGGATGGATGGATGGATGGATGGATGATGGGTGGATGGATGGATGATACTACCGGATGCATGAGATGGATCGGATGGATGGATGGGATTGCTGGATGGGATTCCTGGATCGATGGATGGATGAGATTGGTGGATGGATGGAAGGGATGTTTGGATGCATGGGATGGATGGAAAGAACAGTTTCATGCGATTGGTGGGTGGAATGGACTGCGACGGACGAAAGGATAAAGCTTCGATGAATTGATGGGCGCATTGACTAACCGACTGGCGTCTTTGATTCTTGATGATTGCGCAGATTCTGCTTCTTCCTTCACCCTGACAAACGTCGTTGGGTGATCTTAAACACGTAGTACCCTTACCTTCTCGAACGAATTACCTCTCTCGCCGAGACGACACTGATTACCTACCATTCATACAAGACGCAAACATTGCAGCATAGTTATCTCAAAACTACACATGGAAAACAAAAATTAAAATTAAAAACTCAAAATTGAAAACTACATACGACTATCTACGATAGATTAGCATGGCCCCTGCGTAAGGATTTTTTTATTTTTCTCCTATTTTCATCATGACACGCATAAATTAAGAAACGGTAGTACTTTTTCTTTACTTAGGGCTGGAGATCGGGAAAGGGTGGACGGGGGGTCAGGGGAGGAATGGGGGGAGTGGAGGAGGGAAGGTTGGGGGGGGGGGGGTGGGGGGGGGGGGGGGGCCGCGGGCAGTTCTTTTATTCTTTCGATCGTCTTCTCTGAAAGGCCAGACAAGTTTCACAATTTCGACTTTCACAGAAAAGCGGGGAATATCGGTGTAGCCTTTTTTTTCTCTTGACTGCGGCATACCGTTTCATACATAGTACACGCAGTGAAAGAAAAAAAAAAAAAACTCACAAGATTTTGTCAGGCCAGATAAAATAAAAGCAAAAAAAAATGGCTCACAAAAATTCGGGCATTTATATGCTAGGAGGAGATGGAAACAGGCAGGCAGGTGAGCAAGACGGGAAAAAGCAGCATAGGTGAGGAAGGCGGGAAAAGCAGCATTATTATTGTAAGAGGGCTGCGCCGCGATGTATTCGATATATTAGATTTTATACAATAAAAAAAAACAATCAAACAATCAAATAATCAAAAGCAATGAAATGTAGAAAAGGAAAACATATAAAGGGGGGGGGGGAAGTGAAGGGCGATGTTGCAATTGCGCTGAGGTAGCAAAGATAATAATATTTCGTCAAGCGCGACATCGCCCTTCACTTTTTTGTTTTTTACAATTCATTTTTTTTTTAACGATAGAATAACGATAATGAAAAAAGAATAATGGAGAACAACGATAAAGAAACAACAAAGGCAAAACAGACTAATAAAATAACAAGTTAACAACATAAAAAATATATATCGTAACGATGAAAGACCACAAAAAAAAAAAGAATGATTAACAATATTATCACAAGAAAATATTACATTACAAAATAACAATAATTTGAATAACACGACCAAGTGAATTTAAAAAAAACAAATATATCGTCACAAATAGAACTGCCCGGTAAAACGTAGGCAGAGAGAGAGAAGAGGACAACAAACGAGTGGCTGTGACAAACTGTTTCGTCGGAGTTTATAACATGAATGATTAACAATATTATCACAAGAGAATATTAAATTACAAAATAACAATAAAATAGTAAAACGACCAAGTAAATTAAAAAAAAAAAACTAATATCGTCACACTCAATGAATGATTTATATGACAGTAAAAGACACAGAGGTCTCTTCCCTGGCCCTAATATCGCAGCTAGATAATGCTCTTTTTTTTGCGATGTAGCCCTCTAAATAAGAATTAAAAAAAAAAAAAACGTTTCTCGATTTATGCGTGTCATCCTTGCGCACAGGGGCCATGCTAAACTTTCTTCTCTGTATCGTTCCACTTTTATTGGATGTCCCAAAGGAAACGATATAGCCCTTCATGTATTACACAAAAAAGGTTAATTGGGTATAGAATGGCTGCGTCAAGCTGCTACGGGGTTCCCCGTTGGACTATAATTAGGAGAAGTGGTATATAGGTAGGTAGGTAGCCTGAGGTGAAATTGAGAGAATAATGTAGCTTACTAACCAAAGAAACAAAAAAAAAAAAAAAAAAAAAAAGATTGGCAAAACCTCTCAAAACAAAAACAAACCCCCATTCATTGACTAGCTAGGATAAAATACCCCTCTCTCTCTCTCTCTCTCTCTCTCTCTCTCTCTCTCTCTCTCTCTCTCACACACACACACACACACACAGACAGAGACACAAAAAGAAACAAAGAAACAAAAAAAAAAAAAAAAAAAAAAAAAAAAAAAAAAAAAAACACACACACACACTCGCTCGCGCACTAACACGGCGCGCTCACCCCTCTCTCTCTCTCTCTCTCTCTCTCTCTCTCTCTCTCTCTCTCTCTCTCTCTCTCTCTCTCTCTCTCTTATATACAAAAAAGACACGAAACACATAAAAACACACGAACAGACGAACTCCCACGGCGCGCTGACGCAGGTGCATAGTGAGTAAGACCACACGGAACTCCGTCACAGGATTGCTTTTTCAATGTTCAATTACAAAACCCGTTCCAATTTAGGATCCTGTGCATGGCAGACGCAGAAATCATGTGCATCTGCAGATATACATGCCACGTGCACGCGTGCTCGCACTCGCGCGTCAGGTAAGAAAAGAACAATCCATGATGCTCCTCGACTTCCGCCAATGAACGCGTGTCCATGTACGGACAATCCACCATGCCAGGTCAGAACAATCCACGATGCCACGTGTACATGTACTCGCACTCGCTCCCCTCATCCGTCCGCGTGTCAACGGACACGTGTCCTCGCCTTCCTGCCACAACCGCTATCTCCTACCCTCAACTCGCCCCACCCCCCCCCCCCCCCCCCCCCCCAAGCACCTAGGGACCCCGCGACTCGAAGCACCTACCGCCCGAGCGCCTCTTCCTGCCCTTTGTCCCCCCCCCCCCCCCCCCCCCCTATCAGCCCGTGCAAGATACTACCCCCCCCCCCTCCTGCGAAATAACCACCGACCTCACACGAAGACATGCCATGGGCGCCGTGAACACCCGAGCCGGACCAGGAGACCATCATGTCGCGGCTGCCACGTGGCGTGTTCGTCGCCACGTGGCATGCAGTTCCCACCTCGGACCATCGTCGTTATCGACATCACTCGCATTCTCACCATCGCCATCCTCACCATAAAGGACATGTCGTCCCATCCTTCCCGCGCTTTTGATCCTTCATTCACGTTGCTGGAGGAGGAAGGTGAAGAAGAAGAAGAATCTCAAGAAGAAGAAGAAGCACCCAAAGGAGATGGAACGGTTGGCCCATAATTGATAGACCGACCGCAACCATTTAAAATCTGTGATGCAGCTTTTCATTTTCCTTGAAGTTCTGCGCGTACCATGTGGTCCCCAGGACTGGCCCTAGGAGGAAGATCGCATTGACCCAGTTGTCGGTGACCTTCTTCTGCAGTTTGTACCCCGCATCCTTCCACAACCCGGACATAATCTTCTGCTCGAAAGGGGAGAGAGTGTAGACCACCTCCTTCAGGCGCACGGGCATTTTCCCCATGGCGAGCGAACGAGCGAACGAACGAACGAACAAGAGGGCGACTGCGCGCCGACAATCGAACTACAGCTCACGCAGCCCGCCACTTCAGCAGCCACGCCAGCAGCTTGCGCGCCCAGCACCACGGCGAAAGCCCCCGCTCGCCGTCCCCACGAGTTTCCCTCTGCCAGGGAAATTGACGAACTGCTTCAAGATGTGGTGGCGCTCACCACCTCAAAACATCTGCGTATCGGGTCCGTACAGTTACGATATGAAATGAAATGTCACGAAGACTCGTAGCGCCAAGCCCTTCCGACCGCTGATGGAGCTGATAGCACCACTGGAGCCGAGGCGAGAACTGGCCCACCAGGCCTTCGTGAGGACCATCTCGTCCTGGGGCCAGAACATTGTCCTGGTCCCTCGGCAGGAGCGGTGGTGGTTTACTTGCGTCCTCACAGCACCCGTGGAGCCAAGAACTGGCCTCCCATGCGGCCTCTTCGTGGGGGCCATCTCGTCCTGGTGCCAGGACATTGTCTTGGTTGTTGCTCAGGGGGAGTGGTGGTTCGCTGGCACCCTACCGGTAGCAGCACCTGCCTGCTGAGGGACCACTCCAGGCCTTCGAGGGCTGGTGGAGCTGATGGCACCGCTGGAGCCATGAACTCGCCAATCCAGCCTTCGTGGGGACCATCTTGTTCGCAGCCCGTCAGGGTTGCGCTTTCCTCCCCTGAGACATTTCAACATCAATCAAATTTCAACGTCGGTGGTCGTCAGGAGGGTGGGCATTTTGAGGTTTTGGGGCCTTGCAAGGGCCAGGACCGCGTACGACCGGTAGCTGCCCCTAGGAGGCCGAGGAGGCCGCGGTCCTTAAGCCTTTTTCGAAATTGAAACGGTGTGGGTGCACTTTTCTCGAATAGCAGAGGACTTCGAATAGAAATCGTATTCGAATACACCGTGTACCCTTTCTATTCAGATTTCGAAAAGAAAAAACTCTTGTATTCCAATTCGCAGCCCTTAGGCTGCGGTATAGTGGGCTTCGGCGTCTGTGTCAAGGTGTCGCATTTTTGGCGGCGGGCGACCAGGACGCAAGTGGGTTTTTCGGGGGCAAAAACATTTGGGGGACCGGTCCTTGGCAAAATTGCGGACTACCTACAGCTAGCACCGGCAGAACCAGGACTTTTGGAAAAACGAAGGACCGGTCCTCGGGTGGAAGTGGACCCCAAAAAGAAGTGGGGGCATTGGACCGGTCCTCGGGTAGAAGCGGATCCCAAAAACAAGTGAGGGCATGTGATCTGCAAAAGGGCCCTCAGGCCCAGGCGTTGAGCCCCGTCTTCTCAAAACAGGGAGGTCAGGCACAACGAAATAGGCGTTTTGCAAGAGGCAACTTTGGCGATTTTCTGCGCTCAGGCGAACATGCACAAAAATCTGAAATTTTGATAATCCATAGATGAGGTCGTGTTCTTTCCATAAATAATAATAGAAACAAAAAATAATTTAGACTGCGAAATAATTGTCGCGCCGATTCAACACATTTTCCATTTTTGCTACTCAGCCATGCATGGGCCAACTAAAAAAATTCAGTGAGTTTTCGCACTCAGAAGAATGCGTGAAAAAACCTGAAAATTGAAGTACTCGTAAATTTTGTTGTGATCTTTCCAGGACAAACGCTACATAAATTAAAAAAAATCATTCCAACTACGAAATAGATTGCGGCCATAATTTGACCCATATGTCAATTTTGTCGTTCAACCTTTTTTTTTTTT
>BFEA01000093.1:3312492-3323228 GCA_003427395.1 Chara braunii
GGAGGGGGGAAGGGGTGCCTAATTGAAGTCTCCTGAGCAAGAAGGAATCTAGAGTTTAAATGTCCGGATCCAGGTTTAGGATTTCCAGTTCCCAATCTTGATTAGGAAGGCCTGAAACCACTAGTACCTTTGTCGGTTCGGAAAATAGTGAGTGGGCCTCCGACCTTTCAGGAGGAGGCCGAAACGAAACGACGGCCGCCGATCAGATTTATCAATGGCAGCCGTTGTCGGGCCCGACCTCCTAAAAGTTCGGGACTAGGCTAAAACTTGCCGAAACTGGACGGCAAAGGTACTAGTGGTCTAAGAAGGGAAAGAGACAAATGCTCCTCTCAGAGCCGTAGCCCTGTTCTGGGTGGGACTGAGAGATGAGGCGAAGGGAGAGGTAACGGTGGCATGGGGGGGCGAACGGGGAGGAAAGCTGGTCCATCGCTCAACTCACATTGGCACAAAACCTGCTCAAGGCACGGTAAATGATGAGCATTGCGGTGGAATGCATGGGGAAGGCGGCATATGGCCTATGGAATGCATCGGAAAGGCAGAATATGGCCTATATATGGCCACAGTGACCAGACAGGTCAAGAAACGATCAGGTGTGACTGATGAAAGAAGAGGATCCACTTGTCACAGTTACAGGCCCTGTCCTTGGCAGCCCCATGCTGGGCAGACGTAGGCAGGGTGCTCACAATAGCACAGACAATGTAGATCCAGGCCTGGCGGGGTGGTCACAATAGCACAGACAATGTAGATCCAGGCCTGCTCAACGCCGATGGGTGGGTGCAGCTGGAACTGTGATGGGCCGTATCAAAACATACAGTAGTGTGGAAAGCAGAAGCATGGGAAAATGGGAAGGGGATGAAAAGGTATATATATGGAGGCAACAGGAAGGCAAGGCAAAGGAAGGGAAGGGAAGGGAAGGGAAGGGAAGACGGTGAGATCAAGAACCGCAGCACGAGGTCAAGGAAGACACAGGAAGGCAACAGAGTGAAAGGAAAAACCAGAACCATTTCTTGATACTTATGTGTGTCGTCTTTTCATAGGGACCATGCTAATCTTCTCTGTATTGGTCCAACTTAAGTAAGTTAGTCCAGTTGGTACACCCATGAACTGTTGAAATACAGCCCTATGTTCGGATCCGAAGAGAAGAAGATGAATGAAAATTCTGAATTACCTGCGCCTGGTCACTTCGATGAGAATATCTCAAGGCTATCGCCCCTTTCATAAACCAAAAACGAGACGAGACGAGACGAGACGAGACGAGACGAGACGAGACGAGACTTGACGAGACGAGACGAGACGTGACGAGACGTGACGAGACGTGACGAGACTTGACGAGACTTGACGAGACGAGACGAGACGAGACGAGACGAGACGAGACGAGACGAGACGAGACGAGACGAGACGAGACAAAACAGAACACGGAACCAAATTGGGATCATAGAGAGTCAACAAAAGCAAGAGACGAGACGAGACGAGATGAGAAGAAGGCAAGGGAAAACGACGGAAGCAAAAAAAACGCAAGAGTTGGAAGGCAATACCAACTGGCCTCATCCCCTGAACGGTTGAAATACAGACCAGGTGCAGAGTTCGAACTGCACTGGACGCAGATGAGTAAAAGATGACAATTTGGAATTACCTAGGGATGGTCAGTTTGATGATGATATCTCCAGGCCGTCGCCCTTTCAATAAAAAAATAAGAGAGAAGAAGACAAAGAGTTGGAAGGCAAGCAAATGGGAGAACAGAGGCAGACAAGGAGAGGAAAACAAAGGGAAGCGAAGGGAAGGGAAGAACACAACGCAAGGCCAGATGAGGACAGGCAAGGCAAAGCGCCGAAAGCTTTAACCCACCAGTGCCAACCCCCTATCCAAAAGAACAAATCCAGACAAAGGCACCGACCCTTTGCCCGGAGGAACTGGTTTGCAACACTTTGGATGTTTTGCCACACACCAGTTTCTCTGAGCCTCTTTTTCCCGACCCGACCCGAATTGCGACTGTGCACCAAGATAATCCAAACTGACGCGCGGGCAAAAGATTTTCTTCTGGCCTGACACCGCCAGCCATTTTTGTCCGGTAGGATGAGGCCCTGTTAATGCGGCGTGTTAGCTGCTGCGTCAGAACAAACTAGCTGGGAAAGGAACTGTAGTTTAGCTGCATTCAGACTAAGCCAACCAGATAGCAAACGGAACAACAAGTGCATGGGAGCACCCATTGGGAAGTAATTAGCAAACAGAACAACAAGTACACGAGCGCAGCAATTGAAATTACTTACTCTTCAATCTCCCGAAGCAACAAGTGATGGTGCACAAGAGGCAGTCTTCAGCTCTCCTCACGGTCTGCCCAATCAATTTTGAACCTATCCCCAAAAGCCGACAGCGATTCCGCCAAATATATGCTGGGCAACCCAATATGTACACATCCATTCAAGTCCTGCCATTGTATTGGATCCAATACTGATCCAACAGCTTTTAATAAAGAGTGCTCTCATGAAACGAATGCAGCCAATGGTAATGAAAAGAAAACTGCTACTCCCTAAAAAAACCGTGCCCCTATGGAGTCTATACGAACCCTAGAAAAGCATAATTGACAAGAAAACGTGCCAGAACGCCAGCCATTATAGCGGTCGCAGCATGTAGAGTCGACGATTTCAAAACCACTGCATATACAAATTCAATCAAGAACACACACACCCACACACACGCACCCACACACACACACACACACACACACACACACACACACACACACACACACACAGAGAACATGTAAACCATGTATATTAGAGAGCTGGCAGCCCTTGTGACATTGGCAGCACTGGATGTCTCAATTCCCTGCGCAGTCCTCGGGCTTCAATTCGGACAAAATATTTTTTTGCTTGTTCTTCAGTAAGTTTTTTTGTTTGATACAAAGCAGGCACAAATGACTGACTAAGTGACAGAGGGGAAACAAACAAGCAAGGACTGCCATCTTCCACCGAATAAAACATACGGTCCCCGTAGATGCATTTGGGCCACTTTTCAGTCCAGACGACGACCATGGGTCCTTTTCGGGGGAAGACCGTAGGGGGGCATACACAAGAAGGATTACTCCTGTCACGTGAACAGTCCCGTTGTTCAGAATAGCTCTGTGTGAGCGTACGTGGCCCGCATGACTGAGTAATTCAGGGAGGGAGGAAAGGATGGGCAAAGGAGGTTTAGTTTGGCTATGGACGTGAAGAACCTGCTGATGCGGAAGCTTTGGTCACAAATGCCAGGATGGAAGATAAGACACATACCAATGGAAGAAAATGAAAAAACACAACAGTGAATGCAGAACTTTGACTCTTCCAGAGGACTGAGAACGAAATAAGCACATGAGGTGTTAGAAGTAGAAAAATTTTGCCAGAGGTCCGGTTTTGTAGTACTGTCTTCCTCAAGCTCGAACACGAGGGATACTACGTCTACATGAAACCACCAACGCCCCTGCCAAGCTATCCGTGAGAATGCGCCGGTTAACGTGGGCCTGCAGTCAGGCTTGGCCTACCTTGACACGGGCTGCCCCAGGGAGGGGCCACAAAATTCTGAGTGTCGGCACTTTGGCGATTCTTCGCCCTCACCTTCTTCTACAAAGAAACTCACGGATGACAGTTACACGCCACTGTACACGGGAGAAATATTAGAAATGAAAAAAAAAAAAAAAAAAAAAAAAACCTCAGGTTTTGTGGCCTTCGCCTACCAAATGTTTTTGCTCCAATGCATAAGCGGTTAACAGGGACCCCCACTTTTCAGTAAGTAGTCAGTATGATCTCCACTCTATGAATTGGTGGCAAGTTTGGTTAAAATAACCCTTGGGTTTTGTTATAAATGGCCTGACAAGTGGTCTGAAAATTGAGGCCTCCGTTAACCGTCTCTCTCCAAATGCGATGATTATGGCTGCCACTGCCAGACTCGCCCCCCACAACCGTTTGGAATCCAGTGGCGGGCAACATCACTCATCGCGAAAAGAAGGCTTGGAAGCAGCGACCATATGTACAGATACGCTGACCTAAGGGGTAGGGTAGAGGCACTGTGTTTGAACTGAGGGTCCTCTTTTGAGGCCATATACAGAGACACTGACATAGTCTTATATTTGGCGAAAGTGCATTCACTACATACGATAAACCTTATGTCGGTTTGACCTCTTTCGACGACAATGGGCAAAATAGATCTACGACCAATGGGTAATATAAACCGGCTTCACAATGTGATTGATATGACAGTTGAGAGAAGGGGTGGATCACACTCAGGGGCTGCTTTGGTTTCAGGGGCTGTGTTTTGCACAAGCTGATCTCAGTTGACCTACCGTCTTCAACCAAACAGAACGCCAGGTCATTACAACTGCATCCGGCGCAACTTTCAGTCACAGCGATAATGACTGGGCATTCTATACAGGTGAAGACAGTAGCAACAAAGAGCCTTTCCCCACTACCGACGAACCGCGAAAAAATGGCGAGTGCATGTTCACCCAGAGGCATGGTGGTGCGATCAGACACTTCAGTGAATGGACAGCTTTTCTTGCAAGCTGGGAAGGGGAAGCGGAGCGGCAAGAGAGGGAGCGTGCAAGATAGGGGCTCTTGGGCATACTCGAAAACGCACAGACATCTCAGCGTTCCCATACGATAGTTCTGTGATAATTATGTGATGGTTCCTACTACTCCTTAGCCTTGGTTTCTACTAAGAAGCTCTACAATAGTGAGGCTGACCTCCACGCAGACAGCCTTACAATGGAAAGACTGGCATAACTCGGACCCCGCTCTCGGGAAACAGGTAACCCTGCAAGAGAGAGCGACGCCATCATCAAGGAGGAGACAGGAACAGGGGGCAAAGCTGCCAAGAGAAGGCTCAGACACAGCATGTCAAAGAGTCTATCTCAAGATTCTTGTTCTGGAAATAATTTGCAGGTTCAGTGTTCGAACCTGAGAGGGATTCATGAGAAGGCAAACTGACAGTTAATCCGACCGATACAAGGAGCAATCAATGCTCGTCAGGGGTCCTTTGGCCAAACGGAAGGAAGCGTGAGGGTGTCAATGATGTAATACCTAATACATGACTTGCTCCCCAGCATGGACAGGACTTTAGCTCCCCCGAGAGGGAAAAGGAACCGGAACTGATGCTCCCCAGAATGGACAGGAGCTCAGAAGAGTCAGAACCATAAGAGCCTGTTTGGAAGGGGGGGGGGGGGGGAGAGAACCGGCTGTACACGGAGCAGGGCATTTACAAGGTGGGCCACCTATGGGATGAGGGCCGAAGGGACTGGCGCCCGGATAATGAGGTGGCGGAATCCCCGCAGGGTAGGATGAGAAGGAGGCAGAGGGTGGGGGAACTCCGGGAGGCTATCCCTCCCCGGTGGACGACTTGTTGAGAAAGGACGAGATCATCCCAGGGGAATGCGTGAGGATGCGGGGAGAAACTAAACCGGAGAGAGTATACAAGGTGGAACAGTGTTGGAGGACGGAAGGTTACAGGCCACCAGTGGGGGTGTGAATACGGGCTATGAAGGTCTGGGGGAACCCTGGCAGGAGGAGGCAGGGGGGGAAGGGAACCCCCCAAAAAGCATGGACAGGAGTGCAATTGAAATGGTGGGGGTGTGTGAGGGAGGGAGGGAAGGGGAGGGACAGTACCTTTCCTTCTGTCTTGTGTTCAGGCGGCGGGATTTGATATGGGATCCCTGAGAATGGGAATGGCCGAGACAAGGAATGCAAAGGACAGACGTGCCGCTCCAGAACCTTACTACCAAGAATATCTATAACTCCTTACTGGAGCCGGTAAACATCTGTGAGGAATTGAGGACTCGATGGGCCAAGAGAAACTGGATCCCTCACTTATATTTTGGAGATGGACGCAACGAATGTGGAATGAGCAATGTGCACTTCTGGCAGCCCTGCCATATCAGAAACAGGCAGGCCTCCTATGGCAGCTGTACCATCTAGCGATCCCTACGGCGCCATGGCTGGCAACTAAGAGCCGACACAAGGACCAGAGATGTGCGGCAGATTGTGCACAAGTGGAAACACTGCCTCACTTGTTTGCTCGATGCCCTATAGCGCCCCCCTTTTGGGAGTGGTGGGCACGAGAGATAGCGGATAAAACCCCGCTTGAGGTCACGGAGGAGGATGCGGCTATCCTATTAGGGGCACTGATGAAAGTGGACAGGGCAAAATCGGAGGACCTGATGGCAGCCAAAATTGTGAGCGGCGGTGTTGTGGGACTTGTGGACCGAGGAAGGAACGCTGTGAACAGGGTAGCTCTCCCCCGCTGCAGGTTTACCAGGATAGGGCGCTGGAAAATATTCCGGTGGCTCTCCTGGCCGATTGGCATTGTAGCAGAAACACAGGAGAGGGGAAGGAAGAACGGTTCTGGGCCAGATGGGGCTCATACGCGCAGCTGCTCGTCAGAGACCCCCAGACGGGCCGCATGGTGTTCGGTCCGCTGCTTCTACGTCAAAGACCCTGCTCAGACACGGAGGAAAAATCTGAATAGGGAAATGATTAGTCAAGGAAAAGCAACCAGTAAGTATAGTAGTTAGGGGGGCAGAGGGGTAGGCGGTAAGTAGAATTAGTTAGTTAGCGCGGCAAGTGTACAATATTAGGGGAAGGAGATTAGAGCAGAGGGAGTAGGGCCAAAGGACAAGGGGATGAATAGGGTGGACAGGGAGGAGGACGGGGGCGATGGGTGAACAGATCACAATAGATCAGAAAGTTACAGAAACATCAAAAATACAACAAAAACACCAAAAATACTAATACGAGAGTACAGGAACAGGAAAGTCAATGCAGACGAGAAGGTGCTGGGAGGATTGAGGATACATTGTATAGTCGAAATAAGTTCAGGGAGCAAGGTACATAGAGACAGTAAGTGACATGGGGGCTAGTTAAGAGGAAGGTACAGTGAGGGATGGCAAGGTAGCCCAAACAGGCTAAGACAGATAGCATGATAGCTGGACAAAGGTAGATTAACCAGGAAGTGATAATAGAATAGTCTGTGGAGTTTGATAGGCGGCCCGAGGAACTGCAGGGGAGGCCCCTTCCCGCCCCCGTCTCTCTGAGGGTCCCCCTGCTGCGTGTCTGGGTGCTGCTAGGAAGCCTCCCGGTCAGCAGGGTGGCCCCTAGAGAAAGACCATGGTTTGGGAGGGTGGGCCCCCTTTAGCAGGTCCCCTTTTGGTAGACGATCAATGCCACAAGGGTTGGGCTGTTCCCCTTTTCTGATCTGATCTCCCCCCCCATTCTTTGGATGTACAAACATGCTTGCCGGTGATAAGTAACCGGACTGCTGCCCCCCAGAAAAGAAGGGGCTTTGCGTTGGTGAAAAAAGAAAAAAGGCAAAAAAAAGAAAAAGAAAACGGAAGAAGTAATACTAAAGCATCGCAGTACGCCCTTCCTTTTTATGAGATATCAGTCTTTTGGGACATGCGTTCAAATTGGAACAATACAGAGGACATTGGCATGGCTCCTGCGCGAGGATGACATACAGAAATCGAGAAATGGTCCCCCATCCCTCCCCCCCGCCACAAAAAAGAAAAAGAACAAAGGAATAGCAGCTGAATAGCCCCCAGCACTGATGATCTGTTTATTGAGAATTATGTGTGTGCAAGCAGTTTCTAAAACACAAAGCTTGCCAAAAACCAGGAGAGGGGTGAGGGGGGAGGGAAGGGGAAGGGAAGGGGGAAAAGGGGCTTTCAGAGGTAGAAATCTTGTGAAAAAAAAGAGACATGAGGGCCTTTCTCTCATCATTTAAAAAACGAAACGATGTGACGTCACAACGTTTCGCTACCAAACATTTCCCAGACAACCCCTCAACTCTCTCTTGCATGCACACACACACGACAAGTCAGTGAACCCTGTGAAAAAGTCTGGAACCGTCATGCTCTTCTCCGGGAGTTGTTTATACCGAAAATGAGAGCGTCCGAACACACACACACACACACACACACACACACACACACACACACACACACACACACACACACACACACACAAACAGGGTGCAAAATGAGCTTCAAAAATATTAAGAGGTGGAAATGACACTCGAATGACGTTAAATTTGACTAAAGCTTAAGGCTTTAAGCAGTTCTTTTTCTTTTTTGGTGCTTTCAACACCTTTGTCATGCCTGGAAAAAGACCATTATTGTGACAGTCAGTTTTTTCACACTTCCACCAAGTGACATGGTGTGGAGAGGGGCGGCGGTCGAATGGAAGGGCAGAGGAGCGAACTGATATAAGACAAACCTCACCTTGGAGGGCCACTGTATTCGATGTGAGAATCATCGCGTGAATAAGGACGCCCATTTTTGGAGTGAACTTCCACACCTGTCCATCCAGTCATTCATTTGTTTATTCACGGAGACAAAAAGAAGGTTATCACTCATGAGTCACTATCTCTATAAACAATGTATCGCTCTCGAGTCGTTTTCAATGTCCCGGAAGGCCCAATTGAAACAATCTTACCCATGGAGGCAGTCATTTTTGTTCTATGTAAATTTGTAAAACACAAAGGGTACAAGTTTTTCACAACTTCCCGAGTGGTGTTTGTTCGAGTTACTCGAAGAGAGCATGGACACCACTACTGCACTTCTCATACATTTTCAAATTACTACTAACAGAACAAACATAACAAACCGCACATGGAAATACACGAGGTAAGAATGGCAAAACGACAAGAAAAGCAAAACCAAAAACAGTTACCCTACCATCATAGGAAGCAGGAAAAACTTGAAGAAGCTTGACAACAAGAGCGCAAAGATTGCATCACTCCAATTAAACCTGCACAATTCCAATGACAAAAACAGTGCACACCAACCAACACAGGGTCATATTAAATGATCTGTAAGGACTCAGGAGGCGTAATGCTCACATACAGGTGGATCAAAAGTCATACCCATTCCCCCCATCAGTGGAGGAGGAGGAGGAGGAGGAGGAGGAGGAGGGGGGAAGGGAAGGAGAAGACGAAACATGAGGATCAGGGCAACGACAGGCAAAAGGAAGAGGAAGGAGGAAGAGAGTAAGAGTCTGTGTACAAATAACAGAATGAACTCATGCAAGGGCGAGCATGTGCAAAGCCGGGCCACCCACGTAGCAGCGTTGAGCAGGAAGTGCACAGCACATCCAATTCAATGCAATCACTCGTACATGTACAAGTTACAACCAGTACTGAGCACACAAATGAATACGAGAGAAAAATAAAAGGGCGACAAGTTCCAACAACTGCATCAGCCTGTGTACCGCAACTTCCACAAGAAATATGAAAGGAGTTAAAAGGGACACAGACATAGTAGATCATCATGAAAGAGTACGTAGCAACAGGCAAGCTAACTACAAGTTTCAGAAAATGCAATTTGCCATGATGATCAGCTTGGGCCATTTCACAGAAAGAGCGATGTGTGAGGCAATACACAGCGGCAAGCACGCAAACATCAATAGGTTCGCCTACGCATCAGCTACCACCTCATGCAGTCCTATTCAAGAAAGGCATCCCCTGTTTGAAGCTAGTATCCTCAATCAGTTTTTCAGTCAAGGGCTTCCAAGGTCGTGTTCGGGATTCCTTCTTAGTTCCTAACGATCAAATCTTCAGAGAATCAAGATACGAAATTACGAAGTGTGAATAGGATCACCTTTTTATCTGTTTCCACCTCCGGCAGCCCAATGCACGAGAGACATCCCCTGTCTGAAGTTGCTGGTAGTATCCTTGACTAGTTTTTCAACACACGCTACATCCTCTAAGAAATGTTGGAGGCATCGGTAAGGGGAGCTTAGTCATCAACTTCATTCCCTCTGTTTTCTCCTCCATTCCTGCTTTCATCGTAGACAACTTGACATCCCCTGCATGGAGATGTCATATCCAGTACACAATCATGGAGAGGACACTTGCGCTCGATCTCGAGTGTACACATCTCCTCCTGCCTCCCTGTGCTGTAGACAAATTGGTTGACATAGACTCAAGACCAGTCCTTGCTTCATCTTTATGGGAACAGACCACTGCTTGGATTCCAACCGGGGAAGCTGGACCCACTGTCCAGGATGACTGCTTTATAACACCTGAAGGAAGCTGGACCTGCTTTCCAGCACGCGTGGCTCCCCACCAATACGCTGGGAATTTCATATGCAAAAAAAAAAAAAAAAAGCACAAACTGATGTGCTGAATCTAATGATATAACTCGTGTCGCTAGGGGCACATGGAAGGAAACACCTCAATCATCCAGTTCCCTGTTGGCAGCTGGCCTCAAAGGAGTGTGAACAGCGCATTACCTGGAGCGGACAGACCCATGAGTAGCGCCTGCTCTCCGTTGCCAATATTCCTTGAGAAGAACTCCTGCAACATACACCAGGTTCCGCACCGCTGCCCGGACTAACGACTGTCACACAGAAAGACCCACAAACCACAGGTAACAACTGGCATCAGTTAAAGGCAGCAGCACAGCAAATCACTTCCTCACTTGTCCACAGAGCTGTAATAGTTCATCCCCTCTTCCTCTACAATCTAGCACAAGACCAGCATTTCACCAAGCTAGGCCTCTCTGTAACATCTAGAAGGAAACAGGCATATCCATCTGACAGATATGATTACAATTGCGAGGATCAGTGTCCTCGGTAGGCCTACGGGGCCCTGTCTGCAGCCTTACCCGCCCTAAGTGAAGGCGGAGGTGCCCGCCCTAAGTGAAGGCGGGCCTGGCTTTTTGCAAGAGGCCCTCGACTGTCAATTTCATATTTGGGGTCCAGGCAGTTGCGACG
>BFEA01000093.1:3358239-3370055 GCA_003427395.1 Chara braunii
GTAGTTGGCGGTTGCACCACAATCAGCCAACGCACGGATGTAACGGCCATTAATGTAGAGTTTGAAGAAGATCAACTTCGTCCTCCCTTGCGCGCATTCTTGCTTCATGTGAGCCCAGCGCGTCAACAGAGCATGAAAGTCAATCTCTTCCGACTCTACCCAAGGCTCCTTGTATAGGATGTGTAACTTTTCAGCCTTGGAATCAGCATCAGATGGGGTTTCAGGAGAGGTTTGCTGAGTGGGATCAGAATCCAAAGAAGAATATGTACTTACATGTTTAGCCTCTCCATCAGTAGAGTGCGTTGATGATGTCTCTACCCCCGTTGTTGGTTTCCCTGCTTCAATCTGAAACAATGTTGGACTGAATGTCCCGGTTTGGTGCAATGCAGGCAAACTCCTCTCTTCACCCTGTTCTTCCACTCACTTTCACTAATCCGAAGATCTACCCATGGTTTTGTGGCAGGATCTTCCGATTTTGGTGGAATCTTTGCTCTCTTGGGAAGAAGGATAGTGTTAGTGTTATTCTTCATCGTGGTCCTCGGTCCCTTACTCTTAAAGGCAGTCTTCTTAAAGGCATTCATGGATTCATCGTCATTCACATACTCAGACTCATGGGCTGACAAAGAGCAAGATACCCCGTAGTCTTGCTCTTGATCGTCATCAAGAGAAGATTCTTCTACGAGGGTCTCCTCGTCAGCCTCAAGCAGATCATGTGCTGCAAAACGGTTGTTGCCTGGAAACCGTTTGCGGCCAGTGGCCTCTTTGCCACTTGATCCACCCGGGAGGTCTTGTGCCTCCAGCTTGACTAAGTCTCGCATGAGGGTAAGCCAATCTGTATATCCGCTGAGCCCGAGCCCTAGGCGATCTTTTAGAGCAGAGGGGACCGTACCTTTTATCACATCCAAGCAAGACTGCGCAGTCATCTCCAGATCCGGAGTAGCAAAGAGTTTACTGACGTACTGCTGCAGACTGTGCATAGTGCCGGTCCACTTGTTGTGCTTGAGCTTGTCAAGCTTGAGTCTTGCTTTAGCTGCAGCATGTGGATCAGCATATTGCTTGATCAAGAGATCCTCAAGTGTGGTAGTAGGCGTAGCCTTCAGCCATTTGTTCAGGTTTATTCTCTTATAGCCTGATTGGACAGCTTGGGGTTCTAGAAAACCCCGCACGACGGGCTCCACATTGGTCCCCAGGATAGACAACTGAGTGGACGGGGGTGTCCCCAATACATCAAAGTAGGACCGCATAGAGTTGATCCAAGACTCGACGTCGTCCTTTCCGTCGTACTTGGACGGAATCTGCGCCGCCTTCCTGTCGATGTAAGCAAAGTTGCCGCCTGGCCCAGCCATTGCTGGGTTCGGGCCCGGGGCTGCAACAGTTCCAGAAGTCCCTGCACCACCACTTGCCGCTGCAGGAACAGCAGCAGCAGCAAGGTATGGACTTGCTGCAGATCCGCTTTGGCTGTTAACCACACTCAAAGAAGAAGAAGAAGTAGAAGGAGAAGAAGTAGACGTAGTCAGAGGGGCAAAACTGGACTGACACGCAACATTGGAGGCAGGGTAGGTGAGTGAAGAGACGATTTGAGCCTGCTACGAACTAGCAAACTGTTGCAGTTGATCGCGATGCTGCTGCGCCATCTTGGCCATGTCTTCGCGCAACTCCTTGAGCTGCTTAAACACCTGCGCGAGTTGGCCAGTATGGTCCTCAGCAACCCGTACCCCTGCTAAGGCTCTGAGGAGGAGAACCGTTTTCTCTTCTACCTCCTCATCAGTCAGAGCGGACACAGTGCTAAGGACGGCCTCGTGAGCCTGCASCTTATCCCTTCTCTCTCTCTCTTTCTCTTCCTCCTCCCTCTTCAAGGCTTTCTCATAGAAGAACTGATACTGCGGTTTTTCTGCCTCAGGGGCAGCGTCCATCTGCAGTTTCCAATCTGCTGCAGATGCCATGATGGAGGATGAGGGTGTCATTAAGACTCTCAAGAGGGATCCGTACTTCCTCTCAGCTTTGTGACGAACACTCCTCTTCCCTCTCCTCACTCCCTCAAGAGCAACACTCAATAACTTTTCTCTTCTTTCTCTCTCTCTCTCGTTTGCAACCGTGTAGACGCAGGCATTAATGAACCCAATGAAAGAAACAGCTTGAACTCATTCAGAGGAGAAGGTAGAACTCCTAGCCGGAGCGGCAATTCATTTGGACTGGAGAGCAGTCAAAACAACAAAAAAAAAAAAGATCAGAGAGATCTGATCCAGCCACACGGTCTGGACTGAATACGGGTCCTCCCAAGCCTAGCCAGCCTCAGCTCCGTGAAAACACAGCAAATCAGATTCAAGATGTACAGCGAAATGCAAGAGAGAATTGAGTGGTGTATAAGGTGCGAGTCAGGCGGCGGACTGTGCGGTAAAGTCTGATAAAACGTCCCAGCGGAGATCCCCTCCGCAATGAGTGTCCTGGTCCGAAAGCATAAAGTCCGTATCCCAATCAGATAGAGCAAGGTAACTGACGTCAACAGATTTGGCCTGAGGGGCCCTTCTTGTTTGGGCCCGGTCCCAGTGGAGTCAGAACCGGGTCCCAACCAACAAGAGTTCCACAGAGACCTACTTTGTCCCTACTGAATTCAAAAACGAAATTTTTCCCCAGAAAGAACCTGTAGACTACCGCCGTTCAAAATGCAATAAACAAAGCACTGTAGAGAGATATCACATGGCAACCAAGATACTCCATTCATTCACTCATCAGGTGAGTAGGCAGTTCACACACCTCACACACAATCAGGACTATGGAGGATGGAAGAAGAACCCAGAGAAGCCCAACAAGCAGTCAATTCCATGCACACACACATGGGCACCCTGGTGGCACGGCACTTACCTGAGTGGCCGGGCTCTTGTGATGAAAGAAATCACCCCCCTCTCACATAGTCCTCCTGACCCAATTAGCATCCTCTACACTAGTGTCCTATCATCTAGGAGGGTCAGCATCTACCCCAAAGTACAAAGCCGGATCCCCCGTCAATGTTGAAGATCAAAGCAGCAACTTGCAGTCCGTAGGTGCAGATATGGCTGCCACCCTCAAGCTCGCCTACTTGAGGGGAGCCCTAAAGTCACTCCTCGTCTTCCCTGAAGTCCAGATTCAAGTTGTAGGTGCCCTTCACTGTCGCCTCTCTCAAATTGCATCACGAAGTCCCACCTTCTGTCTCGCCACCATAATCATGCACTCAAGCAACCTGGACGGGTCTAGTGTCGACCCTACACGGCCCTACCAGGTGGGAGCAGCTTCCCTTTACCACGCTGCCCCACTTAACCCTAACTTCCAGCCCTAACCCTAAGTGGTAGCCCTTACCATTAGGGTTAGGGTTATGGCAGCAAAGTCAACTCTCGCCAACAAGTAGAATCCGCTCCGATACCAATGTTACGATCCTGGCCAATTTCGAAGTCCACAATCATCAGAAAGTACAATGTTGTCCAATTGCGAAAAGAAATGAATGAACTTGAGCCCAATGTCGTCCAATTGCAAAAGAAATGAAAGAACTTGAGAGGAAAGAGAGGGAAAAAAGAAGAAGAAGAATTAAGAAAGAAGAAAGAGATGATGTACTCCAGCATAGACCAAAGACAAAGCTCTTCTTCTTCGCTCAACAACCTCCTCCTCTTTATCTCCTCCTCTCTTATTCAAACAATAAATAAACAATAATAATGTTGAACAACTGAACCAGAATCAATGTCCGAATCCCACTTCTACTGCAGGCACAAGATGAGGTCCACCATAGCCATGGCAGTCCTTCTTCTTCCTCCACATACTGGGCGAGGCTATGGTGGACTACTGAGGTCTCAACCTCCGGTACAAAGGACAACCCCAAGCAGCTACACCGCTGCCTTTCTTCAAGGTCATCACCCAGCAGCTATACCGCTGCCCACTCAACCGTCATGCCTGACTCTGTCCGAGCTTCCTTGATGCGGCACTACCCCCACTGGGGCCTTCCTGATGCAGCGCCTAGCAAGGAGATGAAGATGGTGTCTACCATAGGGAGGTAAGTACCCTACCACTCTCCTCCTTTGTCCCCTTCTCCCTCCTCCTCCTACCGGCTGAGCTCCACCATAGCCAAGGTGGAAGCTCCCGGCTTCTTCCTCCCAGCAGCGCTGTAGAGCCCAGCGCTCCTCCACCTAGCGCTCCAGCAGCGTGACGCCCAACTCGCACACTGAAGAATGAGGCGGAGCTCTTGCTTCCGCCTCTAGATATAGCGGCCTGCTTGCCTCTTGGGCGGTGACCTCCAGGCCGCTCGGCCTCTCCAAGCAACCGGTACCTCCTCCGTTTCGGAGGGAAACATCATTGCAGACCCTGATATTACCCGTACAGGCTCTAGACCTACCCTACCGCTACTGGACTGGTACCGGCCTAGACCTACCCTACCGCTACTGGACTCTAAAAATGCCAACTTTGTCTTTTTTTGCTCGGCCTCTTGTACCCCTCACGTCAACTGCAATGGGATGCAGTATCGGCCTACCGGCCTACTTGAGTGTTTTTTCGCTACCCCAAGGGCCTCAGGGCCGCTAGCTTCGCCACTTGAGTGTTTTCCCTGCTACAACCCTCAATGCCACGACCACAGGTAAGTACCGGCCCTACGGGCCTACCAAGCAAGCAAGTACCCTTGCGGGTCCCACACACACTCATACCAACAAGCACTCAGACAGGCATGCAGGTCACAAGCACGCACACACACAGACAGACTTAGAAAACACAGCAGAATGCGGGAATCTCATCAAGGCATCCATTCCATCAGCAGAACTTCAGAAAACAGCAGTGTTCTCAGTCTGTGTTATGACAGTGTCGGTGCGAATACCCTTACAAGGGTATCCGCCCTGGTTTTTGCAAGTGACAGAGCATAGGTTTGGTTTAAAGTTTAAGTATACCGCGCTAGACGCGGCTGCGTCTGTGATTGCGTCGACTAAGTGGTTGACCACAATAGAGGGTGAGTGGGCGCGCAGTTTTAAGGCGCGCGTGTGATTTTCCTGTTTAAAGTTAATCACGACGCCGGTATGGTTATCCGACTTTGCCTCTGTTTATTGATTAAATTAAGGATTAAAAGATCCGTTTTTACTTATCGCGTTCGGCAGGCGATAGGTCTAACTCGTGGGAAGGTGTGAATGGTGGCCGCGACGCGACATGTACAAGACGGCGTGGATACTCGGCGGCTGCGCGCATGGTTGAAGAGGAAGGAGAGGCTTGGGCTGTTCTTCCCAGGCCCGGGCGCCGCGCGGTACCACGTCATATTGGAATTCGCGCTTGGTTGTTTCAGGCTTGGGCTTAGCCCTATAGGTTACGACATTGGACTGATATCATGGAGGTGCGAGGATCGAGGACGACGGCGCTGGAGCAATGGGGCGCGAAGGAGCCGAGGGGTCGAGGGTCCCGCGGGACTATCCCCCTTAGTTTTGCTGGGGGAGTCCGATCGCGGGCCCGCCCTGCAGGATCGTGGGAACGTTGGAAGGACCCGTGCCCTGCCCCGTCGGCCCTCTCGCTTTATTATTAGTTTGGCCTGATTCTATTTTATTTTATCAAATACGAGGGGGGGGGGGGGCGCGGTCGGTGCTGCTTTTGCTTGGATCAATTGTCTGGGCCACTGGCTATTGCAGCAAGTGCACCCATGAGTTGCTGAAGTACGGGCCGGTGACGGACCTAGGAGGGTTGCACGACCCCCCCCCCCGAGTACCGTAGGGAGCCATTGCACGCGGGGTCCTCTGGGACAGCCGGTAAACTTGGAAGAATACTGAGAAGATTCGCATGGCCCCTACGTAGGAATGGCGTAGGAAGAGTCCGGGAGTGAAACCGGACGTGAATCAAGGTAGGCGCGCGCCCAAAAAGCAAGAAAAGGAGGCCGAATGGCCTTTGGAGGCGCCATGGGGCGCTGCCACGATGGAAGTCCTTCAGGACATCCGTAAAAATTGGATCGATATCGAGAAGATCCGTTTGGCCCCGGCATAGGGGTGGTGCGCGCAGATCCGGGAATGAACCCGGACGCGGGTCAAGCCGGATACAGACAAAAGGGGAAGCCGGGGCGGTGTGGCCTTTAGTGCCGCTACCGGGTGCTACAACGGCCGGAGTCCTTAGGGACATCCGAAAAATTGGAACGATACAGGGGAGATTAACATGGCCCGCGCGTGTAAACGGCACGCATAAAGTCGAAAAGGTCGGACGGCGGAGTGTTTCTTTCCCTAGCACTCGACTGCCCGTCGGACCACGCAGCATTGAAGGGCCGGGTTGACGCCAACCCGGGCTGAAGAACAGAGATGACCGGAGATGTGCAAGCGCGAGCGGGGAGAGGCTAAACACACGCGATCTGAGGCGGAGACGAGTGGGGAGACGGGCGCTATGCCGAGGAGGACCGGAAAGAGAAGGCAACGGGGGTTGATGAAGAGGAGGATGGAACCCGGACGGAACCGCGCCCAGGTGCGTGCGAGGTGGAGGGGTGGTAGCATGGCGAGTGACGGGTTGCGGGCGGAAGGATAGGTAGCGGGGTGACCGGCGCCGGGCAGCGGAGTGGGGTAGCGGGGCGACGGACACTCAGGCAGAGGGAGCCGGGAATTCGAATGAACCCGGATGGGTTCTTACGTTAGGTACAGGCAGAGTGAGAGGGGGGCGACCATGGCGGGGGTAGAAAGCACGTAACCCGCCCGTTCCCTGTCGAAAGCGGGCGGGGAAAGGTGCTGGTTTAAGGTTACTTGGCGGGGCGACTCGAGCGGTGGAGTTAGAATTAGTAGCGAGTCAGTATAAAGGAAGGTTAGGTGAGAAGACGGTGCGGGAGCTATGGCAAGAGGGGAGTTCGAGTGAACCCGGACGTGGAACCGTGCCGGGTGCATGCGCAGGAGAGTGGAGCGCTGACGAGAGAGAGGCACAGGGCGCGGGCGAAGAGAGTTGGGCTACGAGGGGGCGGAGTGCGAAGACTGCGAAGGAAAAGAATAAACCTGGCGCGATTTTGCGCCAGGTACATTCGAAGACTGGTACAGTGGGCGCAGCCGGAGAAGTGTAAACCTCCCATCCCTGGACGGAATCGGGAGGGAGGAAGGGCGATCCCGAGGTTTTTGCCCCCGGCGAATCCAATGGCGGATGCGAATCAACAGAGGGTGGAGCGTGGAGGGAGACAGTGGGGAAAACTCCCGCGTCGGGCTATGGCGGAAGGAAGGCCAGCGGGGGTGAAGACTGGCTCGTTTGGCCGTTCGTAGGCCGTTCTCGACCAACAAGGAGGCCTTCTCGGGGGTTTGGCCCCGGGCGAACAAGGATTTGCCGTTAGTCGTAGCTATGAGTTAGTGGTTTCGGAGGTTAGTAGAGAAGGTGTAGCGCCGGGAATTGGCAGAGGTGAGAGGAACGAGGATTGAACCTGGCGCGATTTCGCGCCAGGTGCATTCAGAATTAAGGGGAGAAGGAGACTGATCATATTGCGCTCATTTCCGAGCGGGTAAAAAAGGGGGCAGTGGTAGGCCGGAGCTCCAGGCCCGGGCGAATACGATTGCGTGGTTAGTTTCGAGAGAGAGTTAGTAGGACTTGAGTTAGTGGAGGGAGCTAGTACGCGGGGACATAGATGGAGAGGAGAGAAGTGAGGACAAGACTAGGAATAAAAGGAGGAACACTTACCTCGGAGTAAGAAGGTACGGGTGGGCTGTAGGCTACGAGCCGTGAACTGCATGCGGTGGACAGGACTGCGGACTTCACACTGTGGGCAGGGGGCTATGGGTCTAACCGTTGGTCAGGGCCGCCACAGTTCAAGCCCCAACTAAGTGATGGGGCCCCGAGGGTGGAACTGCAGGAGTGTCACCAGCCAGGAGAGCAAGGGTGGTCCGGCCTTCGGCTATTGCAGCATAAGAAAAGGGTCGTCGTTGGGGTGACCTTGTTGTGACATCACTAACGTCGTTGCCGCCCGGGATAGCGGCTTCAACAGGCCCTCGCGGTGGCTAGTCATTGTGCGTTGCCACCCACGGCCTGGCGGTGTGGGAAGACTCTTACTGCAGATTGTTGTCGTACCTTGCAGATGCCCGCAAAGTAGCGTACGGGCAGTGTCTTGTTGGGATCCCGTGAAGCTAATGGCGTTTCAGACTGCGGTGTGGCGACGAGCGGTGTAAGGAGGAGCGATTGGACGGCGGGAGAGGGTGGTGAAGAAAGGGGGCTATTGCTGCAAATTGAGGGTTCGTCAGGAAAGTTGGACTCAGCGGGTTGGCTGCGGTTTGATCGAGCCGTTATACGTTGGGCCACTATTGCGGGGCCCTCAGGCGTATCAAGATAACAAGGCCCTCTCGCGCGAGTCTGAGAGCACCCTTCTTGTATCTGAGCGACTCAAACTTTCTCCTTCTGTCCTCCCTACTCTAAGTCTGGTCTCCTGGTTCGGAGAGGAAGGCGGCAACCGGGATTGCAACCTGTAATCCGCGCCAAGGCCTCTGTGGGAGGTTGCCCCACCGATTGCGGGAGCTCTGCCGGGACTAAGGAGGAGTCCTAGAGGCAGGGAACTAAGCGGTAATTCCCTGACTCCTTTTATAACCCCCACTATAACCTCTATCTGTACATCTTCCTATGTTGACTGAATGTATGATGTGGATCCTGTATTCGGATTTGGCTGACTTTCAGGATGTGAACTCAAACTGAAATAAAGGAATGTGTGTGTGAGTTCAGTTTCAGACTTTGTTTGGTTGCCTGAAAGCAGATTGTGAACTTAAGGGGTTGCATCTGGGGGAAAGGTTGGGAGGAAGGCAGCATTGCGTGGAGCTTTGATTGGGTCGTTAAGGCTGGGAGGTCCCCATAAGTTTGGGGAAGCCCAGCGCTTTGTTTATTTTTGGATTGCATGGAGCCCCAAGCCGCTCTATAAGTTTAGGTAGCCTGAATGCTCTGGAGGCTGGGAAGTCCCCATAAGTTTGGGGAGACCCAGTGCTATGAATTGCATGGGGGGTCAGGACGCTCTATAAGTTTAGGTGTCCTGACTGCTCTGACTTGCGAGGGTTTGATTGTGCTTGACTTTCAGGAGCTCAGGGCGCTCTCTAAGTTTAGGTACCCTGAGTTGCCTTGTTTCTTGGGTTTTCTTAAGTTTCTTTGTTTCTGAGCGAGGAGGTCTGAGCCGCTCTACAAGTTTAGGTGGTTCGACCCTTCTCCTGTTTTGTTCTGAGGGAATAATCTTGGCAGAGGACAGGCCGCTCTATAAGTTTAGGTGGTCTGGCCTACTGCCTCGCACAGATTGGATCAGAGAGAAACAAACCTGGCAGAGGATCAGACCGCTCTATAAGTTTAGGTAGTCTGACCCAATGCCTCGCACATGTTGGAACCCAAGGGATATAAATTGGCTATACTGTATTATTATTTTATCTACGAACAAGCTAGTCAGGCGCGGGTTCCATAAGATTGGATGAGCGGCTCAGCCCTATGTCCATTTGGAAGACTAAGTGCAGAGAGGTATATATAACTTGGCTAATTAAACAGTTTAGGGCGACTAGAGTGGTCTAGTCATACGCCCAAAGAAGAAAGAAGTAGTTGTGCCTTCTGTTTGTGTATACATGGCCAAGTCAGAACGCTCTATAAGTTTAGGTATTCTGACTTTGGGCCTGGCTAAGTTGGGCGCGCTCTGTAAGTTCAGGTGCCCTGACCTATGCCTTATGTAAGTTGGGTATAAAGGGGTAACTTACTGAGGAAGCATGAACTATTGTTTGCTAAAGGAGCTTGGGGTTGGTGAGAGTACTTACCTTTGTGGTTTGGCCTGCATGTGGCTGAGTGAGATTACTACTTGGTCTAAGTTTCAGTTTGATAGGTAGTTGCTTTAGTCGCTCGCCACGTGCTAGAGCCATAGGAGTTAGTTTCAATTCCTGCATTTTCTAGGATAGTTTTTTTTTACTTAGATCAATTCTCGCATTTTCTGGGATCATTTATTATACTTGGCTTTATATAAATCTTGGCAAATTACTTTCTCTACGGGAAGCGCTGCCGAAATTTCTACAAATCCAATGAGTTGACTTGTCAAAGTTCAACTTATCTATTTTTTATATCTGACTTAGTAAAAATTTGGAAAGTCTCCTTTTCTAAAGAGGGTGCTGCCCAAGTTTTTGCTAATTCAGGGAGTTAGACAAAATTGGACTTTGAGAAGTCAAAGTTATTTCCAAATTTCGAACTTAGCCTTGTATAAATTTTGGAATAGCACATTTCTAAAAGGGGTGCTGTCGAAATTTCTGCAAAACAAAGGAGTTAGTTAAATATTGTATAAATTGGACTCAAGTTTGTTTTTGAATTCGAATCTGACTTGGTATAAATTTGGGGAGTCTTCCTTTCTAAAGGGAGTGTTGTCCAAATTTCTAGAGGTAGATTATATTTTGACAGGTGGCGGTTATGGCGATCCACCCTGAATAGGGGAGATTCTGCCATTTGTCTACCTTTGCTTTGGGCACTGACTTAGAGGTAGACTTAGACTTAGTTGGCAGGTAACTTTGAGAGAGAATGTGCTATGTAGGTTTATCCCCCATATGCTGACGGCTTAGCTTGGGCATTGACCTGTCTTATGGTACAGGCCTTTCTTGGACATCCAATTCACGACTTGGACTAAATTCAGTCGGTTTACGATTCAACTCCAATTCACTCTTGCCACTTAACCTAAAGGTTGTAGCCCTGTGGTTTGATTTGTTTCATTGTGTTTTTACGCGGACTTTATTGAATGGTCATTTAACAGAAGTACTAAGTATTTATTTTGGGGATTTGCACAAGAGTGAGGTTTGTATGGCTAAAGCAAAGGGTATGAGCATCGAGGGTGGTTGAAGTTGACCCTGTGTAGTGCGTGGACTTTTGTTGATCTTTGATGTGATTGCAGGTATGGTTGTGGTTCGAACTTTGGATGTGACTGCCTACGATTACATGTGTATGTGGCTAAGAGGAGCCCCACTATGATTGTGAGAAGTGATCGTCCTATATAATTAAGCCTTATATATAGATATATATTTTTATATGTGCTTTGGGTATGCGCGCGGCTTACTGTGATCGTACGCAAAGATTAACCTGATTATGCTTTGAGAGAAAAGGAAGATCCCCTTTTATCTTATGCTTCTTGGAGATTTTATAGTCGGACGTTGGTCCTGGGCCGGGATTCAAGGTCCTTGTCCAGGACATCCCAAGCCCTAGACTCTACAGGGAAGGAATCTGCCCCCGTGCAGAGCCTATTTGCCTTGCCTATCGAGACGCTCAGGCCAAAGGCCGGAGGGCTCGTGGCGGCTGCACGACTATTCCTTCAACCGTGCAATGTCGTGAAGGATTAGACCCTCACGACACGTTGAGTCTGACACTTAAGTGTCATAAGCGGTACTCGGATCCACGAGGGACCGCTTGATTATGGGCATTACATAGTACGCCATCATTGCGACTGCTTGCGCACGTTTGCATTGCGAGTCGATATGAGATAGCCCTGCGTCCGCGCGGTTTTATACTRAGTCTCGCGCGCGACGCCTATTCGATTTCCGCATTGGAAAGTTATGGGTTGGCTACCGAGGGGCTAAGAGCGTTGTCGCGTTGTTTGTGTTGCGTTGTTCGTGTGGGTCGTTTCGTGCGTATGTGTGTGTGTGTGTTTTATTTTTGTGTAAATAAAAATGGTGTGCACGTGGTGTGTGGGATGCGTCCTAGTCGACCGACGACAAGTCGCGCTTGGGACCTCAGCCCCCCAAGATGTCGGTTCGCGTGCGGGTCCGATAGGCGTATTACCGCGCGTACCCCCTATGCTATAGCGAACGAGAAACGCCCTCGGCTGGTCCACCTCTGCGATTGCAATTGATTAGCTTTCGTATTGTGGACTGGTAGCTCGGCGGGGATACGCCCACCGA
>BFEA01000093.1:3376176-3392871 GCA_003427395.1 Chara braunii
CCCCCCCTAAAGCACAAAAACACCCCCCCGAAGCTCATTTCAAGTCCACGTCATTTCCCAAACAGGAAAGAAAACCTTGCAACCCAGGTAAGCGCAGCCTCTGGCTGCGAATTACGATGTCTTGGCCAGTACCCGAACTTTTCGGGGTGGGACACAGGGTCGGCAATATCCCATAAATCTGAATTTTATAGCGGTCACATTCTGAATGTTACTATTTTCTTTTTTTTTTTGGTCGTGTGTTTCTTATGGGTCCCCTGTCCGTGAATTGCTCAAGCTGTCCGTGAGTTGCTCAAGCTGTGTTTTGTCAGAGGATTGTAAGGTTTATCACACTGGCACTTAGGGGAATGTATCCAACCATTTTCACGGCGGATCCATTTGTCAATTTTCCCCCCCTTTTATTCTCTTTTTGGAATCTGACAACCTGACCACAGGGCTGAGATGCCCTCATTGAGGGCACACTCACACTACCACTTCCAAGAATGTATACAACTGCAATCACGGCCAAAGATTTTTTTTATTCTTTTCCGAGGTTCACGGCTGCAAACAAAGTGGTATCCAGGCTCGGCAAAACTCGGAGCGCAGTGAAATTCAGGGTCGGCAAGAACAGGCTCGGAGGTACTGGTGGTCTTACACGGTAAGATTCGTTCTTTCCAAATGGAGGAATACGAGGTCGGGGACCTCATAATTCAACCCGGAGTTATCCCTGCAGCATCAATCGGTTTAGCTTATCTCAATCAACTTGCCACAAGTCTACTTAATGCATTCATTGTAGCGAGCAAAAACCAGAATTTTCCTTCAAACCAAATGCCTGATCAAGTCTAAGAGTCTCCTTGCTATCATGTCCTATTCTACTTGCCTACTTAAGCCTATCTTTACCTATACACAAACCTACAACCGGTCTGGTACCCGACCCAAAGCAGCCAGGAGGAGCCTTGTTCCATTCCCAACCCCTGACACTCACCTTCCCCATAGGAACCGAGTGCACCTGGTTCATGATATCCTTCCTAGCCTACTGTTTCTCAACCCATCTCCCCAGTACCAATTTCCCTTCTGGAGACACATGGGCCAAACCCAGGCCCCAGGTCCGTTGGAACCATGTCTCACCCCTCTTGTGGTCCGATTGCGACGTCCTTCTCATCCAATCTACTCTGGTAGTTGTGGCAAGAAGACTTTTAAAAAGTTTTCTGCCTGTTTCTTTGGCAACCTCTCCCCCTGGAATCTGAGGTTGTTCCTGTCAGCCCAGATGACCCAAAACATAATTGCCCTGCCCACCTGGGCTACATAACCCCACCCTCCGTGCTACTGCACCTCTGAGGTAGGCACCCTGCAAGAACCCACCTCTGCCCTGTCAGATTCATCCTTCCTGCAAACCTTTTCCAACGATAGTCTCACCACCTCCACCATTTTCGTGACCTTGGGCACTCCCACCAGAGGTGTTGCATCGTCTCTGGTGCCTCTTTACATCTGTCGCATGTTACCTCTACGTCCATCCCTTTGTCTGCCAGCCACTGAGAGGTAGGTACCGCCAGATGTGACTGTAGCCACAGTAAGGATGCTAACTTTTGTGACAGAATGGCTTAAAGTTGTGTCCAGAGCTTGGTAAACTCAGATTGCGAAGGTGGACCCAAATTGGGGACTTGTCTTGCCCACCGACTACTAACCTTCTCGCAGACTGATGTTAAGTCTGATTTCCTTTGGAGAATCAGGATGGCATCTAGATGTTCTAGTCCCTTAACCACCGAGTCCCCTATCTGCCAGCCCCAGGCTTCAGAGTCAATTTTCAATTCCTCCAACCCAATCCCATTTCCTACCAACACAGGAATTGGTGGGAAACCCTCCTCCTCCTTCGGAGGTCTCAATCTAACCCTAATCTCTTTCAACCCCGCCCGCCCGTACTGAGTCCGCATCCCAACTCTTTCCAGCGTAGGGAGATTTGAAAGCGCCCGTTTGTATGTTTCAAGCCAACACTTACCAGACTGGTCTTCTATCCAACTCTCCAATCTGCAAAACCGATCCAGCTCGTCAGAGTCAGAGACAAACCAAGTACCTGGTGGGTCAATCCCTCCTGGTCCCAGCAGCTGCTCCCATTCTTCTGGAATGGCTTGTAAGAGTTGTGCCAGTCGCTGCTCCTGATTAGGCAACTGCCCCAAGGATTCCCTCACTTGTGCAGGAGATTTCCACATGTTATTATTATCAGCCCACAAATCCCCAATCGTGCCGATGCCCTTCTGTATCCAGCTCTGTCCAAAGTTACCAGGTCTCCTCTCCAATGAGAACCAAGTTCCTTCCGGGCCCCTAATTCGGTTATTCTCAAAGAGATGTTGGCGCTTGATTTCCATTTTGGACTTTGGGGCAATGCACAACGTAGGTCTGCATTTTCGTCATGCTTGCAGGATATCGCTCCAAAGACGGGACTTTGGTCGCCTCCTGGCATATGTATCCGTCATCAAGGCGACCCAGACATCCACTGGTCGGGAAAAGCGCCATTCCTTTGCCAACAGGGTTTCCGCCAGCACGGCCCAATCCGTATTCGCTTCCACTTCTGCCACCCTCACCACCCATTTGGCTAATAGTGCCGTGTTCTGTGCCGCTGGGTCAATCAGGGCCAATCCCCCCTCGTTGCCTGATCTGCACAGCGTATCCCACGCCACTTTACTTATATACCCATTCTCCGCGTTCCCATCTGGTTTCCCAATGAATCTTCGAGCAGTCCCTTTGATCACCTTGAGGATTGGGGTTGAAAATCTCCGGACTGTTGCCACATACCAAAGCAGGGCAAACGCAGATGCCATGATAGCTAGCACCCTCCCCACAAGCGACAGGTGAAAGGCAGGCCCCCAACTTTTTATTCTCTTACAGACTTTTTCTTGAAGGATCAGCTTTTGTGACGCCAAGCAGTTCCCCAGGGCTATTTGAACACCAAGGATCCGTTCCGCTTGGTCCACCTGTACTCTCTCCATCCCCCACTGAACTGCTAGTGTAAGAGGTTTTGGCAGAAAGAAAGTTGACTTTCTCTAGTTCACTGCAGCTTCAGATAGATTTGCAAAGTCTGATAGGCAACCCTTCAATGCCTCCAATAAGTGCACCTGGTTTACATATAGGACGAACAAATCTTCCGCCAATGCTTTGACCCGAGCCTCCCCCCCTCCACTTACGGCAAGGCCTTCGATCTCCGGATGTTTCCGTATATTCCAAAGAAGAGGTTAAAGGTGGAGTACAAAGAGAAGGGGCGCCAAGGGGCAACCTTGGTGCAATGACCTTGTTAGGGCGATCTCCTTGGAGACTTCACCGTTCACACACATGGCAGCAGACGCGTGCCCATCTTCACCCATCTGCAAAAGGATTCCCCGAAGCCGAGAACGTGTAGAGTAGTTACCACAAAGGTCCAATTCACCCTTCCGTACGCCTTTTCGAGGTCAAGTAAGAGAACCACCACATTCCTGTCCTCCTTTTCGATGAGCTTCAAAGCCTCGATAGTTGTAACGACGTTCTCGAATATAGATCTACCTCGTACAAAAGTTCCTTGGTCTCGTGCCATTAATCCAGCCAGATAGTTTCCAAGTCTGATCGCCAACATCTTTGCAAGCAGTTTGTAGACTACATTGAGTAGAGAAATGGGCCGCCAATTTCTGATGTCACTTCGGTCTGCCTTTTTGAACAGGAGAGAGATGATGCCCCTTGTCACAGTCGAACCCAGCCTACCACCTTCTCTAATCTCATTGAACATTCCCACCAGGTCTTTCACCAAAACGCCCCAACATGCACTGAAAAACTCCACTGGCAACCCATCATCACCCGACGCTTTGCCCCTGGCCATACTCCTTAGGGTGGTTGTGAGCTCCTCCTCCGTAACAGGCCGGTCCAACATGAGCCTTCCTTCTTCTAGTAGTTTGCACTCCATGTTGTCCCAAACTGTTGACTCAGTTGTCATGTCATCATCCAGATCATCAAGTGGTCGTCTCGTGGTCATAATGTCGTGGAAGTAGGTTATTGCATATTCGCACATGTTACTGTTCGAGGAAGCAATTGGCAAGCCTGACAAGTGGGGGTGTTTGAGTTCCCTCACTTGAACTGCTGTGTTTCTTGGTAGGAGCCTCTTGAATGCCTCCTTGGACAGTCTGTCTGCCGCAACAATCCCTTTCACTTCCAATACCTTTGCCCTCCATTCCTGTTGACCAACCTAGTACTCCTCCCATTCCCGAAGCCTCGTCTGTCTTTCCTCTACCCAGAAAAGGTATGAGACCGGGTTCACCCCCAACCTCTGTTCCGCTTCCTGCACTCTACCTTCCAGGCAAACCGCCTCCTTGTTTCGAAGAAAGGCTGCAATTTTTAAAAAGGAATCCAACTTAAGTGAGATGATACGGAGTCTTGCATCAACCCATTCTGTCGAGGTAGTAAACGAGGTCTTTGCTGCATTCCAATCCGACCAGAAACCTTCCACCAATGAGGTTATCCCCTCATCCGAGAGCAACGCCGTGTTTAATCGAAAGCAACCTGGCTCTCTGTCTCCCACCGCTGCTACAACACATTTCATCACCACTGGCTTATGGTCAGGAAGAGGGGTGTTTTGTGTCTCCATACTCAGAACGCAACTTTTCACCGCCTCCGATACCAGAAAGAAATTTATCCTCCTTCTGACCCCTGCAAGTCTAGGGGTTTGGCCAAACCATGTGCATCCTGGCTCAGTCGGGTACAGTTCCCTATATACGTCATTGAGCTTCCAATGTTCCATCCACCTTAGCAGCTTGGCTCTCTCAGCAGTCATGCCTTCCGGGGCCTCCGAGTCCAATCTCCACCAATTACCAGTCGTTCACTACTTGGGAGGACATGCGGGAGTGTATCAAAAAAGACTACCCGACCGGCCGGTTCATTAGGAGCATAAATCGTAGCAAATACCCATTCCTCTCCTCCAATACACAGCCTTACCCAACACCACCGACCCCATACATCGCTGTCAAAGCCCACAAGTTGGGCGTCGTCACAGGCTGGTATTGGTCCTCGAATCTTCCGGATGAAAGTCTGTCACCGTAACCAATGGTCTTGGTCCTCGAATCTTCTGGATGAAAGTCCGTCACCGTAACCAATAGTGTTAGACCCAAGGTTGGGTTTAGTACTCGCGGTAAGCCATACAAACGGGTACCGCAACGTGTGCGGGTTTGCTATAATACTTCCCAGTCCCTCTCTCGGCCTACCAGCTAAACCCTACAACTGTCGCACCCAGCGCCTGCCGCGCGGACGCTCGTTCCCACACTTCTACCCTTATATTTTTTCTGCTTATTATACAAAATCGGTGTCGTCCTCGACGTTGTCCTCCGTACATACGCGCATGTCACAGTCAAGTGCACCAATCAAAGGAGCATATCATTTGATCCTTGTGTAATCAAAAATAAAATTATTTGGCAACCGCGCCGGCTTTACAATCATCAATAAAAAAGGGATCACATGTGCCTTAAGTCTGCTCGCCCCCACACTCCCTAATTTTAGTCAACCCCTTAGTCGGTGTCAACAAAAACGAAACCGCGATTCGCGCTACATACTCAAATCTTCGAATCAACTCTTCCTCTGTTACTTGCAAAAACCAGGGCGGATACCCTTGTAAGGGTATTCGCACCGACACGATGACTGATTGCAACCAATGCGACACGTGAAGTGTGTCATCATAGCCGGGTATATTTGACAGACGCACAAAGGTGGGGCTAGTGTGCTGACGACGACGGGGGAGAGACTGAGATGCCTGCACTGTGGCGACAAATATCAGGGTCCGTACAGCGAAGGAAGTGAAGACAAATTATTGGTCGTGCCTACTGCTGGAAGGTCCAATAGAGGTGGAGGCAACGGTCGCAGATAGATGTGACGGAGTGGCGAGGAAGAAGGATAGAGGGCGGAGGAACATGTCGAGGGAAGCGAGCCTACAAGACAGAAGTGGGAGGGGCAGTGAAGGAAGATGAAGGGTGAGCAGCCTGTTTAGGGTGAGGTGTCTCAAGGTGAGTATCTCCGCCTGTATCTGCGCCATAGTGGCTTGCAAGGTAGCCACTCGCCGGTTGCACAAAGTCAAAGGTGGAGGAGTCGGAGAGGTGACCCCAGCGGGGCAGGGGGAGTGACGAACTGTAGGGTGCCCTGAGGTGGGAGTGAGGAGACAAGGGGAGGAGGTTGAACTCCAAGCCGTAATGTCGTGACCGATGTGGATAGATGGGAAGCAACACCGGGATGGGTAGATGAGACTGCGTGGGTAGATATTGATATCTGGGTAGCAGCACCTACGGCAATGGCCAAAGCGGCAAGGGCAGCGGGGGTCGATAAAGGTGTCGCAACAGACGCAGTGGTATGAGCGACAACGACACTCACCACTGCAGAGGAGGAGTGTTAGGCCTGATCCGCGGGGGAGGAGAAAGCACCACGCCTTTGAGAGTCGATAGGGGAGAGAGCAGGGGAGCGATGGGGGGAAAGAGAAGGAGAGCCCTTGAGGCGGTGGGTTTCAAAAGCGAGCGTATTAATTTGCATTTGCATGAATGCAAGCGCATGAAGTCGCCCCTGAATAGGTGCAAGGAGGGTCGTGAGGACGATCTCAAGCTGTGTAGGGGCCTGATTTAGGACCTCTGGTTGAATGGGTGCCTAAGAGGTGGATGGCGCCTCAGGGATCTCCTCGGGTGCACTCCCGTCCGTGGGGTAGACATGGTGGGAGTTGTCCGATAGTGAGCATACTCGCTTGGTGAAAATGGTAAACACGATAGACTAAAACACTTCGTCGGTTCGAGCGAGTTGAAAAAATTGGGGAAAGAGATGGGCTGGTGTGTGGGGAAAGAGATTCATCGGTAAGAGGGAGGGGACCGCGGAAGCGAAGTGGGTAGTCATGAGTCGGCTCGCTCCCTGACCAGCGGATCGCACGTGAGAGGGTGATGCGAAGTCAGACGAAGGGAAAGGATTCGTTCGGATCCAGGATGCCCGACAGCGGGAGCCGAGAAAGAAAGGGGGGGTAGGAAAACCCTAAACCCTTAAAAAACCCTAAAAAAATCCTAACCGGAGTTTGAAGGGTTAGGGTAGAGTAGTGGCGACTTTATTAAGAAAATAAAATAACAATCATGGAGGGGGGTTGAAAAAAAAATATATAGTAATTTTTTGAGAAAAAAATAATAATTAAAAAAAAAAAAAAAAAAAAAAAAAAAAAAAAGTTGAGGAAAAAAATAACTAAAAATTCAGCAACATTTCCCTACCCCTCATGGGGTAAAAAATGTGCAAAGAGGAAGGAGAGACCAAGAGAAGGACACTAAGTTTCAAAATGACGTTAATTAAAATTTTCATAAAAATAAATAAAAATTTTAAGAAATGAGGAGGTGGAGGAGAGTGAAGAAAAAACTTAGTTTTGGATTTTTTACAAATTTTGGCAACATTTCGTTACCCCCATGGGGTAGAAGTGAGCCCTCAAGAAGAATGACTAAGTAAAAAAATAGAAATATTTTACAAGGAATTCGCTACCCTAAGGGGTCAAAATATGCTGGAAGAAGAGAGTAGGGAGAAAAGAGAAAATTTGGGCAACATTTCATTACTCCCAAGGGTTCAAAATGTGCGCCGATTGCATAAATAGCTAAGTCCTAACAAAATATAGAGGTGTGCCACAACAACATTCAAATTTTCAAACAAAAATAAAAATACAAATTAAAATTAAAAAATGAGAAAAGAAGTAGGAAATAATATGATTTGAATTTTTGGAGGCAAAGAGGAAATTTAAATCAAAGAAAAAAACAAAAGAATAAAAATATAAAAATTCGAAGTTTGTGGGGGTGGGGGGACAAAATGTGACGAAGAAAGAGAAAATAAGTAAGAAAGAGAAAAATATTGAAGTGGGTTGCGGGGAAATCATGCGGTTGCAGTAGGGGGAGGGAAGAAGGAGAGGAGGGTGAGAGAATGCGAAAGAAAGAGATGAGAAAGGTGGATAAAATAAGAAAAGATTACTAAACGAGAGTGAGAAAAAAGGAGAGCGCAGAAAAAAATAGTGCAAGATGAGTGAAGATTGAGGGGTATAAAAAACCGGTGGGAAGAAGAGGAGAGAAGTAGGGAAAAACGAGAAAAGAATGAGGTAGGATGAAACACTAGTGGTAGAGTTAGAAAAGATGATTAGATGATGGGGGAGGGGAGAAAAAAGTGGTTGAGGGAGAGTAGGTTAGTGAGTAGGGAGGTTATACCATTCTCTTGGGTGGCCAAAGGCAGAGAACACTACGAACTTGAAGATCCACAGGATCTTGGCCTTCAAGGTGTTGCTAGCCTCCTGCCGCAGCCAAAAAAAAAAAAATGATGATAATATAAGGTTGGATGAGATCTTGATCTGCCACTATAGTGCAGCCCCTTAGCTAGGGGCGTCTTCAAAATCCTCGACAAGCCACCATATGGCACTGCAGGCAATTACCGACGGGCACGTGCGTAGGTGGTAGCAACCACGACCAAAGGGGGGGTAAATACATGTTGTGGCACCACAGTATCAACTCATACTGTGGTTTTGACCAGTGTGTTACAACATTGGTCATGCACGTGCATGAGCAACAATTGGCCATTTTCAAACCCTAACAGCAACATGCATCCCAGATCTTTATATATATATATATATATATATATATATATATATATATATATATATATATATCCGGGAGCAATGGGGGGGGGGGGCAGCTGTGCGTGTGGTTGGCGTGCATGCAGTGGCCTTGGCCTTGACACTTGCTCACTCATGCGAAAACCCGTCGGTTTCTCCTTCTGCGACATCTCTGCACCTGTTGTTTCTCCCGTTTTTTCCGTTATTTGGGATTCTAGCGCTTGCGCTGGCTTGTGGGTAGGGATGGAAGGGAGCGGGAATTGTTCCCGCTCTGATACCAGTGTGATGGACCTGCCGAGATGGTAGTCCGTCAGGATCAAGACGAAGGGATGAGGATGGGGGAAAAGGAGATGGAGCTGGAAGGGACAGCGCAACTCCAACACAGACTCAACACGCAAGTACTCCAAACTGTGCAAATGAAAAATGAGGTTGAAAACAGACTACAACTGGGGTATACCCCCAGTGGACGGACTGGACTGCATTGGACTGGCCTGGTACTGTTAGCGGTACCAGGCAGGATTGGACTAGACAGAATGAGCACACGACCTATGGGGTCAGGCCACAGCCTGGTCCCATAGGCCGAACAGGCAAAATAGCCAAATAGCCTCGGCGTTAGGCCAAGGCAGCTAGAGACACGCTGCATGTGTATAGTTACAATGGCTTGGAAACACGGATGGAGAATTGAGGTAGACTACCTCTTCCTGCCGAAACTCACTTTTAACTCAAAATATATATAATAAAAATTAAGTTTGTATAAAACAGGTCTATACAGATGGAGTATCGTTATACTTCTATTTGCTATGACTTTTACATATTTGTTGTAACAAAACGCACCAAGTGTTTGATAGTTCATTACCGTACCGAGTTCCATGAGAAAAGTAACTATTATGATAAAAGGCATGTTACTACATAGGTTACCAGCCTGGCTGTCCAGATCACCCTATTTTTTTGGGCGGCCCGGCCGTGTAAGGACTAGGGGAGGTCCTAGCAAGAAAAAATAATAATAATAAAAAGTATATATGTTTTTGGTCGGTCGGGCGAGTGGTCCCAGACCACTCTGGTAGCCTAGCTTATTACTATTTTTTTTCCCTTTATATTATTTTATTATTTTTTTTTTTAATGTTGTTACCTAGGCTACCAGTCGGACCGCCCGAGTCACCCTATTTTCCAAGGCAGCCCGACCGTATAAGGACCAGGGAAGATCCTAGCCAAAAAAAAAAAAAAAAAAAAAAAAAAAAAAMATTCAAAAAATCCGAAAAACAACTATGTTATGCAGAAACATAAATTCAACAACTTTCGCTTTAGGGTCATATCGAAATTCTTTACTAAATTTATAATAAAATTTTAAATTAAACAATAATTTTAATTTTTTAATTTTTTTATTTCTTTTTGGTCCGGCAAGAGGACCCATGTCACTCCGGTAGCCTAGGTTGTTACCCAATAGTTCAAGTTGTTATATGGTGGTTTAAAAAAAAAAAAAATGCAGATTAATTTTAAAAAAAACTTCAAGTTAGGAAACTTTTAATTATGTCTGATAAGTAATGGTATCGAGCACGACAGTCATATACGTTGTGGTAAGTGTCGGACCTCACAGTGATGTCACGCAAAAGTAAGTTAAGCATTAATCAACAAGGTACCTCCCCGACCGTGGGCTGTCTATGAATGTATTCACGGTACACTTCCAACTAGGTGCAATCAAAATGAGGGAGCGTTGAGTTCAGGGGAAAGGTGGTAATCGTGCCTTTTCCTGATCGTTCTTTCTTCATTGCGACCATGCTTACTTTCTTTGTGTTTTTTTTCTCTCTCTTAGTCTCTTTGTGCTTATTCGTTCACCCCCTCCACAGTCTCGCTCACAATCTCTCTCAGTGTTCCTCCTCGTTTTCATATCCACATTTATCTTATCGTTCATGTTAACGCTTGCTTTTACACTCGCCTCCGCTCGCTAGCTTATTTTCACTTGCGCTCACTGCTCGATTGAACTCACTATCTCACTTCTTCGCTACTTGCTCTTTCTATTGCCTATGCCTCACAATTCGCTCCTTTCTGCTAGCTTCTTGTTACTTTCCTCGTTGATGCTCGCTTTTGCTTACGACCTCTTTTGCTCCCTCGCTCCTAATAGCTCCCAATTTGGTTGCTAATGCCTTTATAATTTGCTTGGCTTCTCCCACCTCCCATGCTCGACACCATTTCGATAGTGTTGCCGACTCTGTTGTCACGCACTTGGCTGACCAGCAATAAAGTTGTTAGCTGAATCCCGACATGCTTGTGGTCAAGGGGAATATGAATTTCTGCCTCTCATACGATCCTGCCCAAATTCAAATTACAGATGTCAACTTACCTTGCCGATGAGATTTCCCCCTTCGTTCGAACGTGTGGCATAGATTCAAACCAATCGCAGGTCAATTAGAGCGTCCGCATTTGAGGGTCATGTTGCATGTCCAATCACATCGTCCAAAGGGTAGTTAAAGTCATAAGTAAACAACAAAATCTCGACCTCGCGATCAAGTAAGATAAGATATCCAAAAGAACAAAATCCTCTTTGAGCGATCCCCCAGTTCATAGATTTTTATGACCGCTTAATCTTGGCAAAAGGTCAAAAATTTAAACCATGTCCACCTTCCACAGAGATCCGTTACATGATCTACAATAGTAATATATAAAGATCCTTATGGGTTAAGATCCCTACTCATCCTCTTAACTCTATTTTTCGTGACCACAGTTGCGAATCATTCTAAAGTATTCATAATTCTGTGAGTTAAGATTTATTTAACTTAATTTTTTGTAAACATGCGATCTAACTGCGACACTTGTATAATCAAGCCTTAAGTTTACTTCATTTCACTCTGCTCTAACATTCCATCACACAGTTTTAAGTTTATCAATCTTACCTTCCCTCAGACAACTCTGCTAAAATCTGCAAGGACCTTTGGTGTTGCGTACCTAGAAACGTGGATGGGGGTGAGACCTTTTTTTGAGATAATATGCTCCTAACATAAATCGATTTCAATTTCGTTTTACTTGAAGTTCGTTGTTCAATCTCCATAGGAAGGCAACGTTTGTCACATCTTGTACCTCTATATCGTCCAAAGATGTGGTACTACCATGAGTAAATAGCTAAAAGGGGATCAATTTCATACCAACATTAGACAAGGAATTGACCTAATCCATTTGGATAGAAGCATCCAAAACTGAGACGAAACCATTATGGATTCATCAACCCTATCCACGTAGAATTTTGACATAGGAAGTTGTGAAACCAGACGTATTGGAAATAAATCTCTTAAAATTTTCCTTGTTCTTTAAAAACCGCATGTGAGGATGAGTTTGTCAATCTGCACAGAGAGTAAAAAGATGTCCCCTTTTGTGGACTGCAAGGCTACCACTTGAATGACCTTATTGATGATTGCATAAAAAAATGACATGATGCGTTTTTCTAATGCAGTCAATTGCGATTTCACAGTTGTTGTTGTTTTGCGATCCCTCGTGGTCTTGCTTCCCGGCTCAGTAGCTAAGCTCAAGAGGAGCTTTTTACTGACGATTTAGAGTCTTATGCCATTAGGTTGCCATTAGTAATGGTTGGTTGGTTATGACCCACACCATCCACTTTGATTCAGACCCGCTTTGAAGAGGATTGAGTTTTTGGTTCTTTGCTTCTGAAGGTTAAGGATGTGAACCCCTTTGATGCCACCTCACTCCCTATGTGCGAAACAATGATCATTCTTTGTGTAGTGCGATTTTAGAGATACGACAAAATCTGAGGGCTCGAATTAGAAGGGGCCTCCACGTCCGGTGAGGGAGGTTCTTCTAGTGCTTGAGGCACTAGCGTCGACATGATTGATTGACATGAAAGAATCTCTCCTTCAATCTGGAAAGAGGGTATTTATCTCGTATTAGCCACCTGGACCCGTCTACCAATATTAAAGATATACTAGTAGTTCCTCCTTGTGGCAGAACACTAAATTTGTGATTGAGAGATAGATGGTTACTAGAATACTATAAATTCGAGGTTTTCTGACGCAGTGCCGAAAACAATGCGGTGGAAAATTTTGGAAATAAACAATGTTGGCTCATAATACAAATATATATATATATATATATATATATGAAAGACAAAAGAAAACAAAATAAAAAACTAAAAAAATATTAAAAAACTTTAACACAAAAATGCTTTTTGAATTCGAACAAACATTCAACGAATTCATTATTTTCGTTAACATTTTTTATTAATAGTCCAAATATGTCCAAACTGAATATATAGAATATCCTAAAGCACATACATATCACAATAAATAAATAAATAAATAAAGATAAAAAGTAAAAAATCAAGTTAATATAGTAATTTAAATAAAAATTTTGGCGAAAATAGAATCCTTTATTAACCATGTGTGAGGTTTTTCGACACATCACCACAAACAACGTGGTGGGAAATTTTGGAAACAAAAATACAGGCTCGTTGAATTTGTGATTGAGAGAGAGATGGTTAATAAAATGTAAAAAAATTGGGGTTTTCAGTGCATCGTCAGAAGCAATGTAGTCAAAAATTTTGAAAACGCACAATGCAGGATCATGATTAAAAAAGGCAACAGAAAACAAAACAAGAAACTCAAAACCCTAGTAGGCCACAAAAGTGGCCTCGGAGCACTTGCCCAGCCCAAAAAAAAAAAAATGATTTAAAAAAAAAAATTGATAAAGAATGTCAGTGTGCCCCTAAAACGAAAATATTTTATTTAATTTTTCTACATAACCTAGTTTTTTTTTTTTTCGGGGGGGAGGGGGGACCTTCCCTAGTTTTTGCATGGCTAGGCTGCTCGAAAAAACAAGATGACCCAGGCGATCCAACTGGAAGCCTAGTGGGAAAAAAAAAAAAAAACTAGCATAAAAATGATTTCCGGATTCAAATAAGCATTCAACGAATTCAGTGTTTTCACCAACTTTTTCATTAATGGTCGAAATATATCAAACTTGAATACATGTATATCATAAAACACATATATATCATTAAATATATATATATATATATATGCAAGGTTGACGGCTTTCGGGACACGCCGAACGCCCGAACATACGGGACCCCTTCGGAAGGCGTTCGGTTGTTCTGCCAAATACGGAAAAAAAAAAAAAAAAAAAAAAAGTTTTTTTAAAAATTCCAAAAATAAAATATGCTATGGAGAAAACTAAACTAAACAACATTTGTTTGGTCACTACTTACAAATTCTTTACCAAATTTGAATTAAAATCAAATACCGAAAACAAACACTATGATAAAAATAAGAAAAAACAAAAACATAATTAAAATGAGTGAGTGTGCCAGCACCTTTTCGACACCGCCATCTTTGCCGATTTTTAATTATTTTTTGACATTGACAAGTGCCCTGAAAATTTACAGATATGTAGTTTACATAATCAATAACTCGTTAAAAAAAAATCAAAAAATAATAATTTTTTTTAGGCCCCGAAAAAAAGTGAAAATAAACAAAATAGTGAGTGGGCGAACACATTTTGACACCCCCATCTTTGACAATTTTTAATGTTTGTTTGGCTTAGCAGAATGGCTTCAAAATTTACAGGCGTGTAGGTTAGATCATAGAGAACTCACAAAAAAAATTCAGAAAAGAAAACTCATTTTTAGGCCCCGAAATGTTTTTTGGAGGAGGTCAAACCTGGAGGTGTTCGGCCCCCGAACGGGACCCCGAACGTTCGGGGGCCAGCCCGGGGGCCCCCGAACGTTCGGTCAGGTAACCACGTATATATATATATATATATATATATATATATATATATATATATATATATATATATATATATATATATATGTAAAAACAAACAAACTCAAAAACACTAAAAATAACTAACAACAAATACTTTTCCGAATTCAAATAAAATTTCAACAAATTCGATGTTATCGCCAACTTTTTCGTTAATAGTCCAGCTACGTCTAAGATGAATTCATGATATATACCCTAAAGTTCATACATATCATACAAAACAATAAATCAAGAAATAAATAAAAAATCAAGGCAATATAACTGTTTCATTGAAAAATTCATAAATTAACCACATGTGGATTAAGAGTGGTTTCATTGTTGGATGAGGAAATATTGCGGTCTGTGTCGACGAGCGAGTTTGTGGTGCTGAGAGAGGGGAGAGTGAATTGCTTGACAGACCATAAACTTGCAGCCCAATAAAACTCTGGTATAACGTCATTTTACAATGGTTCCACCCGTTGCTGGAACGAGAGGGCGAAACTTTCACATTCCGCATTCGAGGAAAAGTCGTAGCCACGAGAATGAATCACTCTCTTTATCCAGTGTCGTTCCTATTGCATTGCTCGACAGTGCGAAAATGTTATCTACAAATAGTGATGAAAGGAGTGCTAATTGAAGCGAGTTTCATTTCCCTTATGTCGCCCTCGCTCATTCACACCAGATGTGATCAACAAGTAAGAATCTTACTACATGGTATGTTCACCACTTCGGATTTCGACCATATCCCTACAACAAATGCATCTTAAGAATAACACCAATAATATAATATATAGTTGCATTAAAATTAATGAAGGAGTCCAAGGAAACGTGAATAACTAACACCCGTAACATATTATCATTTTCTATCTCCCTTAAAGTCCTTTTATTCTACATGCGTCATCCATGCCCTGAAGCTTAGATCGTACCTATAATTCCTGAGGAGGACTTCTGCTTCCCCCTATTCAAGTAGTCAATTAACGAATGTCATATCTCTAGCAACATATGAGGCATAATCCGGTCCTTCAAATTTGACCCATCCTTTGTTTACCGGAAGGTCAAAAACATTGTCTCTTTTCCATCAATTTTTGTAGGCACAAATGAGATATTTCTTTACCTTCCTAAGGAGATTTATAGTGGTTTCCCTAAAGAAAATTACCACCGCTCTTTTTTTTTAGCCATTAGGTTTTTATCTCATATATTATATCATCAACCTCGAAAACAACCTTGTCCCCTTTAATAGACAAATTATTCAAAAATAAATCATACGAGACTAAATCATCCTTATTGCCAATAGCTAACAAGTATCTAATGCGAGCGTTCTTTTTATTTGTCTGTCACATATTTTATTTTACATTTCTGTTGGGGGGTAGGTGGAATGTCGTTAACCTCTGTTATTAAGAGATTATAGGTTATCTGAGGAGTAAGCACCTAATCCAAATGCCATCAAGTGAAAAACTATTATTACTTTGGTAAGAACATGTCCTTGGGTCACGGAAGCGAGGTTACTAAAAGGTCGAGGATGCGTCAATATTACAAGAGAAACCAATACGAAGAGGGACTTCGGACCAATTAGATGTTAGTAATGTCAAACATAGAGACAGTGTCCAAAACAAAGGATCCCATGGAAAACTTACGGGGACATATATGGTCATTATTTTACCAACCTAACTATCATAAGCGAGAAAGTGTAACCTATTTAGATATCTATACAATATAAATGGTAATGCGAAAAAATGAGAGTTGGGTATATAGAAAAATATTGTCGTTGAAGTTATATTTGAGAGAGTTAAAACGATCATGTACTTTTGTTCGTTGACAGAGTACCTAGGAACCTTTACCTGGGCTCTAGGAGAGCACCCTAACCGAGAGGCCAACTGTGACTGAAGCAGTTCAAACTGGAGTTTACCGAGCTAAAAGATTAATGAACATCATGGACTCAGAGATGACCGCCAGACACAGTGTGTCAATCGAGGTAGATTTCAAAGCCCATTCGTGTCGTACTATTGTTACATGTGAAAACTTGAAAGTTGGCCATACTAAGGGAACCAACTCCGTTGCCTTTAGATGTCACAGGGGAATCCATTTTACTCACAATTCCCTTCACGTACCAAACCTATGGAGCAAACCTTCGCTAGTAGGAGTTGTTTTCCATTACACCTAACCGTTCCTCCGAGCGTGAAAGAAGGGATTTCCCTCCGTAAGTGGATAACGGTAAGTGTCGAGTATACTACGACAACTCTGAAGTTATTGAATCTGGGTAAGAAACGATAATTTGCAAGAAAGGTTACACCCAATAATTAGGTTGCTCCTCCAAAAACTTTCACTCTCCACTTCACTACAGCCAAATTACTCTGCCAATTTTCAAGAAAG
>BFEA01000093.1:3393171-3403226 GCA_003427395.1 Chara braunii
ACTCTGCCAATTTTCAAGAAAGGTTACACCCAATAATTAGGTTGCTCCTCCAAAAACTTCCACTCTCCACTTCACTACAACCAAATTACTCTGTCATGGGCCATTAGGAAGCATACACGCATCGTCAGCTGAGTGAAACTTGGAGGTAAAAGTGTCGCTCTGCCTCCACCACAGTGCCACAACAGGTTACCAAGAGTGTTGTCCGTACCGTTGTGAGGAAACCCGGGGAGAGACCGCCTACTATTCGCTGAAGCCAAGGGCAACAACACCTGTCACTCACTGCACCCACTTCAGAGGTCCTTAGCGACCAACAGGGTCTCAGAGATTTTTTGCGCTACCTGTCTCGCCCCGCCGTTAGTACTGATCTTAAATTTCATAGAACTTTACAAAAATCCAAAACCAACCCAAAAAACAGAAGTTTTGATTAATCGAACAACAGGTAATATTAAAATTCGAATTAAAATGAAATTTCAATATTAATTTGGAGATTTGCGATTTGGGGTAAATTCACCCTTACAAGTTTTCCGGTCGTAAATTAAAGTCCACAGTTAAACCATACAACACTTCAAAACAATCGAATGTTCATGAGTTTCATCTTATAATACAGCAATACCGTCCCCATTCTTCCAATTGTCCGTACATTGGTGGTTGACCCGAGGGTCTAGCTCAACTCTCGCAGCCTTCACTTAGGGTCGACACTGCTCTGATTTCCGACAGCACGATTGGACGTGGCCCCGTTGTTAAATTCCTCTTACTAACAACCCCAATTAAGAAAATAAAGGTTAGCTGCACATTTGCATGACCAAGAGTGACACTGAATCACAAAACTCACAAACCATAGAGAATGGTCACGTAGTCTTAGTTGTCGACTGACATTGAATTGTTCATAAGTTTATTACTATCATTGGCGATATTTTACAGTTTTTATTTTTTATTTTTTTCCCTCTCACCTTCACCGGGTGAACAAAACAAATCAACAAGCGCTCTTCTACACACGCTCTCTCGCCCTTTCAGTTCAACCTTCCTCTAATTGCATATACCTTCTTCCTTCTCTCAGTTTCCCTCTAAGTCTTTCGGTTCATTCCTTCCTTCTCTGTTTGTTCCCTGTTTCTCACTCAATCAACAAACTCAATTCCGGAAATGACAATGGATCCACCCGCAAGTTCAATTATGGAAGGGCGTAAACGCAACAATTACGAACTTTGCTTTCGGTCAAACCAACACGTCAATCAACCGTCCCCTTTCGCGATTACCCGAGCTTCAATGTCTGAACTCAATTTTTAAAAGTGCCAACAGGCCGAGTTGGGTAAATCCACAAACAAACTTGAGTTTCAGTGGGGCGGGAGTTGCTCTCCGTTCGATGTTCAACAAGTCTACGATCTAACTTGCGACAATATTTGAGAAGCCTCTCATCCCCTCTTGAACTCTTAGTGAATCATTGTTGGACTAGGAATTCGATCGACAACAACTATAAATGAATATTCCCACTATTCATTAATTAGGATGGTAAAAACTCTTACTTTTTCCTGCACATGAAAGTATTCACACTCCAATTGTCCCCCCCCCCCCCTTGATTACCAGCCTCCTCACTCTAAGGTAAAGAACACTAGACAAAAATTACACTACATTGACATTCAACGGGTGCGTCCTTCCCCACTCGGTTCCCCCCTCCCCTTTTTCTTCTATCTCTCTCCCTTGTGTGTATGTGTGTGTGAGAGTGTGCGTGAGTGAATATACCCGCGTTTCATTAAGATATGCCCTTTTCCACCTTCATTTCCCCCCTTCCCGAATCGAGCACACTGTCATCAAGGTTGAATTAGCCCCATTGAACCCCGCGCTGCATTCGAGGAATTAGGCCCGTTGAACCCCTTTTTTTCAGCAACGTAACCCTTCTCTATCTCTCTCTCGCATCATACACTCACACTTAGTGACACACACATACCCGCTCGCTTGCGCGTTCTCTTGCCCGCTGTTCCGCTAGCACACACATGCTCAGCTCCCGGTCGCTTTCTTCCTCTCTCTCTCGTTTCTTGTTTCAACACTTTTGTTAGTCTCGCGCCACAGTTTAATAAATATTGAGTGGCAACATCAAGATCTGAGCCAAATTGAGCAAAAGCAGCTACTTCACGATATTGTGCAAGTTCTAGTTTAAGACTACTGCACACTTGTCCACATTGTTATGCTCTCAACCTTCCGACATCGTTTGTCACGCTGTCTGTTTCATATTGGGTCAACTCGGGTGCACTTAGTTGTGTTTGTGACCAGGTGCACGCAGTCAGATGGCACAGTGGCAGACTCTGTCGAGTTTGCTTTCGCTCACCTACTCACCCACTCTCTCTCTGACCCTCTCCCTTTCACTCTTGTACTCCCAAACTCACTCCAGATCTCTCTCTCTTTCTCTATCAACTATCACTGCTCAGATATGGAGAAAAAACCTTCACCTAGAACGTAAAAAAATACACCCAAAAATACCTTGCGTTCTTCGTGTACCCAGCAGACGAGGATTAATAGGAGAATGAACCTTCAGCTGGATCGTAGAAAGACTCACCCAAAAAATACCTTGCGTTCTTCGTGTACTAGCAAATAAGGATTACCAGAAGTATAAACCTTCAAATGGTTCACAGAAAGATAGTGCCATATTACTTATCTCCCCAACTTTGTCAATCGACTTTCTCTCGCTACTTCGGGCGTCCGCCATCAATCAGCCCTGTGAGCTTTCACTAACTGCTGCAGTAACAAGCCTCTATAACCTGGCGTGAAACAACACTTGTTTCCGCTCTGCTGCGTACCTCCGGTACACTGTCCTGCAGGCGGTGGACACCTGATACCCTTTTCCTCCTACTTCACCATTCAGAATCCCCCTCCTAGCAATACACTCTGCGTTGATCTCGGCTGACTGGTCTAGCCAGGTCTTCCCTTGCCATGTCCACACCTTCAGTCACCGCACACTCCGTGTACATGATCTAGGCAGTATCTGTCTCCCCTTGGGATTACTCGTCCAGATGAGGTGCACGTCAGGCACACGTGTGAGAGAGACTCTGTCCGAATGTCCCCCTCCCTCGATGCTCGCCTGCTCTATGCATCGTATCTCCTGGTTGTGTATGTCATGTACGCACGTCACTCCTGTCCGAAAAATCTCTCTTTTCGTGTTGTCTGCTCTCCAAAATTCAGCCTCGTTCGAGCTTGAGTCAGATGTCCGCTATCCGCGGTGTACACCAGGCACGCCTCCTTAAAAAATGTCCCTTCTTGCATAAATACACCCTTTATCTATACCCATCCGTTCGGAGCAACACAAATTTCGTAACCTTCCGCGAACATGTGAGCCTCAAAGTCCTTGTGCCCCAAAAGGCACTCCACAAAGTAAAAATCCATGGTTAAGGTTTCGGGCCAAGTTCAGAAGAGTCACCGTTGGGTACGGTAAGAGCCAAGTCTAGTAGATACCCGTCGAGGGCCCCATCCCACAGTTCAAAGGTCATTTTCCATGAATAAAGTTATGACGCCCAATCTTAAACCACGATACGCCTAAGAGTTTCAGAATAATATTAGCCCTCGACATTTTGAGACAAATAGGTTGTGGACATGCGGTACCAGGACCAAATCGTACACAGGGACGCCTAGTACCTTACAATCTTATTGCCTGGAGATAACCTTGTCGAGGTGTACCGCACCAGTACCGTCCAGTAATCATGGCGAGATAATATAACCGTGTTGCAATGACATGAATCATCTGTAGCGTCCGGATCTCACCAAGGTACTGTCGTTGAACCGTAGTAAACTACAGCAGTTCCGAGTTGGGCTACATCACCGTACCAAGGGATAATCATGTCAAACAATTCATGTACCGTGGTTGTGCCAAACTGACATCCGTACCAATCTGATCTGGCCGTCGTGACCAGAAAACCAGCTCTGGTGATCCGACCACCAATTTAACCAAGGTCTGCCCCAAGTACTGAAATAATCATTGTTCGATGGTATTCGTGTCAATACGAGTTCCCACACGTCAGTCAGCACGCCATGAGAATTCCGCAAGTTATGTGCACCACACACTCAATAATCTCCGGGTTATAACAAGGGCAAAAATTAAGTAAAATCTTGTAAATTTCAGTGAGGGATAATAAATAGATAAAATCCGTTTAATCATGTGAGAATAGAAAATCAGGTAAACTTCGGTGAAAATCAACGAGTGCAAAATTTGACAAAATTTGTTTAAACCACTAGTACCTCCGAGCCTGTTTTTGTCGACCCTGATTTTTACTGCGCTCCGAGTTTTGCCGAGCCTGGGTCCCACTCCATTTCTTTATGGTACTCTCACGGGAAGAACAAAAAAAAAAAGAAAAAAAAAAAAAGCTCTGGGCATGATTGCATCTGTATACATTATCGGAAGTGTAAGTGTGAGTGTGCCCTCAGTGAGGGCATCTCAGCCCCGTGACCAGGTTGTCAGATTTCATAAACTAAAAAAAAAAAAAAAAAGACAGAAACATGGATTCGGCCRTGAAAATGGCAAGATACATTCCCGTAAGTGCCAGTGTGATCAGGGTTACAATCCTCTAAGGGAACACAACTCGAGCAGATCACGGATTCAGATTGCCAGAGTCCAGAAAATGAAAACAAGAAAAAAAAAACGAAAACATGGATTCGACCTTGAAAACGGCTGGGTATATAAGTTTTACAATCATATGAGGAAACAATACTACAAAAGATCACGGATTTCGCCCTGCCTCGTTGGCAGGGTACTCATAACAAACAAATACAAAAGAAAAAAAGAAAACAACAAGTTTGAGAACGTGACCGTTTTTGTTGTAAGATGCTTGCAAGACTGTGAGCACGGTCTCCTAGACATCCCTGCATGACATCATTGCAGTACAAAGGCCCGTTTTTTTTCCTTTCCCTTTCGTGCACGGACAAAAAAAAAAACAACGACTTTTGGGATATTGCCTACCCTCTGTCCGACCCCCGAAAACTTCGGGTACTGGCCAGCATCTCATATTTTCCCAACACTGGGGAAGGTACTGGTGGTTTAGTAATAAAAAATAATAATTTGTTCCCTTTCCCTTTTTTATCAGTTTTAATTTTTTACTCATTTTCAATTTCATCATGAAGTTAAATTAAATTTAAGGCCTACTTTTATCGCCATCTGGTCAGCGTAGGAAGTTTTCGTGAAGGCTTACTAGCATATCCTAGCTCGATGGGTGGCTGGTTCGAAGACAACCTCAGATCAGGCAAAAAAGGCAAGCACCAGGCGCGGTAGAAGTGGTTGTCCAATCTTTAGGATTTAAGGGTCAGTATTGACGGTTGATAAAGGGAATTTCAGAGTTAATCTTAGGACCCATAATTTTCCCTGACAGTCCCGACAAAAAATCCCCAAGAATTTCGTCTAAGCGCTCGGTCAAAGACCCAACTTCCTTTATTTTGGGTGGCTGACTGCTTGTGGCCACTCGACACCGTTGAGGTTATCGCAGCAACAGCGCTGATCGGCAAGCACAAAAGCTAGTGCCACCTGAGTGCGCCCCCACAAAGATCACCAAACAACCGTAATAGCCAATCTCCACCACTGATACTTTGCCGCTGCCCCGTGTTTGGGACTTCATGTAGGATATTTTTCCTTGTGCGGTTTGGTTGCCTGGCATTGGGATACAGGTCCCCCCAAAAGTGCCGTCGTCTCCCTGAATGAGCTACCAGTAGGGCTCCTAGGGTGGGGTCTCCAAGCTCCAACGGCCTCCGTAAAAACTTGGAGCTCATGCAGGGACTCAGCCACAACAATGGTGGCCTAGTGTAGAGAAAAAATAGGGTGCCCAGGAGATGGCGTGAGATATTGGTTCCGTCCATCAATTTATGTCGGTTCGATCATCGATAGTCTCATTACCAAGGAGTACGTAGGATCCCGTTCGTTCGTTACCATTGACGTCTGGTTTCCCATTGCCACGTGGTCAGCAGCTCTGCTGCCACCGCAAGAACCCCACTCAGAAAATACGCAAGCTGCACTTGGAACTCGATGGATAGTATCCACAAATTGGACCCGCCTCCCCCAAAACGCAAAAACGAGCTTGTCAGGATTTTTTTTTTTTTTTTTTTGTCGGGAATTTTACCGTCGATCACCGCCGTATACGGCTCATGTAGTCGAATGGGACTGGTGATAGGCAGGCCTAAGTTCGAATCCTACCGATTCCGAAGAACAAAAGAGCCAGGAGCCCGTCAGTTCGATGACGAAGAGAAAGAGAAGAAGAAATTTACCGCCGTCTTTCTGCGCGCATCTGGCGGGATAGCAGATCCGACAGCAAGGAACAGATTCCCATCCGGTGCCTTCGGTCGGCATGTGCGCCCCCCGAATTGAAACTCTGCCGCTCCGCTGTGCGTTCCTTTTTTTTTTTTTTTCAGACTCCGATGTGCATTCTCCCACTTCCCCGCCAATAGCGTCTCCGGCCGAAAAAAAAAAGAAAAAAAAAGGCCACCAATCCCGCCTCTGGCGGGCACGGCGGTGACTCCAGTGCATTCGCGGGCGGCCTTTTGGCGACACCGTGACAAGGCGGGATTGTGGAAAGTTTCGACAAGAAAATGGCGGGGGGACCGCGGGGACGCTTTAAACAATCAAACAAATCAATCAAACAAATCACTAACATATATTGCCCCTCACATCCCCAGGTCGCTTGAGTCAGTCAGTCAGACATCGGTAGCTTACGACACGACAATCCCATCCCGTGTCGAAGGACGTCGTTGACTGCATCGGACTACGATGGTGTCTGCGCCTGCCTGCCTGCCTGCTTTCTTTTACCGCCTTTTCACTTGGGACAGGGCTGTGTTTGAATGCGTCACGAACCACGGACCAAGTGAATGACCGCTCGAATGAACGAAGGGACGAGTGATTGGATGGAAGGCAGCGTAGTCTGCCATAGCTAAAGGTGTGACTCGACGACCCATTGGGTGCGACGGACCTCTGGACCCCTGGACGGGACATCGTCTACGGTACGTAGATTGGGGGTGGGGGCGCGAGAGCTGGCTGCCAAGCTGGCTGGCAAGTTGGGTGCCACGTGCATCGCCAGCACCGTCTTCCATACTCCGCCCTCGATTATCTCTGGATTAAACCGTCGTCCATGCGTGGCGAAGGTCGTGTGATCAAGGAACGCAGCAGCAGTTTTCCTCCTCAACACGTGAATACGGTTTGCGGGGTTTCACTACGACATGTCATAATCTGTCGTCATCGATCTTTCGCTCTGCTCTTGATCGAACGCCCATGCGCGCTTCGAGAGTTGCCATCAAGGAACGCGGGTTTCCTCTTAAACAAGTAAAGGCATATTTCGGGATTTCACTCCGTGGCGCCCTGTCTCCTCCACCCGCCCCTTCTCTTCCACCTACTTTCGGCTTTGATCTCCATCTTCCTCGTCGATTTCGAAGGGGTACGGGCTTTTCCCCTACCCCCTTCTTCCTTCATCTTCCTCGGGATTCTGCGTTTCTTTCTGTTGCACGTTGTGCTGATACCTCGCAGTCGCTCTCTCTCTCTCTCTCTCTGTGTCTGTCTGTGTCTCTTTTCTTATCTTCCGTCCCTTTGCCGGGGGTGGTTGTCGCCCCATCCCTGTCTCTCGCTGTTTCCTTGCCCTGATCGAGAACTTCGCTGGCGCACGTGCCGTCTGTGCGTGACCGTGCTGCCGCCGGGATCCACAGTTGATGGGCATGACTGCGCTGGGCGGGATATCTTGCAGTAGCCTGCCGAGATGGTTCGGCGCGCTGAGACCGAGGGCGTTACGCGGTACCGGTAGGCCGTGTCCAGATGATGCATATTTGCCTCTTCCTCTCGATCAGCGGCAACAACAGCAGCAACAGCAAGGCCGACAACAGCAGCAGCATCAGCAGCACAACTCAGCCGGATCCGAAGCCCGGGCCGCGGAGGCAGGTGAGTCTCTCCCCCTGATGACGTCCGCCTCTGTTATTTTCGCGCAAGTATTCTGTATGCTGTCTGGGTTCAACATTCTGACGAGTCCGTGAAAGTGAAAACTCTTCTTTGCCGACGCGTCAGCCTTCCATGCGCTTGTCCCGGAATTCTCTTCAACGACTCTCGAAACACGTCGACGAAGACGAATCAGAGAAGAAGCAGCAGTCAGTCGACTTTGCTTTGCGTACATCTGTGCGTGCGTTTTCCCGTCCTCTTGTTCTTTATCTTTTCCTTCTGATTCTTCTTTCTTTCTCTCCGTTTTTTCTTGTTTTCTTTTTTTCTATTTTTCTTTTCTTTCTTGCTTATCCGTGCCCACCGCTGATCGATCCCCTCTTTGAACCAGTGATCGTTTTCTTTTTCTCCCACGCGTTCTTAGACGATGTCTTGATTTATGTGTGTCATCCTTGCCCGAGGGCCGGGCTAATCTTCTCTGTACCCTTCCAATGTAGCGGATGTGCCGAAGGACTCCCTCCCTTTTTCTAGTGTGTGTCCATCCTGAAAAGAGGAATCTGAGTGGTCTGACGCGGTGCCCGTCCTCCATTGGAGATGTTGACTTCATTTTGTCGGTGCCTGGGGAAAAGAAAACGGAGGCCCTCCTACTCCTATATAATAGAGGTTTGAAGGGCAAGGCGCCCTGTGAACGAGGCAGACAGGTCTTCCTGGATTCCTGAATTCTTCGCCGCTCCAGGGTATCTCCCCTTTGTCTCTCGCCGTTTATCTCTTCTCTTCTTCTTCTTCGTCGGCCTCTCTCTCTGTGTCTCTCCTTCCGTCCCCTCTCCCCGCTGTCTTTCCTTCCACACCCCCTCCCCGTTCCTCTCTCTCTCTCTCTCTCGTTCTCTCTGTCTATCTCGCTCTCTCTCTTACTCTCTTTCTTTTCGTGATTTTTAGATAGATGACTACATGTTCGGCGGGGATACCCATGTGCACTCACCGGTACCCAGGTGCTGGTAGAATTGACTTACTCGGCCCAGATCGCGTTCGTTTGCTTGGCACCTGATTGGTCTGGATGATGTCGAATGGAAGAACGTGAGACTGTAAGAAGATGCATTAGCCTTAAAAAAAGAGAATCTATCTTTTGTTTTTTTTTCTTTTCACTTTACTTCCTCGTTCCAGTCTTCGTTTATCGGGTGTTTCCTCAATATTAGGTGCTATTAGTTTCATTACGACTGGATCCCCATCTCCTCATATGAGTGGATGGGGTGTGGAACAAGGAAATGAAAGCAGGGCTTTGGAGGAAGGAAGCGACAAATTAATATGATGAAACCGTTTGGAAAAGTAGTGAGGAAACACATTTTCCGAGGAGGAATCGATGAGATGATTTAGTGACGTGGATCACTGAAGTAACAGTTTCAAGGTTAAGAAAATGTAGAAAAACGAACTCGTTGACATGATATATATATGACGATATGATGGGGTGTGAACCGGCAGTCTGTAGAGTTTTCCATCTGGTGTGGGTGAGTGATAGTCTACTTTGATTTTGGTTAAGGTAGATTATCATTTACAGCGTAATCAGTGAGGGGACTCTGCAGACTGTTGAGGGTTCAGCCTCCTGATGAGTCGGTGAAACTCCGACGAAACAGTTTGTCACAGCCCCTCGTTTGTTGTCCTCTTCTCTCTCTCTGCCTACGGTTTACCGGGCAGTTCTGTTTGTGACGATATATATATATATTTTCTTAACTCCTGGATGCCAGGGGTGCTGATATGAGCAGACACCACTAGTACCGTAGGGGTGGCTCCATCTATGGGTGGGGAGGAGGACCTGCTTGAAAACGGGTCCAGCGTCCCCTGTACACTGACTTGCCCGCAGTGAGATCTTAGAGAAGAACTGTTTGCTGCCTGCCAGTTGTGGCGAAGAAAAGGATTGCCCTTTCCTTCGGCGGATGGACGGGGAGCTTTGATCACCCCCAAGCGTGGTCAAAAGGAACGCGAGAGGGGGGGGACGGATTACGGTATGTGGATTTTTTTTTCATGAATCTGAAACGGAAGCTGGATAGTGCATTTTAGAAAGCGTTGAATGCTCATCGAAGAGGCGGCGGCTTAGATATTGAACATTGCGCCGAAGGCGAGGTCTTAGCAAATGGCATGACGGTTTACTAAGTTGGATGCGGGCCGGCGTGGAGCGTGAAGAGAG
>BFEA01000093.1:3403260-3423519 GCA_003427395.1 Chara braunii
TGATGGATGATCCTTGGCTTAGAGAGAGAGAGAGAGAGAGAGAGAGAGAGAGAGAGAGAGAGAGAGAGTTTGAGGGATGATCCTTGTCTCTGAGATGAGGAAGACAAGGGAAGAGAAGAGGGAGATTGGTAATATCGTACCAGAAGAGAGTGTGTGACTTCCCATTGATTATATCCATCCTCACGGGGGATTGATGCGTGGATCGTGGATCATCAGTTCTGGAACAGTGTTTTTTCTCCCCGCCTCCTACGATCAAGGTAAGCTGTCTCTCGATCCCAGGGCCGATCAATGCGAAGTGGGGACTCGTCGGATTCTCGATTGTTCCATCGGCTGACGAGTCGGTGAATGTCTGGCACACTCCCCTCGTCTTCCTTCCTTTAACATGCATCCTGTCTCAATATCCTCATGCCCAATCTCTCTCCGGACGTTGAGGCCGTGGATGTTCGTCTGTTGCTTTTCGCACCTTCGCCCACAGGATTACATGGGACATGGTCTTCGGAACTCTTGCCACGGCGTCTGTGTGGTTGATTGAGATCCTTAGGGCGCCAGAACTTCGAGGCCCTTGGGACCTTGGGACTTTTTGGTCATCCGAATTAGGTGTTTCTTGGAACCCTCGACGTGTGAACCTCTGTGGCTTGGAACTTTCGACAGTTCTTCTCGTTCTCCCCCCCCCCCGTGTTCTTGGGACCATTTGATACTTTGGATTAGTGGGTGCTTGGAACCTTCGTCGACAGTTCTTCCTCCCCCGGCCCCCCCCCCCCCCCCCCCCCCCCCTTCGTTCTTGGGACCATTTGATACTTTGGATTAGTGGGTTCTCGGAACCCTCGGGGTGGGGAACTCTTGCGATTCATGCATCTGGCAATCCTGGGGATTTCAGGGGAGCCTCTGAAATCAGCACTTGGGGGTTTTGAAGGACCCTTGGGACTCGGGAAGGAACCCTGGTCTTGCGATGTTGAGTCTTTTCGGTGTTTTTCTTGCAATTCTAAATTTCTCGGGGTTCTCAAAATCCCGGGGAGGCACCAATGGGCATAGCTCAGTTGGTACACCCACGAACTGTTGAAGTGTATACTCTAGTATCGAATCCAGATACTTACTTCCCATTGGTGCCTCCCTTGGAGTTCAATGATGATATCATCGTTGAACAGATGACCAGAATAAAATCATTCCGAATTACTATCAGAGGCCGGTGCCGGTGAGTTCAATGATGATATCTCAAGGCCGTCGCCCTGAAAAGAAATAAAAAATCCCAGGGAGTTATTTGAAAAACGAAAGAAACCCCAGGGACTGTTGATCGGCAGAAGTGCGCGGACTCTCTCAGCACTAACCGTCTTCCCCGAACACAACGCACCGTGATAACGAAGGTATGCAAGCTATCTTGATTGTGCTTCCAATATGAGAGTGCGTTGTGTTCGGGGGAAGACGGTAGACAGACACACGCTGAGCAAGGTCCCATGAATTTAGCATTGTGTTTGTGGCCGTTGATCCTTGTAGTCTTCGGTGCAGAAAGGAGGATCCACGCGAGTGCGGCCTTGCGTCTGATACTTATACCCTGGCTGGCAGGAACTGGAGCATAGCTAATGACGGAGTGTGAGCTTTTTCCTTTTCTCCTCTGGTCTGTTTTCAGTTTGCCGTCGCTTCGGTCGCGTACAGTCCCTCCCGAGGTCTGTTTTTAGCATCCTTTATGTTGCTAACGGGGACCGCCTTGAGGTATCCTCATCAAACTGACCGGCCCCAGGTACTTGAGAGTTACGTATGATTCTAACTCAGGGGCAAGGTCCCACTTGCACGTATTAAGAGATTCTGGCCGTTGATCTTTGCTATCTACGGTCAATATCGCTTAATTCGTGTAAGTGGGACCTAGCCCCAGGTCCGTTTATCAACAGTGTATGGGTGGGTGGACCATTCAGCCACATCGGCTGGGCAAATGAAGGTCATCTTTGTCACTGTAGAATTTTCTGTTTGTGAGACGGCGGAGGTTGTGACGTCTCACCAACAGCATTCCGAGTTGGCCCGCGAGGATGTACGTGGAAATGTGCACGGCTTGGGGTCGATCATGCACGAGGCCGCCTGGACGTCCACGTACATTCTGGAAGCAGCATGCGTGGTAGTTCATCTGGCTTGATTGCCGCGTCCCCCTTATGATAATGAGAAAAGTGCTGACGTGACCTGGCCGTTTCGTGCGCCCGATTGACTGCACGTCTAATTACATTCTGTCTGGCCGGGCATTTTGGCCATCCCGCGCCCGCCAAAAGTGGGAGTTTTCGGTCTTCTTTCTTCGCAAGAGCTGGGCAACGCTTGCGATCATCGATCACTTTCGACAGGGCTCAGCTTGACTTATCATTCAACAGGTACCTTGTAACCATTCTGATCGTTCAGTGGTTATGGGTGTGTTCCATTGCGCAAGCAAATGGCAATCCTTGCGATCGTCGATCACTTTCGACAGGTTTCTAACTCACAACTCATTGCTCCTGGTGGTTCAATAGGTTAACGTACGACTATATATTCTTATATAATTCAGTGTGTGTGTGTGTGTGTGTGTGTGTGTGTGTGTGTGTGTGTGTGTGTGTGTGTGTGTGTGTGTGTGTGTGTTTGAACACTGAAGTTCGATGGCCAAACTTGGACGGGACCAAGATTCCCCACTGCTGCCTCCCGTAGGAGTCTGGGCCGTGTCTCAGTCCCAGTGTGGCTGATCATCCGAAAAGACCAGCTAAGCATCATCGGCTTGGTCAGCCTTTACCTAACCAACTACCTAATACAACGCACGCGGGTGTGTGTGTGTGTGTGTGTGTGTGTGTGTGCTCCATTGTGCATGCAATTGGACGACCCTTGCCACCGTCGATCACATTTGACAAAGCGACTGTCGATCACTTAGGACAGGGTTCTAACTGACGACTCCTTACTTATTATTCAACAAGCTAAGTAATTATTCAACGAGTTAACGTTGGAAGCATTCTTATCATTCACTGTAATGTAATTATTCAACAAGTTAACTTTGTCAGTATTCTTATCATTCAGTGGTTATGGTGTGTGTTCCATTCGGCAAGCAATTGGCCAAAGCTTGCGAACGTGTCTGTCACGGTTCAATCTCACAATTCATGACATATCATTCCACAGGTTAACTTGTAATTGTTACGGTATTATCACATTGGGTGCTTGTGGGCCTGTACCATTGATCAAACCCCCATTGTTATATACGTCCGGCGCGTGAAATAGATCTTCATAATCTCTATATATGTCCGGTAGGTATCTGGACACGATATGAAATGGGAAGTTAGGAAGGAACAGCAGTCCCTCTCATAGGTCAGCAGCTGCTTGGATCAGATCTTTATTTATCTTTATATATACGTCCGATTTCCGTGTTCTCCACTATCATTATCAGCACCTGATGTCCTCTGAAAGACGCGAGGAGGCATAATAAGGCTTCTCATCACATCGGGTGCTTGGCCTATAACTCTACCAGGAACTCAGCGATGGCAAAAGCGCATCTTTGTACCTTGTAGCCAGACATCATATTGAAATACAGTCCCTACTCAATTCTGTTGGTAGTATTGGAGTGCAATCATTATCTACCACCACTACCTTTTCCCATGTGGGTCGCCGTCGGCCCCCCGAATCTTTAGCAGCCTGATTTCCCCCCCCCCCCTATGGACCACGGATCAGATATTAAACTGATCAAAGACTTGATCTTAGCCAAAAGGCTGAGAAAGGTATGGAGCCTGAAATCAAACGACGGCCGCCGGTGAGATGTTTCAATGGGGGCCGTCGTCGGGCCTGGCCTCCGATTTCTTGAGTAGGATATGTTCCCGTTTTCCCAACAGCTGGAAAGGTAGTAGTGGTTAAAAAAATCTCCTGCAGAAGACAAGTCCAAGAATACCACCTGCAGGCAAATTTTTGTGAATATTTTGTGAATATTTTGTGAATATCTGATAGAGGTTTTTGCAGGGTTCATGGTAGCACCAGTAGTAATCAGGGGACCAGTATCGATCGAACAGCGGGACTGGCATATAGGAAGTCTCATTGCAGTGCCCTGCTGTTCCTCGCTCTCATGCTGTCCTCTCCTTGCCTGCTATAGCTTCGGCTCTTCTCTAGGCAGCGCCAAGGGGCATCAGATAGCGCACGGCATCGACTATAGGAGGCGGATTCAGTTAGAACAACACCTTTGGAGACTACCTCATGTATGCGGTCAGGATACGACCTGTATGCATTTACTTCATGATGGTAGGGAGTTATGCTCGGGGGATACGACACCTTTGGAGACTACTGCATGACTGTATGTGGTCAGGATACAGCCTGTATGTGTTCATGCATGATGGTAGTGCTCGGGGGAAGAGGGTAGCAGATCGCAAAGCCCAGACTGTATAGGAAGATGTTGTAGAAGTCGAACTATGGCTCTGAGAGGACGAGGAGCGAGAAACGCCGAGGGGAGAATGGAGCTGAGCTTCGCATGATAGGCAACGGGGTGGGGTGGCAAGCATGCTCTCTGGGATGCGGCATACGATGCCAGCACTTCGACGTGTCTTGCTGGAATGAGAACATCTGTAAAGAGTATCTCACCATCATTTTGTCGAAAAGAAGGTGGGAAATGGTAGAATTTGTAGCTCAAATTTGTCGTAGATCATTTTTGTCCCGTAGCCCGAGTACCGTATTCTCTGCTGCCTCACCGGTGGTTATGGATGAGATCCCTATAGCGGGCGGTATCACCATTCTATATTACAGCTCCCCCCCCCCAAAAAAAAAAAAAAAAAACTGTTCGAAGGCGTGTTGGGTTATGTGTCACAGTGAAATCCCTGAACTTTTGCAGCCATGGAACTTCTGAGACCCCTTTTTTCTTTTCTTTTGGGGGAAGAGAGGGGGGGGAGGGAGGAAGGGGGGATAGAAAGAGCTCTGCTGGCTTTGCTTCGGCGGAACCGCAACAATCCTGCAGCGGCGCTCCACCACCCACCACATGCACAAAATACAAAAATTATGGCGGTGTATCTTTTCACGTTCAAGCGGAAAATTCATGCTCATCATGCACGTTTGGTGAGTGGTGGAGCGAGGAGGCAATTGAAGGTTGCCAGTCGATGCAGTCCGATACAAACAGGCACGGATATATCTGACCGGATCCATTCAGGCACGAATGTATCTGCTGGTGCCGTCAGATACATGCAGTCCTGAGCTTCATGGTTGAAGCTCGTGGAGCGTGTCCGATGTCTTACCCTAAATAGAACGCACGGTCATGATATCAGTGGTCCGGGCAACGCTCAGGGCATACTCGTTCTAAACCCTCAAAATCGCAAAATGGCAAAATCAGCGGCCAGACAAGTCCTTGTAATAGGAGGAGTCGATCTGGCCGCTGATTTTGCGATTTTGAGGGCCTGGTGTGAGTATTCCCTCAGTCTAGATAAAGCGATAATGACCGCAAGTTCTATTCGGGTGACTACGGTAGGAGCATCAGAGCCGGCAGAGCCGGCACTGCTACGTGGTCGAAATTTCTAACTCCAGCGGGCGGTCTTCTTGGGTCTCTTCACGCAAAAGCAGTCGTACCCGTACGTGACAGATCCTATGGCCTGATCCACCAGAGGCACCATTGAGCTCGGTATTGTTAGAAGTGGAAAGTTTTATCTTCTTTTCTTTTCTTGTCTTTCCTTCATTTTTCCCCCTCTCCCCCTTTCCGAAGTCCTGCATCCGCTTACTCTGTGTGTGTGTGTGTGTGTGTGTGTGTGTGTGTGTGTGTGTCTCGCGCAGATAGATAGATAGATAGATAGANAGAGAGAGAGAGAGAGAGAGAGAGAGAGAGAGAGAGAGAGAGAGAGAGAGAGAGAGAGAGAAAGAGAGAGAGAGAGGAATCTGCCATTGTTTCTTGGAGAGGTCATTCACCTTGTCACTGATCTTTCAAGGAACGTAGAACACTGTGTTCCGAATGTGACTTTTTTGTTTCATTATTTTTGTATGTCTGGAAATCCATCTTCTATAGAGCCTTCGCCTTCTCAATTCTCGTGAGTCTTGCTCGATTCGCTGTTGGTTATAGTTTTTTTTCTTTTCTTTTCAATGGTGGAACCTTCATAGAATCAAGATCTGCCTTTTTGCTGCCCATCGCCTCATCCAGCCGGATTGGTAAGACATCCCCTACCGGAGGCTTGTCTCCTTCTGAGTCACCTTGTTATCCCTTACCACCTCATGCAGCCTGGTCGATAGTGAGAACCCCCGTCTGAAGTTACTCTCCTTAATTAGTTTCTACGAACTTTCTAGATCAAAGCTGCTGCAGAATGTTGTTAAGATACGGCCAGGGGTTCTTATATAAAGGAAGTCCGAGATACCATACGGGATGATGTTTTAGTTTGTATCCTTCATATTCGGCTAAGCCTGGAAGGGCCTACCGCTCCAAACTCATCCCAGTTATACCCCCTTGAAGGGGACACTTGGGACCCCAAACATCATCCCAGTTATACCCCCTTGAGAGAAAAAGAAAACAATCCTGGGCTGGGAGTCCAATCCAGATGTTCGGGATCAGATGGTGGACTTAAGTCTGGATCCGGTCAGTCCGCATTGACACATGCTGAATCGAGCAATGTATGTGGATCCAAGGATCTGCAAAGCGATGAAAAGGACTCAAATGGACAGTGCAGCTTCAGCAAAGCATCAACAAGCAATGTACATCCAGATACATACGAAAATAGCACAATGTAGCACAGAGGAAGACTTAAAGATATGACCTGACCTGTCAGACACTGATGCGACACCCCATCAAACACCACGCATGTGAGAGAGAGGGGAGGGACCACATACATAGAAGAAATGTCCCTCCTTGAGCACGCACATGGGGAGATACCAAGGATGAGGAGATGGGGGAAGAGGCGAGACAAAGATGGAGACGACGAAGAAGACCACGATTGCGATAGCAAAGTCCAAAAATAGGCCCCCTGCCGAATGTCTAATCAATGTCTACCACAAAATGTCGAATCAGATCTTGGGCCTCATAGCCCGATGTAACCTCTGCCTGTGACCTCTCTCTCTGTCTGAAAGAAGAAGACAAAGAAGAAGAAGAAGAAGAAGAAGAAGAAGAAGAAGAAGAAGAAAAAGGAAGGAAGAAGAAGAGATGGAGAGCAAGACCATGAAGAAGAAGAAGATGTCGTCTTCCTTGCTGTCGCACCTGCAGGTAACTGCAGCCATGTACTAACTGCCGCCGGCATGTCTCTCTGTGCTGCAGGGCGCTGGTGAGAAGTCCACCTATGGGGCCCAGGTAAGTCCTACGCCGCTGCAGGTATGGCCTCCGCCTCACTCCCTACCTACGCCTCTATCTCTAACGCAACGCTGTATCGCGCCTCTCCAGCACTGTGTCGCCCAAGAAGTGAGCTTCTCGAACTGTATGTCTGCCCTGGCCTGGCCCAGCTATGTATAGCGCTGGGCCTCGCTGGTGTGCCCCTGGTCCTGGCCTGAAATGGCCTGCCTGTTCCCTGCCGGACGTCCAGGCCCTCCCTGCTGATGCAGCAGGGAATGTCCGCTACCGGACGAAATGAACCTGGTCCGAAAGGGCCTGGCCACAAATGGAAGAGGCCCAAAACGTGGCCTTTGTCAGAACAGACCGTAAGTCTGTTCGGACGTACTGCAAGTCCGAAACGATGCCTGAAACAGATAAAAATAGAACAGCAAATAAATAAATAGATAAATAAATAAATAAATGCTGCCTCAAATCAAACCCTGCGGCCTAAAGGCTGGCCGCGGGCCTCCAGGGCGTGTGCCTAACTGGCGTGCAGCCTGGGAACCCCAGCAATCGTCGGGCCCCCTGAAATGGGCCCTTGTGCAGGCTCAGCATGTAACAGCATTCTGGATCTGGACGTCTGGCCGGTTGCCATGGTGTATATGTCTGTGCTTGTTTGCGTGTTGATTTTTCCAGCTGCTCTGTGATGCTTTTGTTTAAGAGATGATCACTTCTTCGGAGTTCTTCCCAAATCTGTGAACGAAAGAAGTCTGGGGAGGGATTTTTGTGGTATTGGACAGCCAACAAGCTAAGACACCAGGCTGGGTGCGTGGGCTCTCTGGCGGCCAGGATGGGCCTGGCCGGGCAAGGTCCAGGGCAGGTCCCAGATCAAGTCTTGGGTAGCCCCAGCACCACCCCTTCCCCCCAGCCCCCCTCCCCCCCCAAAAAAAGGTTCTCGAAGAAAAAGATGTGTAGAATTGCAATGCAAACCAGGTCCCAGGCCAAGTCCTGGGTAGCCCCAGCACAAGGAGGGGGGGGGGGGTGGGGGGGTGGGGGAACAAGAAGAAGAAGAAGAAGAAGAAGAAGAAGAAGAAGAAGAAACACTCTCGAAGAAAGAGATGTTGTGTAGAATTGGAATGCAAAGTTGCAAACAACTTTTCTCCAAGGGTCACCTCGGAATTCCTTGTTAATTCGGAGATATAAAAACGAAATCAAACTAAGGCACCCCTCCCCCCCCCCCCCCCCCCCCAAAAAAAAAAAAAAAAAAAATCTGCCCTCCGCCAGGATTGACAAAAAAAGAGCCTGGATTTTGGCTGAGCTTGGTGCCAAAAGTGCCCTACCGATGATCCAGAACGAAACTACAATTTCCATGTTTCTTGAGCTGCACAGAGTGACACGGCTGGGTTCCACCCGAGCGACTTGGGTTCTCCTACTTTAGTCACAGCTTTCTTTTCTATAACACCTGAGACTGCTGTTCTTGCAAGTGTGTTACCTGTGTTTCTTTTTAGCTTTCATGATCCCACATGGCAAACAGTCCTCTTTTTTTGCAGTATTGCTTTCATTATATTAGGAGTATTAGCTGCAATGGCTCGAAATAAATTTGAAAAACTTTTAGCTTATGTATAGTTCTATTTGTCATGTAGGTTCGAAGCAAATTGTCTGACTGCTTCATCCTTTTTCAAACGAAACATTGGATCACTATGTGTATTAAGGGCTCACTTTCCTGATCGCTCTTATACCGCGTATGCCTTATTTGTGCTTCTATTTGTGCGTCCATGTTTTGCTGTGTTGATGCAGCCATTAAGGGCAAAGCACTGCCATGATTGCCAGAAATGTGTGCTCCGTTTCGATCATCATTGTTTCTGGGTCAACACTTGCGTTGGACAGCATAATCATTGCCGCTTCTGGTACAATTTCACAACCTGTGCTTTCGGTTTGTTGTTGGATTTGCAGGAAAAAAACAGCAATTTTCAATGCATCCATTTTGTGCTCCCTCACTTTCAGCTGGGCCCTTAGTCACAGACGATAACATAACCGAAGGAACAGCGAAAGCAGCATAATCATATAATGAATTGCCACTCTCTCACACCGTCATTAGGGCACAGGAATATGACTGCATTTGAAATGGTAAACTCTGATTTGGTGAATTACTGACAACCAGCCAAAACAAAGAGGCAAGGGAACTGTATCGAAGACTGAGCTGTGCACCGCAAACACTAGCTAGAGTGGATTGAAAGGTTACCTAGGCGCTTCAGCAAATAGTTGGTCTGTGCGGAACTCTTCCTTACTGCCACATGTGTACAAGAATGTTGCGACTCTCATTCTGCCAGCATGGGTGTACAGGATTGTATGACCTCCCTCGACAGTCTCTCTCTCCCCCAACATGCATGTCAAGTGTTGCGATCAGCCTCAGCACTCCTCTGGCCGTGTATGTTAAGCACCTTGCGAACCCTGTTGACTGTCTCTGCACGCGGACGGCTGTGTAATGCACCTTCTTCTCCCAATCAAATAGCCCTCTTCCTTCAATGTGCGTAATCTTGTGCCCATGGATGCTCCTCCCTTTCTACCCATCCATCTTCCTCCTATGTGAAACATCTCACAAATCCGTCTCTTCCAAGATTTGTGTAAAGCATCTCCCGGACCAAGATTTGTGCAACTACAGGCCGATCACGCTCCTCACTATGACCCAGAAAATTATAGCTAAAGCACTAGCTAAAAGACTAAGAGTAACACAGAGCTGCTTCCATCTCAACCAAACTGGATTTATACTGGGGCGGTTTATGTTGGACAATGTGATGACACTAATGGTATCAGTGAGGTACATCAAGGACAAACGAATTAACGCACTTCGAAAAAGCATACTATCAGGTTAGTTGGGTATTCCTTCAGCAATGTATGGAATGAATGGGAGTGGGGCCTAACTTTAGGAAGTGGGTTAGGGTGCTGTACAGCGATGCACACAGCGAAGTCCAGGTGAACGGGCACCTGTCGCTAGCATGCAAAATGGCCTGCTCAGTACGACAGCGGGACCCGTTGGCAGCTCCTCTCTCCCTATTTATATCAGAAGCTATAGCTTCCTTCCTGCAGAAGGACCCTTCTATTCAAAGGCTAGTGGCAGAACCAGACCAGCAGAACCGGAATATCTCCATCCCTACGGCCATACTGTTTGCCCACGACTTGACTGTTTTAATCAGAGCGTCCGACTCGTCCTTCGAAGCTCTTGCACGCGCAATGCAAGCCTTTCAAATTGTGTCAGAAATGCGCATCAACTGGTCCAAAACAACAGGATGGTGGTTAACTAATACGGACGAAAACATACCAACACCGCTGTCCACTCCCGAACGAATGCAATGGCTATGCCTAGGACGGCCCCTACGCTTCCTCAGTATTGGAGTCACGGAAAACAGGCCCCTCTCACTCAATTTTGGCCAACAATGGCACCAGAATTGTTGGCCAAAATCATAGCAGCGATCTGGACCACCCGGCGGGGATCCAGACCGGCCGGGGTCCTGTGTCTGGTACTGGATTCCAGATGTCGGTCCGGATAGTGGGCCTCAGGGCCAACGACCAAATTTTCTTTGGCGGTCTTGGGCGTTTCTTCACGCCCAGTGCCGCCAGAAAAAAAACGGACCCTTTTTTCTTAGGGCGCTGGTCGGGATCCGGGAGGCCCGGAATTTTTTTTTTTTTGGGGGGGTGGACTTTGTTAGTCGTTTTTTCCCTTGCGCGTTTGAATGTTTTGGCAGCCGCCCTTTTGCACAGGGACCTTCAAATTCAAAGGTCTGCCAAGGCCATTCCCCCCCGCTTCGACTTTGGTGTTGCGAACAACCTGCCATCGCCGTGACGAGGGAGGGAGACGCAGGGCAACGAGGCGCGTGAGGAGAGCAGCGTGAGGAGCAGCGTGAAGCACGTTGGTCTCTCTCTCTCCTGTCTCTTATACACATCTAGATGTGTATAAGAGACAGCTCTTCCCCTAGACAGCTCTCCCCCTCTCCACCTCTCTCGTTCTCTTCCTTTACCCCTCCCCTTGCCCCTGCTCTCTCTCCCCTCTTCTCTCTCTCTCTACCCCCTGCCCTTTTCTATCTGCTGGTTCTGTTGCCCCTGTTCTCTCTTGCCCTCTTGCCCGCTCTCTGTGACCCTTGCTCTCACCAACTCACCTTTGCTCTTTCTCCCTCCCTCCCCCACCCATTCTTCTATCTCTTGCGCCTGCTCTATATTCCCCTTTCTCCCTTGCCATGCTGTCTTGCTCTCTCCTCCTCCCTTGCCACCGCTCTCTCTCAACCCGACTCTCTTCTTCTGTCACCCCTGCGGGCTCTCCTTGCTCTCTTGCCCCCTCTCGGACCCCTCCACTCTCCCACTCCTCTCTTACACACCCCGCTGTCTGTCATTCTTTCTGCCGTGTCCTTCTTCTCTTCCTCTTACGCCTCCTGGCCTCCTCTCCCCCAACCCCCCTCTCGTCCCCTTTCTCTCGTGGGCCTTTTCCTCTCTCTTTCCCTTTCTCTACTCCTCTCTCTTTCCCTTTCTCTACTCCTCTTTCCCTTTCTCTACTCCTCTCTCTTTCTCTCTCGCGCACCACCTGCTGTGCAGTGCAGTGCAGTGCATCCACATGTGTCATGGTGTGAGGCAATTAGAGTAGGCCCTCTTGAGAGTGCCTGCAGAGGGTCTAACGACCCTCTGCCAACGTATGTGGAGCGGTACCTAAATTTTTGTCTTGGCCGTGTGTGTGTGCAGCAGACCATAACTAAAACTAGGAGGTTGGGCTGGCCCTCTGCATGTAGTTGTGGAGTGTCTACCGGCCCTCCCAAACATCTCTGGGCAGGTGATGATAACTGCCGCGGTCCATGAAAAACAGTGAGTGGACCAGTAGGCCCTCTGCTGTGTTTTGCAGAAGGCCTGTGGTTTGCCACATAAAAAATGAAAGTTGGGCAGCGTTGCACTTCGTGTTTTGCCACATAAAAAATGAAAGTTGGGCAGCGTTGCACTTCGTGTTTTGCTCTGCGAAGTGCAATGCTTCACAACCTTCAGTGCTCCCGTTTTCCTACGTGGAATGCTCATCATTCATAAGCCCCCTATGGATGGTCCTGATTGGGTCTTGGTGAACTCAAGGCTGATCAAAGTGCAGTAAGACCTGTCTCTTGCTTCGAGAGGGATGATTACGATCAGCCCCTGATTGTTTCTGTGGCACCCTAAAATTAGTCTGAAGACTCTGAACTATGATCTGCCCCTGATCGTTTTGGTGCCGCCCTAAAAATTGTCTGAACTATTGCGAGTCTGACAGATGGACGCTTAGGATCCTGAGCTCATTACGCTCGGTTGGAATAGGTGCTTTATAATGCATATACAATTTCTTTGAAATTTTTGGTGTGCAGTGCCACCTTTTTGGCGCACCGGAACTATGCTTATGGATAGCCAACCTACTTTTGGGCCAACACTGTGCAGTGCTATGTTGTTTTGATGTACTTGCTGGTACGCGCTTTTTACTATTTTCAGAATAGAAAATTGAAGGCCACACTTTTTTGGGGGTTTCTTCATGTGTTTAACCATGGTGTTCCCTCCCCCCCCCCTCTGCCTGGTCAGATAATTGTTCGGATGGGGGTTTAAGGGCGACGTGGTTGGTACTTCATGGAGTCTTCATTCTGATGGCAGCATTTCTGCCGACAAGGCTCCACGACGCTCTTCACAGACACAATTATTGGTGAGTGAACATTTCCCAGGTATGGTACTCTTTTTCGGTGCTCTGCTTGCGTTTCTGGCGGGTGGAAAAAGGTGAGGACTAAGCATTTGCTCATTTATAAATTGGTAGTCCATGTTCTCCATTCTGAGAGGCAACAGATTTTTGGACGTAATGCTGCGACATGGACGGGATTCCATTGTTCATTTGGAACGCTGGCTACAGAGTTGTGATGAATGCCTCTGTAGGAAGATTTACATGCGCGGGTATGCACACATGTGAGTACGCCTCTGTGTGTCTGTCTTTTTTTTTTTTTTTTTGGGTGTGTTTGCGTTTCAAGTGTTTGTGAATATCCCCAAACTCTCTCTCTCTCTCTCTCTCTCTCTCTCTCTCTCTCTCTCGTTGCATTCACATACCATCACAAACCATCCAGAAACAAAAGAAGTCGAGATGAACATTATAATAGAAGGTGTAAGGTTCCCCACGTTTGTGTGGTTGAGCGGGAAGTGCCCACACACCCATCTGCCGCCAAAGTGGCACACTTGCACAAATATGTATAGTTTTTTTGGTGTGTGTGTGCACATAGTAGCGTGTGCCTCTGGTGTGTGTGTGTGTGTGTGTGTGCGTGTGCGTGGGTGCATGCATGTATAACGTATAAATAGATGAATGGACAAGTTGGATGAATTAAATTGTGTGGTATAGCGACACTGAAGGATCATGTGCATAGATCCACGTGCATGGTATTGGGCCGTTCTCCTTTTTGGTTTTGAGCAAAGCGACCATGTTTCTCGTTCTCAATCCGCTCTCCTCTCATCTAAATGGTAGTTCATTTCCATCTGGCTTTTTGGTTTCCATAGTTGGCATCCAATCGTAGCATTTGTTATTTGTTGCTGCAAATGGTGAGATTGCATCTGTACAACATTGTGGGAGGGTTGCTGGTGGAATCAAAGACGTTGCTGACAAGGTGTCTTGAAGCTAATGGTTGTGGCTGGTTCTATGCAGTCAGCAAGGCCCCTCTCTTCATACCTCTTGGCTTATGTTTGACCATCAGGAATCTCCAGCAGCAGGCACAAGATAGAGTCTGTAATACGCCACTGTGTGGGAAGAATTGATAATTGTGAAGTGTGCTTTCCCACTGACTTTCTCGCTCACATATTAGTTTTGTGCCTGTACCCTCTTGAAGGAGATGAATCGATAGTGAAATAAGGATTGTATTTGTTTTTGTTTGCAGGTTTGCTGGAGGTTACTTTGGTGTCGTATTGGCGACATTTGCGCAATACTGGTTCACAGCAGGTTCATCTCCAGGGTAACGTTTTATACCTTGGTACAAGATACCCACTTTTACTTGGCTGTACCTTCGACTGTCCTGCTGGTGTAGGTTTGGAAACTAGAAGGCTTCTCCGAGAAAATTGTAGCTGGCTCTATGGTGTATCCAGAGGTGTTGAAACTTGAAACACTATTGGTATCCTGAGCAATGCATGAGACTTGGAAAAAAGACCAAATCTTGCGATTACAATGTGCTGCTTCACCCATACTCCCCCCCTCCTCCTTGCCCTCCTCGCCCTCCTGCTCCTCCTCCTCCTCCTCCTCCTCCTCCTCCTCCTCCTCCTCCTCTTCTTCTTCTCCTCCTCTTCTCCTCCTCCTCTTCTTCTTCTTCTTCTTCTTCTTCTTCTTCTTCTTCTTCTTCTCAATTCAGCAGAGTTTAGAATTCTTGAGACGCAGGATCTGGAGGAGGGGGAGGAGGAGGAGGAGAAGGAGGAGGAGGAGGAGGAGGAGGAGGAGAAGGAGGAGGAGAGTCTGAGGGCTGTAGTTGCCTTAGCTTATCTTCTGCCTGTGGCCCAGTGTGACTTCACCATTTGTGGCCTTCTCCAGGACGGTAGGATACTGTCTAGAATTTCTTCCACACTCCTGTTGAAAATTGTGACACCCCTCAGCTTCTGAGCTGTCATATTTCTGTTGCCTTGCAGGTATGTAAACGAGGTGTTGAGGGAACTTCAGAATGAAATAGAGAGGCAAGAAGCAGAAGTACCATCCACGCCAAGGTATTTATGATGCATGATGTTGTGCTCGATCTTCTTTTCACCGTGCTGTCTGCCTTGTTGTTAAATCTGTCATTGTTTGCATTTGCGTCAGTTCAATCTGGTTAATTCAAAGGGGCCACGTGCAGAGCAGTGCATAAGCATCATTTCTTTTGGGTGAAGAGAGAAAAGGGGTGGTCAAGGGTGGGAAAGATGGGGAGGTAGATTTAGATAGAGGATGAAGGACAGGGGTGGGAGAGGGGAAAAGCGGTGGAGACATGACAAGGATGCTCTCAGGCTCAGGTCCTCTATGTGGCCACATTTTTAACGTTTAGACGGAGAACGAAAGGGAGGATGGAAGGAGGGTCACGTTTGGTGAATGTCCTTCAGTCATTGTTAATGTGATGATGTGCGAAGTCTTGAGTTCTCTGGGTCGAAGTATTTGTGTGCTCTGATGCCTTTTCGGCACGTTGACCACTCACTAGAGGAGTGGTATAACATTGCTTCCCACATTGTAAGATTTCTGATACCAGTATCCTTCTCTCTTGTTTTTGCCGATTTTCCTGGTCATTGGTGGATGTAGAACTTGAAAAATCAAATACTTGTGTATAACCACTGATCAGTTCAGAATGTCCTAAGGTGATCTGTGTGTGTGGTTGAAGTCAGTAAGGTCTATAAGCTCTCTATGATTGAGGCTATTGTACATCGGAAGGTCTTTCATTGACTGCTGTAGTGCACACATGTCGTTTTCCGTTGTCTGGCATACCAATAACGCTAATCGCATGAGTAGTGTTTTCAGTTCTTTGCTATTTTAGGTGTCAATGCTCATGCCTGATGCATGCACAGAGGCCAGGGACGAACATAGAATATACTCCAGCTAGTCTAGCACAACAATGACAGTGCCTCACCCTCTCTCCTCCTAGGTGCCTGTGCCAGGTTTCACGAGGTATTGTGATGCTCAACCTCACACCCCGTGCAGCACTTCGTACCCGTAGGAGAACATGGGTCAGAGTATGGGACGTGGCTGAGGATTTTAGGGAAAGGGGGTTGAAAATCGAGGGAAGAACCGAAATTTCGAGTGTTAGTCCGAGGGGCGTCCATGTGAGGATGGGAAAAGAAATCCCAAGTGGGCTTTAGCAAAAATTGTCCCCCGCTGTGGAGGTACTTAGAGAGAAATCTGAAAGGAGACAAAACTGATTACCGAAAAGGAAGGGCAAGACTGCGAGTTCCACAAGCTCGGCCTTGGAACACGAGAGAAGGCCCGGATTCGAAAATGGATGAGAATTGTCATGACCGTCTAATCACTCGGATTGTTCTGAGGATTCGCCGTTGGACGGTGGAGGAGGCAGAGGAATGGGTACAGGGAAGCTTTCCAGAAGCGCTTTTGCCACGACTATTCTTCGGAAAGCGGACCGCGCCCACAAATTCCCCACCTTGCACCATAGACAGTTAAACCAGGGATTCCATGTGGCGTGTGCCGCCGACCAAGGCAACACGGTCAGACCTGAATAGGAAAGGATAATTTGGGGTGAATCAAAACAGTCAATCAGGTGTGTGCAGTAGTGCGCTCCTCACATCAGCATCGCAGTAGATGACATCTTCCTCTGTAGGGGGGTAACTCAAGGAGGCTGCTATGGCGCAACGAGACGGGCTTCGAGCACCGGCAATTACCCGCACTTAGATTTAGGGATGCAAAACGACGACTACATACATGCCTCTTGTCCATGTGTCGGGGGTTAGTCCGAGCCCGGAGGGAACCCTGGACCAATCTTGTGAAAACTAGAAGACAATCAGCAAACGTGGAGATAAGTACGAGAAAAGAGCATGCAACCCTACAAGTTCCAGCGTACACTTGTGATTGCCCATACATACATAATCATTTGTGAGTGAAGAATACATCTGTCATTCATACTCTAACATTCCACGTGCAAGATGAAGAGTGTAACGAGGAAAATGCACCACAGACGTTCACGGCGAGTTAAGCACGCAATTGGCTCACGCTACTCGCGCAGAACCAACTTTCCGCAGTTGTGGAACGAAGCCTGAACATACATTTGACACTCACAGCCAAGGCCATGCACATGACTCAGTCCTCCTGGACGGACTTAGACAAGTACAAAGGAGCGATGGAGTCTCCCTCAATGTTTCCTTATAAAGAACTGCGTGTATACCTGCGCGATATACTAAACACCATCACGAGCCATGTCCCAGGTGAACCACTCTGGCTCACTGCCTGCTTTTCATGCTCACACACACACCACCAACTCCACTGCTCTGTCCCTCCAGCAGCTATCTACCGATCCTACTGCTAGACTCACCCCATGGTGTCACTCTGCCCGATCCTAGGTCTTCGCACACAGTCGGCGCGGCATTGCAGCTGAGATCAAAGTGGAGGAGAGGAAGGGGCTGTGCGAAGTTGTAGGCATGGAGGTAGCGGGATGCCGGTGTGAATAGCGGCAGAAGAGGCTAGAGCGAAGCAGGGGAAGAGGAAGTGCGTGGATCAAGATGAGAGTGAGTTGATGGGATGATTGAATTTTTTGTGAAATTGGGTTTTGATCATCAGAGTCGTGTGCAAACTATCGCTCCTATGGCTCGCGAGGAGCTTGGTTGCGTGCATGTAAAGAACGCGTGCATACATCACTACTGGAAGGAAAAAGGCTTGAACTTGACTTGTTCTATTCGTAACTGTTTTTATTTCTTGACGCAGCTGCTATCAGCAGCGTGGTCCTAAAATGATGATATGCAAGGACATAAAACAAAAATCGGCTATCCTACATGCAAATCCGGAGATGGACCTCTCTTTGACTCCTGCCATCATAAAGCTCCATCCCAGGTCCCTCAATCGGATTTTACCCGAAGGGTAGGCATCTCTGTGGGATATGGACAGTAGTTTGTCCCAGTATTCCAGAATAGAAGCCCATCTAACAGCAAATGTTGAGGATTGCTGCATACCAACCATCTCATGACGGAGCCAGAACCATGCTGTGCTTCCATGTTGCCCAACCTTTGTTTTGGCACTAGGGACTTTTTCTTAATCTGAGGCCGGTTTGTCTCACACGCATCAGGTTGCATGTCTCTATGCATGCCCACCTATACGATGATATGGATACCAAATTGTGGTTGTCGTTTGCATTCTTTGTCTGCTACCCATGCATGCCCTTACCCATGTGGCTTTGGTTTTTTGTTTTTTCGTTGTGGAGTGTTATCTTTTAGTATGGCTGTATAGCACTTGATCTGTTAGGGATCTGAGTATATAGGGTTAGCCCCCTCCGGCTCATAGGTGTTCTCACAGTGTTAAACACTAGAGGTGTTTTTTTCTTCTTCTGGAACCAATGCTGTGCCAGGTGGTCTGTTCCTCGTTGCCCAGGATTCAGGAATTCCCACAGCCTCAATGGACCCTTCTCAACTTTTGGTGGGCCAAACCACAATGTCAGGCTGTTCGATCAGCCTCTGCTGCATTCACAAGGAGCTGTCATAATCAATGTATCACTGCGAGATGGAGCCGCAACAGAATGGACTCCTCTTCTTCCTGGCAGCACCACTCCGCCGCCTGATCTTCCCCCTCTTAATGGAAATGGATCAAGTGGATGGCTGCCAAGGCCAAAGGGACGTGTTCTCAAGATTTCAACGAAAGAACTGGGTGCTTTGGAACGGCTGGTGGAAGATGAAGCGCAGATGCTGGGCCAGTATGCAAGGTATGCAGACTTCGGAAGTTTTTTTCCTTACTGTTATGTGGGAGCAACACTGCATGTCGCCAGTTATTTTGTTCGAAATTGGATTGAGTGCCTTCACACCAACGACCCTTTTGAGGGGTTCTGTGTATTGCCATGGTCGTTCAAGACCATGCTTTAGGGGGCCAGCTATTTGCTCCTTTGCGGCTTCTGATTGCTGAAGTCCGTGGCGCATTTGCGTTCTATGCTCCTGTCCTACGTGAGGATGAGTGGGAAGGTGTGTAGGTTTTCAGGAGTTTGTGGTGTCTCCCTTCTTCCTCGATCCCTTTGAAAATTCTTTGCATTCTCAGGGGCTTGTGGTGTCTCCACTTATTCCCCCCCCGGGTGACATGCCCGCCCAGGCAAGCAAAACAGCCCAGCCTGTAGCAAGTTTTCTGTTGAGGGATGCTCTGTCAGTACTGGAGGAGGAGAGATAAAGGTCCTGCACCTTTTCAGAGATGGTAATGATTATAATGATGGGTGGAATGCCGGTGATGGACATGGTCGCATTGCTGATGCTGATGTACATGGTGGACATGGTGATGATGATAGACTGGGTGTGTCTGTGGTGCGGCAGGTGCTGCCAAATGGATGAAAGGGGCATGAGACATCTGGCAATCGTAAGCGTTGCATAACGTTTTAAGTGCACTGAATAACCAGCCTGACTTCTGAATTGTGCTGCTAGTGTACCGACTCTTGATGTTGGCTAGTCGGTTGGCACTCTCTGCTGTTATCCTGCTTGTTTACATCAAGAGTCGGTACACTACCAGCAGGGTGCCAACCAACTGAGCAGACACTTGAAACGCCCTCTGCCGTCTGCTGCTAGTGTGCCGACTCCTGATCTGGAGTGTTTTGACCAGCTGTTCTGTTGTCCATAAGCATACTAGTGGTAGCAAGGTAGATAATGCTCAGAAGACAACTGGTTGGAGATGTTTAAGTGTCTGGTCGGGTTGTCGAGTGCTGGCACGCTTGAAAGGTTTTGAAGGTTGCAGCCAAGTTAAATCAGTTGTGTGCAGAACTCGTTCAGGTTGGTTAATCGAGATTAGGAGGGTTTCTTTTTCTCTTCTTTTCTTTTCTTTTCTTTTCTTCTTCTTCTTCTTCTTTTTTTTTTTTTTTTTTTTTTTTTTAACAGGTCCTTATGGGCCCGGCTCCATTTCCCTTTTTGGGAGCATCAGTCCGGTTCCTTTTCCACCGGCAAGTCAGAATAAAATATTACGTCATGGTTCTCAAGTGACATAAGAGTTCATGTGCCTTTTGCAGTTCCTTTTCTGTCGCTGGAGCTGAAGGCCAATGTGGGCAGCCAAGTAGGGAACTGACAGCATATTGGAAAGAGACATGGGTTTCTGAAGATGAGGGAGACGAGATGTAATCGGTGACATCTCTCTTGAAAGCTGCTGTGTGCATGTCTAACTTCACAACAGTCTTAACGCCAAGCTCTTCTCCTTGTAGGATCAGAACAAAAGACGAGCACGAAACCAAAAACTACCCGTTTGTTCCGGTGGAAATGGCCAATCCGTAGTTTCAGTAACTGGTGCCCCCCATTGAGACACCTACCTTTTCTGGCAACACCACCTGGCACCTGCTATGGCTTCTTCTTCTGCCTCCTCTGCTCGTGTGTGTGTGCTTTCGTGAGAGAGAGAGAGAGAGAGAGAGAGAGAGAGAGAGAGAGAGAGAGAGAGAGAG
>BFEA01000093.1:3544751-3559892 GCA_003427395.1 Chara braunii
ATATATATATATATACATATGACCAGGGTAACCGGCGTTCGGGACGGGCCGAATGCCCTAACGTATGGGACCCCTTGGGGATGTGTTCGGGGAAAAAATCAAAAAAATGATAAAAATCTGAAAAAAAGATGTGTTATGAAGAAAAATAAATTAAACAAGATTTGCCTGAGCATGACATCCAAATTCCTTACCAAATTTGAAATAAAAATAAAATATGAAAAATAAATACTAATAATAAAAATAACAAAACATAAAAAAATAATTAAATTTAGTGAGTAAGCGAGCACGTTTTTGACACCGCCATCTTTGGCGATTTTTCATTTTTTTTTGACATTGCTAAATGCCCTGAAAATTTACAGATTTGTACTTCACATAATGCAAGACCCACTAAAAAAGTTTCAAAAAATAATAAAGTTGTTTAGACCCCGAACTCAAGTGAAAACAAAAAGTAAAAAGTGAAAAGCAATGTGGGCGAGCACGTTTTGACACTGCCATCTTTGGCGATTTTTAATTCTTATTTGGCTGTGCCAAATGACTTGAAACTTTATAGGCGTGTACCCCACGCCATAGAGAACTCACAAAAAAGAATTCAGAAAAAACCAATTATTTTTAGGCCCCGAAATATTTTTGGCGGGGGCCGAACGCCGTCGGGTTCGGACCCTGTACGGGACCCCGAACACCCGTACGTACGGAGGTCTGCCCGGGGACCTCCGTACATACGGGCTGGTGACCCTGCATATGACAATATATATATACATATATATACAAAGAAAAAAAAAGGAGACTATTTCTTGTGGGGAAAACTGGGAAAGCCACACTAGGACCTGCAACGAACTGCTAACCAAAACACAGACAAAAGGTGAAAGCCTCTTCTCCAAAATTGTCTACTGCGACCCACCTATTGTGATGGTTCTATGATCACACGTCATTTTGGAACAAGGTTTCGGTGAAACGATGGTCTGTCTGACTGCACCATGTGAGCGATCAGGTACAAGCCTCTTCTCCAAAATTGTCGACTGTGACCTACCTATTGTGATGGTTCTACGATCGCACACCATTTTGGAACAAGGTTTCAGTGAGACGATGGTGTTACATGCTGCACCTGCAACGAGGGCCATTTTCAGGCCCTGTGTCATTTCAGCCTGAAAGCCTGAAAACAAGGGCCTACAGGCCCTGTGTCGTTTCAGCCTGAAAGCCTAAGGGCCTACAGGCCCTGTGTCGTTTCAGCCTAAAAAAAGGGCCCTCCAGGCCCTAAATCTTTTCAGACTAAAACAGAGGGCCATTTTTAGGCACTCATAAGATCGACCTGCCCTGAAACTCAGGCACCAGACCAGGGTTTTAGCACAGGCCATTTTGGGCCTGTTTTCAAGACAACCTTTGTTTGAACTTCAACGCCAGGGTCTGGCACGTTTTGGCATTGGCAAGAGCAGCCTCCTGGACAGGCCAGCATTACATAAGACTGGCCCGCCCTGCAGGCTGCAGGTAGCTCATAGGGACTTCCCAGGCGGTTCACGGGCTCTTCACGTGCAGGAGGCAGGAGGCAGTCTTCAGCATTCGGCAGCAGCACTCTGGAGGAGCGCTGCAGCAGTAGTAGCTAGCGTTAGAGTAGTCTTCAGCGCTGGGCGCTGCTAGGAGGTAAGAGTAGAATAGAGAGAGCGAGAGAGAGGCAGAGGCCGGGGAGACTTACCTGTGGTGCCATAGCTCCAGCTTCATCTTCGATGTATCTGCAACAAGGCACCACCTTCACAGGTTAGTACCGGACACAGAGAGAGAGAGAGAGAGAGAGAGAGAGAGAGAGAGAGAGAGAGAGAGAGAGAGAGAGAGAGAGGGAGAGAGTTCTGCTTCTTCCTCTTACAAGTCCACCATCTCTCTCTCCTCGTTCTCTTTTCTTCTCCTCCTTCTTTATCTTCTTCTTCAGTTACGAGAGTGAGAGAGGTTACTAGCAGGGGATACAGGCAGAGGTTACAGTGGGAGTGTGGCCCAGGATCTGATTCGACATTTCTGAGGCAGGCATTGATTGGACAATCGGCAAGGGGCTATTTTCGGACTTCGCTATTGCGATCTTGGTCTTCTCCCTCGCCTCCATCTTACGTCCTTCCTCTCCCCCATCTCTCATCTATGGTATCTCCCCATGTGTGTGTACAAGGAGGGACCTTTCTTCTTCGTGTGCGGCCCCTCCTCCTCCTCTCACACGGGTGATGTATGATGGGATGTCGTGTCAGTTCCGGTCAGGTCAGGACTTATCTCAAAGTCTTCCACTGCGTTATTATGTGCCATTTCAGGATGTACACTGCTTGTTGAGATTCCACTAACACTGCATTGTCCATTCAGTCCTTTTCATCACCTTGCAGATCCTTGGCTGTACATACATTGCCAACTGGGCATGTATCAATGGTCTGTCTGACTGCGCCAGGTGAGCGATCCGAACTCGCAACCGACGCTTCTGAACCTTCGTTGTGCAGTGCTTGGTGATTTCCTGGGTTCCCTGCTGGAACCTTCGCCTAGCTCTAAGCCTGCTTCCACTCTGGCAGCTTTCAGCGGATACCTACCCCTTGAGTCCCTTTGTGTATTCGTCGTCGCTCCAACTATCATCTCCAAATCCGTAGGACCATCCCCTCCCAAGAGGAGCAGTTTATTACATCTAACCAAGTTCCTCGGGACAGTGCCCAAATCGTTGAAAAGGTCTTGTTGAGAGCGTGATCTGTACAGCAGGCCCGGATCTTCATTGCCATACATGAGAGCTTGCTGCTCAGCTGCCAACTGTTGTCCAATCAAAAGCCCTGATTAGGCATGAATGTTCCGTTTGAATTGCTAAGGAAGAGTGTCCAGTCTTCCTTTGCGGTTATAGGCCCGGAGGCCCGGAGGGTATATATCTGGCAACAGGAGAAAAGATAGGATCTTGGTGTGACTGCACTTCTTGAAAGCTCGAGGAGCCTTGCGGTCTGACAGATCTCTGATCTTGCGCACCCACACTTACTGCATATCACTCCACTGAGCCTGATGGTATGGGGGCGAGATCGCCCTGGTACCGCTGTCTTGCCTCGTTTTCCTTCGAAGCTGCTCTCGTTGGAAGATGATCAAATCACGACACTCTTCGAAGCTCAATTTCGTCACTCCAGCAAAGTATTTCAAGTTTAACTGAAAGGCACTTATACCTTGTTGTCTGCCACTATGTTCCACTCTGTCTTGAATGTGAAAGCTCATTCCAGCAGCCACTCCGTCTTGAATGTGAAAGTTCATTCCAGCAGTGTTGATGTATGGCCGTTGGTAACCTCCACCTCCTTGCTCTCATGAGTTGTTTCTCACCTCTCTGGTGCACTCATCCTCCTCATGAAAATAACCTCTACACCTTCTGCACCAGGCAGTCGCTGAACACACCATTTTCAGTTCCCTCATATCACTATTATCTGTACAAACCCAGATCCTATCCACCATCCTTCCCCCAAATTGTGGGTCCACATCATATTTCAGGTTGCGAACCTCTGGCTTTGACCGATCTCTAATCGAAGGATAATCTTTGGTTATCGTGCCTATCTCTCTTCTCACCGCTGCCTTTGTGTAGATGATCGAATCTAACGGTACTTAAAGTGTCGTCACTTTTTCATCTCCACCCTTCTAAATTCTCTCCATTCCGTCCTCGTCATCCAGGGTGTTACATGCTGCGCCTGCAACATGCTGCGCCTGAAACGAGGGTCATTTTCAGGCCCTGTGTTGTTTTCAGCCTAAAAGCCTGAAAACAAGGGCCTACAGGCCTAAAAGCCTGAAAACAAGGGCCTACAGGCCCTGTGTCGTTTCAACCTAAAAGCCTGAAAACAAGTGCCTACAGGCCCTGTGTCGCTTCAGCCTAAAACGGGGCCCTCCAAGCCTTGAGTCTTTTCAGCCTGAAACGGAGGGCCATTTTCTGGCCCTCATAAGATCAACCTGCCCTGAAACTTAGGCACCAGACCAGGGTCTTAGCACAGGCCATTTTGGGCCTGTTTTCAAGACAACCTTTGTTTGAGCTTCAACGCCAGGGTCTGGCACCTCTTGCAAGAGCAGCCTCCTGGCCGGGCCAGCACTATATAAGACTGGCCCGCCGTGCAGGCTGCAGGTAGTTCATAGGGACTTCCCAGGAACTTCACGTGCAGTTCAGGAGGCAGGAGTAGTCTTCAGGATTCGGCAGCAGCACTCTGGAGGAGCGCTGCAGAGGTAGTAGTAGCGTTAGCAGTAGTCTTCAGCGCTGGGCGCTAGTAGGAGCTAGAGTAGTATTGGAGAGAGAGAGAGAGATTGGGCGGAGGCCAGGGAGACCTACCTGCAGCGCCATAGCTCCAGCTTCGTCTTCGAGGTACCTGCAGCACAGCGCCATCTTCACAGGTTAGTACCTGGTACATGGGAGAGAGAGAGAGTTCTTTTTCTTCCTCTTCTCAGTCCACCATCTCCCTCTCACCCTCTCGCTTCCTGACTTCACTGCAGCAGCAGACTACGAGAGAGCGGGATTGGTGACACTTGGATCCAGACTCGGCATTGGGCTTCAGACATTTTGACGAGGGATTATTTGGGACTTGTAACGAAGACTTGCTGTTGACGACATTCCCATCTCCTCCCCCTCTTCTTCTTCTGATTCCCTCCTCTTTGTCTGTGCATGATCTGGACCTGGCGCACTCTTCCTGTGTGTAGCGCCTGGCCCCTTCACACCTTGTGATTAGGATGATGTGTGTTTGGTCTGCGTTGCGACATTGATTGGGCTAGTCATTGGTATTCCAGCATTCTGCTGCGCTGTCTTCCACTACGTGATAGAGGTCAGTCCCGGTCAGGTCAGGACTTATATCTAAGTCTTCCACTAAACTACAAAGCACCATTTTTGTATGTATCAGGATGTACACTGCTTGTTGACATTCCACTAGCACTGCATTGTCCATTCAGTCCTTTTCAGCACATTGCGGATCCTTGGTTATGTATGTACATCGCCCAACTGGGCATGTAACAAGGGTCTGAAGCTTAGTGAGTATGAGTTGCCATAAATAGAATCCCATCGTCCCTCTGCTCAAAAAGCCACGCAGAGTGTTTGTAAGTTACAAACGGCAGTCAGGTGAGTTTGGCGACGAGTCGCTGCGGCGCCCTAAACCAGGCGACTCTGGCGATAAAGCAGAAGCTTCGCGTCTGCTCTGGCGAGCGGTCGGAGATCTTCCAAGGACTGGCTAATTCCAGTGATCTCCTTTCACGACAGGCTATGGTCCCCGGAATGAGTTCGTCATTCCAGGTGTCTTTCATGCATGCTCCACGCATGAAATAAGTTTGAATTTTGCTGCGTACATTTTGGCCAGAGAGTTGAACCACACGTGACAGTTTCCTGTCACGCAGCTCGCCCCCCAAAACCTTAGCCTTGTTTGTGGGCTCGGGAAGGGAAGCTGACAAACAGCTTCGCCTCGCGCCTTCCGACTCTTAATTGTCCGGAATCAATCTCACGTGTAGCTAGAGTATTGATTTCCTGACCTTGCACTGTGCTCAGCAGACGCTTCGCGTCTGATCTGATGCCAGATAAGAGAATCGCAGATATCTGGAAAAAGGCTATACCACCCTATTCCTAACTATGTAAGCTACCACATGGGCCCTTCAAAACCTGATAGTGCATCGTTGAGGGGGTGGGTCGAAGATTCCATCTCTTGTCCATCCATTTTCGTATGCACGTATCAGATCCGCTTTGACCTCCCTTGGTAGGTCCCTGGTTGTGTCTCTGAATACAACCACCACTCTACGCCCCTTGAGCCAGCGTACCTTGATTTGATCAAACTGAGTTAACTACAAAGATGACTTCCCCCCCTTCTATTTCAACACTGTCACAGGTATGTTCCCATCCTCATGACATTTTGCAATGAGATTTCTGACTCTCTCCTCTGAAAGATCTGCTTCGTCTGGGGCCGATGGAGGGGACCTTGCACCGTGCTGTACGTGTTCTTCCATGATTACTTCTGGTTGATCTTGATCTCCCATCGTTGGCTTGATCGATTCGTCGTGACTGAGACGCGAGCTTGTGGCGGTTGTACCAAAACAAAGTCCGCAGGCTCCAAGACCGCAGTTGTTATCCTGGATCTCTCAGAAGATTACTTTTGGGTACTGGTTCCAGAATCTTGAGCTGAGATCAGTCCCATAAAGGTTTTGTTCGTATTGTGTGGTGGCTCAGCGCTTGTTGAAAGCACACCGAGACTGCAGCTTGTAGCGAACTGGCATAAGTCGAAGCGTAAAGCTGCTAGGAAGACGGTTGTTTGCTGTGGGATGCGCTGTGTGATAGCTCCTTGGGAACGAACTCTTTAGATTGGCCCAGGTTAAGTCACCTACCCCAAACTGCGAAGGACGGTGGTGCTTACTGCATGCTCAATCATCTGGTGCTGGGACTTCCGGATGTTCTCGGCAACCCTCTGTAGATCCCTTTTATATTGGATGGCAAACTCACACGTGCCAAGGGGTAGTCGTTGGATCTGATCTGGGTTGAGACAGTCAATCGGCCTTCCAGGGCTCCATCCTTTATGAAGTTCATTGTGGGTGCTCGATGTAGCTAGATGGACAGAGTTGTTGTAAGTGCTAGCGACCTTGGGAAGATGTTCATCCCAGTCTACCTGGTCTGGTCTGGTCTGATGTAGATACGCATAATTGTTGCAGCCTCTTATTCATCTGCTCGGTCTGTCCATTGGTGTCTACCTGACAACATTGCTACCGTCTTCACCCGAATAGAACGCCTGGTAATTATCGCCGTATCTGGGCCGAAAGTTGTGCCAAATACAGCTATAATGACCGGGCGTTCTATTCGGGTGAAGACGGTAGCTTGGAACCATATACATTCACTAGGGGTTGCCAGTGTTGACCAGTGGATCACGTGTCTCTATTGCTGACTATAGTCAAGGGATGTCCATAGTCCTTGACCCAGTAGTTGAAAAAACCCCTAATGACTAAGTCGGTTTTGGCTTCTGCGGGCAGCTGAATAAAAACAGAAAATTTACTAAATCTATCTACGACGACCATGACTTGACTATTGCCATTCTTACTTCTAACTTTAGTGTCCATAAAGTCTATACTATTTGACTCTATAGACACAGAGTTGTCGGGACCTGATGGGATAGGCAAGGGTTTCAGTAGTCCGAGGGGAGGCTGCGTGAAACTCTTGTTTGGTTGACACACTTAGCAGCCTTGGATTTAGGAGATGCAATCATGCTTCTGAAACGGTTTTCACCTTTTAGCAGTAGCAGATGCAGTACCCAGGGTTCGATCCCTAGACCTCGTCCTGCCCATGTACAGTACCAGTGTAGACCCCGAGAGTTGAACCTGTGACCTGTATATTCGTAGACAGTTGGTAGGTCTGTCATAGGTCCATAGGTAGCAGGGGTTCGATCTAGCTGTAGTCCTTCTAGAAGGTCGGCAAGTGGGCAAGTGGTCAAGTGGCGAGTCAAGTGGTGGACTAAACTGCAGTGCAATTGCAGTACGACTACGGTAGGTTAGCAGTGAGTCCACGGTCAGTCAGCGGTAAGGTCCAGTCAGTCCCAGTCCGGTCCAGCAAGTACCACGGGGGACTGTGAGCACCATGGGCCGATGGCAAAGGGCAGACCAACAAGTTTCCGAAGTATATATCAAGAGGGAGCGCCCAGCCTTTCATTCATTCCTGCGTGAGCCATGCGGAAGCGCTGTCACAGCGACTTGTGCAAGGAGGTCTGCAGTGAGCCCGGAGGAAGCAGTGGGCGAGAGAGAAGGAGCTTAGTATAGCGATAGGGTAGAGGCAGCCATAGCTGCCATAGCTGTAGTTAGTGTGAAGTGTGTGTGTGTGTGTGTATATGTGCGAGTGTTCAGAGTTACTCGTGTGGGATATCCAGGGTGATCCGGTGTGTGTGAACAGTGAGTTGTTTGGGCGCTGAGTCGCCATAGCCAATTGAAAGTGAACTCGTATCTGGAAGCCATATCTCTGAGTTTTGAGTGGGCACATGTCGCCAGTTTGCTGTGCTGCTGTTTACATGCATGGAAAGTGTGAACGAAAACGAGTCTGATTGCATTGGTATTGGAGCTGGTACCCGCTATTCCATGCGCGCTGTTGTGTGTCGCAGGGTGATGCGCCATAGCAGAGGTGGCCGCCGAAGGCTGTAGTCCGCCATAGCGGACCTGAGGTTGGAGAAGCCGCCACGCACCTGCAAGAAGACCACGACGAAGAAGAAGACACAAGATTGGGTTACTACGTACCTGCTGCGCTGAAGATATCGCCACGGCGAGAGAGAGAGAGAGAGAGAGAGAGAGAGAGAGAGAGAGAGAGAGAGAGAGAGAGAGAGAGAGAGAGAGAGAGAGAGAGAGAGAGANAGAGAGAGAGAGAGAGAGAGAGAGAGAGAGAGAGAGAGAGAGAGAGAGAGAGATGAGCGATACAAGTTTGGCTGTTACGTACCTATGAAGCGGACTGTGCAGTCCCACGTGGAGGAAGAAGAAGCGGCCATAGCCGCGGAGTGTCACCACGGAGTAACGAAGGAGGGAGAGAGACCGGACAGAGGGGAAGAGACCGAGAAGGGAGAGGATGCCATAGCCGAGAGGTGAAGTGAGGGCCGATCCAAAAAAAAAAAAAAAAAAAAAAAAAAAAAAGAGAAGAAGAAGGCAGCCGGGGTGAAAGGAGGCGAGAAAGGTGAAAGGAAGAAGAGGGTTGGCGAGGAAGAGGAGCCGGCAGCCATAGCTGACCGGAGGGTTGACCGAGAGGGTTGACCGAAGGTGTTGACTGGCGGTTACCGGAGTTGACCGGGGGTTGACTGGGGGCCAATAGCAACGTTGACCGGCGTTGACCAAGGTCGTTGACCAAGGCGTTGACCAAGACTTTGACCAAGCTGGAGCCGGTAACATCTCGCCAAGCCTTCATCCTATCCCTCGCCCTGTGGATGAGCACACACCCCTTGGTACTTGCTGAGTCCAATCTGTCTGTCTATTCTTTCTGCATCGAGTCTCTTCTGCCCTAGGTGATAGTACTCTGTGGATGAAGGATAGGGTCTTGTTGACCAAACCCACACGAGATGAGAAGGGTAAAAGCTATGTTTGACGACTCGACTGTCCCGGAGGTCAAACCCTCCCAAGGACCGGTACTGACCGGCGGGCTGCTCGGTGTGGCACGGTAGGCCCGAAATCCGAGCTGTGGGCTGCACAACAGACCGTCTAAGTCTTGAGAGACCTGCTGATCGTGTCGTTCTGTCTGCAACGTTAAATAATTCCTGAGGGGTTCGGGGGATCTCCTTAAATACCTCCTGATCAGCAACAGGTCTAGTAGTGATAGCCATAGTTAGGTCTAGGCTAGAGACCATAGTTGGCAGGATCCTTGTCAGGATTCTGTGAGTCCTTAGATTGAGTCAATAGGTTTGTCAGTCAGGGGTTAGAGTCTACGTGGTGAGGTTTGGAACCGTTGATCCGGTTGTGTACTGATCACCATGGTTGAGACCCGTAGTGGGAAAGACACTAGCCCCTACACCAAGGTGCAGCAAGAAAAGATGGCCGCCCTAGTGAAAGAAAACAAGGAGAGGAAGGATCTCGAGAAGCAGGTGAAGCTAAAGGCTATCGCAGAGGAGCAGGCGGCTAAGATGAAGGGATTGGAGGAGGAGATGAAGAGGGTTCAACAGGAGGAGGAAGAAAGAAGAAAGGCTGTTGAAGCAGAAGTAGCAGCAGCAGAAGAAAAAGAGAGAATGAGGATTGAGAGTGGAGAAGGGAGTAGTGGCACGATGAAGAGGGATACAAGATGCTGAGACGGAGAAGAAGATAAGTGTGTGGGTCGCCAATTTATCATTGGGAGAAGACGAGGAGGCGGAGTCTTATGTGACTCAGGATGAGACGGATGCGCTAGCCAGTGAGCTAGCAGCAATGAAGGACCCTATGGAACGGCGAGAAAGGGAGGAGGAGCAAAAGTTGGCGTGGAAATTGAGGATGAAGAGGGAGAAGAAGAGGAGGAGAGAGGAAGTCAACAAACTGACCGCAGCGGTGGCGAAGGTGCAGGAGTGTAGGAAAGAAGTGGAGGCGCAGGCAGACGACAAGGCCAAATAGGATAAGGTCTTGGGCTACCTAGAGGTGCTGAGCACAGCATGGATGGAGGAGCGCCAAGCTAGTTGGAGCCAGGAGGTAGCTTTGAGTGCCATGCGGACGGGATTTAGAGACTTTGCGCCCGATATGGTCACCCACATTGGGGGGGAAGTCAAGCAACTGAGGGACAATGTGGGGAAGTTTTGCGAAGGCGCCATTGAAGGTGCCAAAGCAATAGCCACTGTAGAGGGCGAGGTCAGACCCCGTAAAGAGCCTGTAAAGCTCAAGTTCCCAGACGCATACGGGGGGAAGAAGGAGGAGAACTTTGACAACTGGGAGGCCAGTGTCAATAGTTACATAAACTTACAGCACATCCTGTCAGAGGAACAAGTCCTCATGGCCTTCCAGGCCCTTAAGGATGAGGCGGCTAGTTTTGCCAGGTCCCTTGCGCGCGCAGCCGGTTGTGAAAACAACCTGGTTGCATATTCAAGAGTCACCCCCCTTGAAGGAGCGATTTGCAGACCCAACAAGAGGCGTTCGCGCCTCTGACAAACTACAAACGATCCATTCGTGACAGTGGAGGAGTGCACGAGCACTGAAAGGTACCATGGACGACTTGGTAGCCGTCCCAGACCATGGGGTCACTGAGATCCAGTTGGTCCAATTATTTTATCGTGCCATGCCAGAGGCCCTACGTGGGCATTTCTTTGACAAGTCTCAACAGGCCGGCATCACCTGTGATGCATTGAGCAGAGAAGTGGTCCTATATGAGTCGAAGTCCATGCCAGTTACCACCTTCTGGCACAAGGATTTGGACAAGGGAAAAAGGTGGAAAGGTCATACCATCTCAGGCCAGGTGAGGGCCAAGGATCACATGATCCTTACTTTAGGAAGGTGGTACTGATGAGGTCCCATATAGTCAGATTGAGTGGGGCCTAGAGGAAGAGGACAGTAGCGTGGGACAGGGGAGGTCTTATGCTGCTGTCGCGGTTGGAGGGAGGCCGCCAGTTAGAGGAGGAGGCCAGGGCCAAAGGGGCCAGGCCATGGGAGGCCAAGGATCGGGCGCACAGGGGGTTGGCGGACAGGGAAACCGCCAAGTGGGAGGTAGGGGTCAAGGTCCCCCGCCAAATCGCCAAGGTTCTAATCGATCCCCACAGCGACGAGGTGGAAGGGCACCTCAAGGAGGATGGCACCCAGGCTTGCCACAAGGTAGGCCCTAGGAAGATTTGGGCTTGGACCAGGGCGTATGGCAGGAACGCGTGAGCTTGGGTCAGTGCGTGTTTTGTGGTGACCCGGCCCACATAATTAAATTTTGTCCAAAGTATAGACAGGCCCGTTGGGCTGCCCAGCAGTCAAAAGGCAGCCGCCAGTAGGGGTTGCAACTGCCCCTACTTTAAGGCCATGTGGAGAAGTGAGCGCGCGCGAACAGGACACTCCCAACCCACATGAGCCTATGGCAGAGGTTGCAGGCCCGTGCCTAGCTAGCTGTCCAGAGACCGCCTGTGTTAGTGTCTCTTTAGGCACGTCCCTCACAGGTGTGGCAGAAGAGTTAAAGGAGAGGATGCCAGCCTGGGCCAAGATGAAGAAAGAGAGAAAAAGACAGCTGATCTTGGTAGATGTAGAAGTTTTCAGGAGTAGAGTAGGGGTCCTTATAGACTCAGGGGCCACCCGCAGTTATATTAGCCGTAGAGCGCTGAAAAAGTTGAGGCTAGGATTAAAAGTCCAGAAATTGGGAGACCCCATAGTCAGTGTCCTCGCAGGCAACCGCACAATGCGTGTTGAGGACTATGTAGAGGGAGTCCAGGCGTACTTTCGCCTAGAGAAGGATGGGAAGGCGGAGAAAGTTCTCCATTCCCTGACTCTCCTCGTGCAAGATGACCTTCCTTTCGATGTAGTGTTAGGAATGGATTGGGGAGAGGCAGCAGGGGGCACACTCCATTTGAGAGAGCATGACTGTAGGCTCCCTAGCCCGTCAGGCGAGGTTAAGAGTGCCCGCCTGTTTCATGTGTCAGGTGTAGACAACACCTTGGCACATTGCTGTCTCAGTGCTCCCGCGTTCGCGCGACTAGTGAAAAAGGAGCAGTTAGAGGACTAGGTCTTTGTAGTTTATGTTAGATCTATCACTGAGGCCAAGGAAAAGGATAGTTTCATAGATCCAACGATTGTCAGTCAAGCTGTTGGAAGAGTTCAAAGATTTGTCGGAGTCGCCGACAGGAGTAGTGTCGCGACCCATCCAGCACAGGATAGAGATAGAGCCTGGCAGTAAAACTTCTAAGGGTACAGTTTACAGGATGTCCCCTAGAGAGTTAGAGGAGCTTCACAAGCAGTTAGACGAGCTCCTTGAGAAAGGTTGGATCAGGCCCAGTTCGTCTCCTTTTGGAGCACCAGTTCTGTTTGTCCCAAAGAAGGAAGGAGAGCTTCGTATGTGTATAGACTATAGGGGTTTAAATGCGATCACTGTGAAGAATGCTGAGCCGTTGCCCAGGATAGACGATCTCCTAGATCGGGTGCGGGGGTTGCAAGTACTTCTCTAAGATAGACTTGAAGTCCGGATACCATCAGATAGAAGTTCATCCTGATGATCAGTACAAGACTGCATTCCGGACTAGATATGGGCACTATGAGTTTATAGTGATGCCCTTTGGACTAACCAACGCGCCGGCCACCTTTCAGCGTTGTATGAATGACTTGTTTAGACCATGGTTAGACAAGTTCGTGGTAGTCTACTTAGATGATATCTTAGTTTTTAGTAAGACCCTCCAGGAGCACCAGGGTCATCTGAGGCAGGTCTTGGAGAAGTTGAGAGAGGCCAACTTCAAGATCAATCCAAAGAAGTGCAAGTGGGCCAAAACACAAGTCTTGTACTTGGGCCACGTATTAGACGGAGATGGCATAAAGCCAGAGGACAGCAAAATCGCGGCGATTAGAGATTGGCCGACGCCCCGCACATTGACAGAGTTGCGGTCGTTTCTAGGCCTAGCTAACTACTATAAAAAGTTCGTACGAAACTTTTCTACTATCGCCGCTCCCCTGCGCAGGTTGCTTAAGAAAGAGGCAATCTGGCAATGGGATAGAGACTCTACGTCTGCGCTAAAGAGATTAAAGCGCGCGTTAATAGAGTATCCTGTCCTCAAAGTAGCTGATCCGTCGCTACCATTTGTCGTCACCACGGACGCGAGTCGGTATGGTATAGGCGTCGTGTTGCAGCAAGATGACGGCAATGGTTATAGACCCGTAGAGTTCATGTCAGCGAGGATGCCCTCAGAGAAGGTAGCCACCTCGACGTATGAGAGAGAACTCTACGCTCTCAAGCAGGCTTTAGAGCACTGGAAGCATTACCTACTTGGGAGACACTTCAAAATGTATTCTGATCATGAAACACTTAGATGGTTAAAGACTCAGGCCAAGATGACACCTAAGTTGACTAGGTGGGCCGCTGAGATAGACCAATATGACTTTGAGCTTCAGCCAGTGAAGGGCAAGTACAACGTAGTTGCGGATGCTCTGAGTAGGAAATCAGACTACTTTGGAGCTATAGTACACTATCTGGATATAGGGAGAGACCTGCAGGAGAAAGTGAAGCAAGCGTATGCGCAGGACCCCATCTATAGTGACCTCCTAAAGAGAGTTAGAGAGGGCCCAGAGACTGAGCCAGATTACCGCACTACAGACGGGTTGCTGTTTGAGAAGACTAACATATTTGACCGCCTGTGTGTTCCCAACAACGAAGAGATTCGTAGTTTGATCCTAGGGGAATGCCACGATACTGAGGGACATTTCGGTTGGCAAAAGACTTTAGCCAACCTGATGCGTGCGTACACCTGGCCAGGAATGAAAAGTGACTGCATAGAGTATGTCCGCAGTTGCAACGTTTGCCAGAGGAATAAGACTACTACGCGTGCCCCTCTAGGTCTTCTCAGACCCTTGCCTATTCCGGATCAGCCGGGAGACTCGGTGTCCATAAACTTCATGGACACCCAATTCAAGAGCAAACATGGTAAGAGCCCAGTCATGGTCATAGTTGACCGATTTAGTAAGTATGCAGTTTTTGTTCCCTTGCCTGCAGAGGCACGTACAGACTTAGTTATACGGAAGTTCTTTGATTTTTGGGTTAGTGAGAATGGAATCCCGTTGTTGATAGTTAGCGATAGAGATAGTCGTTTCACCAGCCAGAACTGGCAAGAACTCATGAGAGTCTACGGATCTAAGCTGTTGATGTCGTATGGCCGCCATCCAGAGACAAACGGTCAGACTGAACAGATGAACAAGATCCTAAAGCAAGTTCTGCGCATGTACATTAGACCCGATCAGATTGACTGGGATGAGATGTTACCCAAGGTAGCTAGTGCGTACAACAACAACGTACATCTGTCCACTTGTCGCACTCCCAATGAGCTGCACAAGTCCTTTAGGCCGCGCAGACCATTCGAAGGACTGAACCGGGATCAGATTCACAGGCTACCGCCCGGTACTAGGGAGTTTGCGATACAGCACGAGAAAGAACTAGCAACAGTTGTAGAGAACCTCAGGAAGGCCCAGCACAGAATGATAGAACAGGCCAATAAGCATCGTCGCCCATCGCAGTTTCAGGTAGGCGACTTAGTCTGGGTCAAGGCTAAAGAGTTTGCACCTGAGGAAAACATCTCGCAGAAGTTAGTGCCTGCATATAGAGGACCGTGGCCGGTTCTAGAAGTTAAAGGCGGAGAGGATGGACCGTCCTACACTATAGAGATTCCAGCACACCTCCACACATACCCTGTGTTTCATGCTTCAAAGCTGCTGCCGTGTGTCACAAGTCAACAGTTCCCTTCAAGAAGATCCATGATACCCCCAGATATGGATAGAAGCTATGACATTGACGGCATTGTAGATGAAGATGTCTTTAGAACAGGAGGTAGAGGTTGTCCACAGAAACAGTATAAGATCCGGTTTGCTTATCAGGAACCGGAGGACGACCGCTGGTTTACTAGGACAGAACTTCTAGAAACAGCTCCCGACATAGTCAGAGCCTATGAGCGTGACAAGAAGGGTAAAGGTCCTGCCTTGGACTGAAATATTCTCGGAGGACCTCGAATTTAGGACGGCGGGAGTGAAACGGTTTTCACCTTTTAGCAGTAGCAGATGCAGTACCCAGGGTTCGATCCC
>BFEA01000094.1:26509-34115 GCA_003427395.1 Chara braunii
CATTTTCCGCCTTGTAAGCAGGCTGAAACAATTGAGCACATTTCCATGCAGTGCCCTATTGCACACTTCACATGGAGATGGTCGGACCTGGTATGGAGGAAAATGGGGGTGAAAAACCCCTGACCCTCGTATAGGCAGGCGATCCTGGCAGGCTATTGGCCAGCGCAGGAGGCGAAGGCCTTCGAGGATAACATGTATAGACTGGGGAGGCAAGCGGTATTGTGGGTATTATGGTGGCAACGGTGCCTCCTGGTCATGGAAAGGGTATGTCACCGTATGTGTGGAGAGTGTAGAGATTACTGAGCAGGTCAAACAGACGGTCGAGTTAGAACTCGCATGCAGATGGCGTTTCCTAAAAGTCCACAATGATACCAACCGACAGGGGATGTGAAGAAAGCAATCACAAACTTCTTCAGGGAATGGTTGGGGGGGAACAAGGGGGGGTGGGTAGCGGAAGTAGAGTGGAGTGGGGCTATGTATCACCCGCGGTCGTGACTGCGGGCCTTTTTAACGCACGCAGCCTAACTCTAACCCAGTTAATGCGAAAACAATGAGAAAAGGTGCAAGATGAGCTAATTACATGATACCTCCCATAGACAACATAGTCCAAGCAAAACCACTCAAAATCTTCACTAAACTATGACCAGCCATCATATTGGCAAATAAACGTATTCCTAGACTTGGTGCGCGAAAACAATAAGAAATTAGTTCAAGAAGTACTAACAAAGGGGCTAGTGGCAAAGGTACGCCTTGAGGTAATAAAAAACTCAAATGGGATGGTTGGGTTTACTGAGTGTTTTGATGACAATTTTATTGTTGATCAATAATTCTTTAACCACTGCTAATCTGTTTTATAATAATCTAATCATAGATAATTTGACCTATTTTTGTAAAATCTTTCTATTGTTTGGTACTGCGAGCACCATTTTGATGTGTTTCGATTATTTCAAACAAGAAACCCGTGCCGCTGGCCCGGTGGAAACATCCAGGAGGCACGCAGTGTCGGCCCGTATGGGAGTGTTATGCGTTCGAGACGGAATGCTGATGGGGAGTTGTATGGCGGGAAACTGTCACGTACGGTTCGAAGGGCAGAGACTCACCTCTGACCCCAAGCCATTTTAGGTTTTCGGGATCCCGACTGCGCGGGCTGACCGCCCACGGCCGGTTTTGACCTAGGCCGCGGCCGCCGGCCTAGGCCGGGACCCCCCTGGCCGACCGAGTTGTTTCGGCCTCAGTGTCGGTCGATCAGGGGGGCGGTTTTCGAAGCGGGAGCGGGTTTGGGGTGGGGGGGTAGGGGGGCACCCCCTCAAAGTGACAGGTCGTCAAAAAAAAAACAACGGGGGGGGCCTGCACAAAACCCTAGAAGGGTGGGCCGCGAAAAATCCAGTGTCCCCCGTGTGCAGGTTCGTCCCCGCAGGGGTCAAATATATATATATTTATATATATTTTTTTCACTGTTCCAGACCCTCCTCCCTGCGACCCCGCCGGCCCAATGTGGGTTGGATGAGGGCCTGGTTGGGGCGGGCCGTGCGGTCAAGCCGGGTCGAAGCTAGACGGGGCTGCAGATCGCAGACCCCAAGCGGATCAGGGCCTCACGCACTGAAAGGTAGGCGTCGGTTTCATTCATGAGGGCGATGACAGTTCGTGGCATATTTTAAAACAACACATTCATGGCAATCATAAGTCAGACCCTGTTTGGCATACCAATGTCAAAACACATTGAAAATCAATCAGAGTGCGGCGAACCACAAGTTTCAAACAATAATAACAGGCAAGTGTGTCATAGTGTGTGTTCACTCATGAGACTGATGGACATTCTTTAGCACATCATTTATGTAAGAACACATTCATTAGCACATCATCCCTATGTCGCATCTGAAATTAACAGCACATTCATAATGGAGGCATCTATGACATGCAGGTGTGTGGCATCGGAGAAGCACATAATTTGCAACAATCACGACAACAGAGCAAAAAACAATCACCAAACAACAACGACTCAGATGCAAGACCAATGTTGGCGGAGGAACAAGAACAAGAGCAAATATATGACAAAGCATTTCAATGGAAATGCGTATGTACAAGGCTGAAGCCAAAAACTGGACCCGTAGTCTCTACTGTACAACCGAGTAGCAAAACAAACTTGGACCCATCATCTCTGCTACACAACAGAGTAGCAAAAAAATACTGGACCCGTCGTCTCTACTGTACAACCGAGTAGCAAAAAAAAACTGGACCCATCGTCTTTGCTACACAACAGAGTAGCAAAAAAAAACAAGACCCGTCGACGGGCGTCGTCTCTACTGTACAACCGAGTAGCAAAAAAAAAAAAAAAAAAACCTAATGTCCACATACTGTCGTCATCTCCCACCAAAGTAGAAAAAAAAAAATACACCACGGACGTCGTCATCTCCCACTAGAGCGCGCGCGGCCTCTCCCGGAGGACGGGCCGCCATGCGGTCCTCCCCGGCGCCCTCCTCTCCCTCCAGCACCTGTGCCCCGTGCCCCGCTGACGTATGCCGCATGTGCTGCAGCAGCCTTCGCGGCCACCTGTGCCCTGTGTCTGCGGGCCGCAGTCTCGATTGGCTCAGACTCAGTGTCTGCGTGCTCGTCCTCCTCTGCCTGTGCAGCAATCCCCCTCTCTCTCTCCCTCTGAATCGCGTCCAATGTTGCCTGCCCGGCGGCGACCCCTGGAGCGAGTCGAGCCTCAACCTCCGAGAGGCCATGCTGTCGTCTCGTCCCGGGACGCATCAACAACCCCTCCTCGCCCGATGTGAACTGCTCTCCCCGCAGCCTGTCCGTGGATGTCCCTGCGGCCTCGAGGACCAATGATCTCCTCGTCTCCGCTCGTGACAAACCAAGCATGCGGCCTGCCATCTGCAGGCTCGGACGTCCGGACCCACCCTCCACAGCCTGCGTCTGAACATCCGTACGTCCCGTGAAGATGCCCCTCCCGGCGTCGTAATCCGCCCGCAACCGGCCCCCGACCCGACGAACGGCTGACCATCCACCACCCACACCACCTCGGACTGTCGGCGGGGAACCGCCACTGTGCGCAACTCCGGGTGCCGCAGTCCCGTCCCCGGTGTCGACCCTGGCCTCCGGAGTCCGTGCGAGCGGTGGAGGCATCGATCCTGCACTATCTCTACCGCCGTCGCTGCGTCTGTCGGACCCCACCTCACCCGCACCGGACTCCCTCCCTCTCACGCCGCTGAGCGACGAACCCGACCAGTGAGGGCTCTGCACCACGAACGGCGGCGGTGAATATACCCTCCGAGGGGCCCGCTGCTTGCCGCTCTTGTGGCTCACGTGTGCAAAACGGTCATCCGTCAACGCTTGCGCCAAAGTGTTGACGTCGAAGAAAGTGTGCGTTGTGTCCTCACGGCGCAAGGGAGGCACTGCGGGGTCCCTCAACACCAAAGCGAGCCTATACTGATCGTCCTCGGGACCGTGGTCGTCGTCATCGTCGTCATCCGGTCCATCGTCTCCACCGACACCCGCGGTATCCCCATCTCCACCGAGTCCACCCTCTCCTCAGCCACACACTGCGGCACCCTATCCCTCATCACCCGTGGTCTCGCTATCGCCACGGCCCCCACTAGGCGACCCACCGCCCATGACAAGATCCTGCCCCTCAGGGACACCCGCGGTCTCCTCGTCGCCGCGTCGTCCACCACCTGACCCACCACCCGCGGCGGCATCCTGCCCCTCATAATCGAACTCCCCTTGAACCGCCTCCTCAGGGACACCCGAGTCGTCGACGTCACGGCTCCCCCCCCCTCCTGTCTCCAAGTCCCTCTGCCGACGCTGCTCGTCGAGATACGCGAACCGACCCTCCCACTGTGGCAAACTCCTCAGCCGCTCCTCCTCCTCTCGGTCCAAACGGGCATCCCTCTCCTCCTCAGTCTCAACAGAGCCCCGCTCAACGTCCGCGTCTGTGCGCACCTCCTGCGGTGAGGCACATCGACGTCCCTCGACACTGAAATCCCCCAAGCTCCCGCCAAGCCCTACGACGTCGAAGTCTTGTGTGCGGAGCACCGACGGCGAGCGGGGGCGGATACCGGCGTCAGAAGGAGTCCTCTCCCCCCCACGATCTTTACCGTCATGTGTCCGGTCTCTGCCTGCTGCTGACGCCAACCTCTCTGAACGCCTAAGTGCCTCGGGCTATGCAGAGATCGGATGATGGGAGGGAGAGAAGCGACGATCGCGAAGGGGCACCTCCTCATCCTCGGCCTCCCCCTCGGCCTCGCTGTCGCTCCTAACCTCCCAACGCCTGCCTGTCTGCCGAAGACCTCCCCGTGGCTGCTGCTCCCCCGAGTCGTCCACGCGAACCTCCCCATGCGAACGTCCTCCACGACCACCGCCTGCTCTGCTGCTGCCACTCGCCTGCGCGGTCCATGGCGTCACGACCCCCACCGTACGTGATTTACACTCGCTCAATCGTCGAGTCGCGACTCAGCGGCGTGTCATCATCGTCAGTCCAGTCGTCGTCGATGTCGTCGTCTGCCGCAGCAGCGTCCATATCATTCCCACCCTCCGGCCACGGTCGCAGCTCCGTCGCTCTGGTGCCGAACACGTCCCGAACCGAACGGGCTCTAGACGGTCGGCTGTCATGGAAAGCGACAATCTGCCGCTGGATCTCCTGCTCGAGAACACTGCCATCAGGTCGCGGTCCCCACACCTCGGGCTCCACATCTCCCTCCTCATCCTCCTCCTCTGCCGCCCTCCCCCCCTGACCGGTCCCCATAACCCATGGCAACACGTAGCCACCACCCTGCCGTGCGCACGAGGCCAGTTTGAGATTGGTGGCAATCTTAACCAGCTGTGCAAGCTTGGCGAACCCAAGCTTGCAGCGCCTCGCCGTGCTGACGCGCTCGTGCTCCGCCAAGTTCCTCTCCGCTGGAGAGGCAGACGTCCACAAGTGCATGACACGGACGGCGATGGTGCGCAACTCCGGGTGGGCACATCCATGCTCAAACCACCACGTTGCACATCGCTCGGTCTCGCTGTTCCCCCTGCAATCGGCCGCCTCGGCATCGGAGAGGTCACGATCTCCCCAATCCCCTCGCCTCGAGTGGAACGCCCTCATCTGGTCCCTCACGCTCCTGTACAATCAGCCGACCGGATCACCGTCGATCTGTGCCAGAAGAAATCTGTCGCACTCCTCGACCACACGGCGGTCGTCGGCGGTTGTCTCCAACGAATGGTAATACGTGAGGGACCTTCGACGAGGGTTGAGGAGGTGGGCCACGGCATGTGCGGGCTCTAGCATGTGGAGGTTGCGGATGGCAACCTCATGCACGCATGACTCGATCATGTCCGTCGGCACGTCGACCCTCCTCATCAACTGCGGCAAATGCTGACTCCACTCATAAACGATGGACATCATCATCCCCCCTCTATCCATCCTGCGCAACAAATGGTGGACGGGCGACATGACTAGGATGGCGTACTGGATAGGCTGCCAAAACTCCCCGTCCCTGATCTGCTGCTGCACCCACTGCGCCTGAGATACGTGGGCGCGATCCCACGGGATGCGTGCCCAAGCATCCCCGTGCAACATGCTCTCCAACGCATCTCGTCGGCCTTTGAGACACGTCAGCATCAGAAAATCCGATGCAAACTGTGTCCCAACGGGCTCGACGAGCTGAACGGGAGGGCTCACCTTCCTAAACAGGGTGTGAGCAGCGCCGTGAGATTTAATAAATCGCACAAGCGCTCGAACGCGGATGATGGTCTCCTTGACCCACCCCACTCGCGTCCCGATATCAAACAACATCAAGTTGCAAACATGGGTGGAGCAGGGGAGCCAGGTGATCCTCCTGATGTCACGCTCGGGGTCTGTGGCGAACCTGCGCGCTGCCGCCGTATAGCTACCGGCAGAGTCTATGCAGAAGCCGATCACGTCCTTTGCAGGAAAGGACAAGATGATGGCCCGCCACCTACTGTACACGACGTCCGCTGTGTCTCGGACCGACCCGTCACGTGCGACGGTGGCGTATAGCAGGGCGCTATTGGCGCCCCCGGCGAGGAAGTTCACGAGCGGCTTGTCGCTGCGTGACTTCCTCCCGTCGAAGAGGATGGTGGCACCGCTGTGCTGGAAAGTGGCGCGCACCTCGCTCACGATCGTCGCCATCATCGCCCTCTGCGAAGGGATACCGACGCCCGCTGTAACCCTGTAGGAGGGAAACCGGAACCGGATAGAGCGAGGCACTCTCTCTGCTGCCTGCCACACCCTCTGGAACTCCAGACCACGGAAGGCGTTGAATGGCAACTTCCTCACGTAGATCCACTGAAGCCACGCGTCTGAGAACTCGACCAACTTCTCTCTAGCGTACATCTCGTCAATCGTGGTCTGTCGAGCCCTCTTCTCCCTGCCCGTGTCCGGCACCTTGACACCAGCCTTCCCCACTGACCTCTTCTCCCTCCTCGCTCGCTCCAACTCCGGTCGCGACGCCCTAGTAGCAGGACCCGCTCGACCGACGCCTCTCGACGTCATCACCACCTCCTCCCCTAGCAAGTTAGGCTCTCCAACTGCCTCGTCTGCCTCGTCTGCAACCGCCCCCTCCCTGGCCCCACCCTCGCGGCCCTCCTCCTCATCGAGAGCATCCTGAATCTCGTCCCTCTCTGCGTCGTCCATCCGCTGTCTCTGACCACCCGCGAGTGCTCTCGTGTCTCGTATGCCCTCGTCTGCCATCCACCTCTGCACCCGCTGAGCAGTGGATGACACGAATGTGTAGTCCGTGTCGTTCCAGAGTTCCGCGAGAACTCTCATCCCCCCAGCCTTGCAGAACTTCGACTGCGTGAAATGACGCGCGGCCTTCGACGACCCCCCTGAAACAAGTGGCCGCATAAGTTGCAACGCAACTTTCGGTCCCCGTGCGTCTTGGACTGGTCGCCGACGTACTGGCCCGCGGTGACGAAGTTCCAAACAATGTTCCCTCGCCTCAACTTCGCCATCTCGTTCTCGAACAGCGGGTTGAAGTTAGCACCCCCAGACCCCCCCGCACCGCTGCTCCCTGCACCCCCCGTCATCGCCCCCCCCACCAGGATCCAACAAGTCGTGGCCTCGATCTTGGATGTCGTCTGACCGTGCTGCACCGTCGATGTAGCGTCTCCTCAATGTCGCTGCACCCTGACGTCCCCGCCGCTCCTGCCGCCGCGTCCCCTCAATGTCGCGCAAGCCCACTGTCCACTAGCACCCCGACCGGCCGCCCAGCAGCGCGCCACGGAGGTGTGCAGCCCTGCCCGGCCGCCCTCGGCCGTGATCGGCCTCGATCGGTCGTGTTCGGTCGTGTTCGGCCGTGCTCGGCCGTGTTCGGCCACGTTCGGCCGTGTTCGGCTGCGTTCGGCCGTGTTCGGCCGTGTTCGGCTGTGTTCGGCCGCGTTCGGTCTTGCCCGGCCGCGGCCGGGCACTAAAATGGCCGCGCGCTGAAAAACGACGCGCGTGGCGATGGCGACGGCCGTGCGGCGGCCGCTGCCCGGCGTGCTCGCGCGGCGCGCGCCGCTGCAGGGTGCGCAGGAAGAAGAAGAAGAAGAAGAAGAAGATCTCTCTCTCTCTCTCAAGAGTCTCTCTCTCTCTCTCTCTCTCTCTCTCTCTCTCTCT
>BFEA01000094.1:34195-60718 GCA_003427395.1 Chara braunii
CTCTCTCTCTCTCTCTCTCTCTCTCTCTCTCTCTCTCTCTCTCTCTCTCTCTCTCTCTCTCTCTCTCTCTCTCTCTCTCAGTGGCAAGCAGGCATTTCGGCAGCATAACGGCAAGTTGGCAACAGCAACAACTGCTGCCGTTTCAGACGGCAATAGTTTTGTCGTGGCCTGGGCCTGGACCAACCGCCCTCCCCACACTACCCACTGCCCACGCGGTGCCCCTCACTCGGTGGCACCGAAACAGGGCCAAAATGGCCCACCGGGCCTTTTTTTTCTTTTTTTTCTTTTTTTTTCTGTTTTTATTTTTTCTGCGCCGCGCCGAAGGTCGGACACCCAAAAAAACAAATATGGGCGTATAGGGCTTTTCCAGCCCTACACGCCCATATTTTTTTATTTTTTTTTTACACGTAAAAAATAGGAAAAAAAAATAATGTACCGAACTCGGCAGGTCGGCCTAGGCCGCGGCCGATTCGGACCCCCTGGCCGGGGCCGGGTGTGCAACATAGTGTGTGTGTGTGCGCGGGCGTGTGTGTGTTTCGTATGAGACAGAATACTACCGCGACGTCAATCGCGGCGAGTTGCGTTTGAAAATGCGATCAAAAGTCATACCATCATAAGGCTGAGTGATCCACATCGTATGGAGAAGGCTCATTCATCCCGTACACAAAAGCAACAGACGTGCATACATCGACCTCTATGTTTCACCAATCCTACCAACGCCACAGGACCATGACCCGAAGGTAAGGCCAGAAGACCACAAAAGAAAAGCAAAAGAAAATCACAACTAGAAAAAGAACGACATAAGAGAATCGACAAGGCACAGAACAACATGCAACAGCGAAAGGTTGAAGGGCAAGGGGGAGGCGGGTGGGCAGGCATACAACACAAAACAACAAAGCAAACAGGGTGAAAGGCATGGGGTAAACAGATGGGCAAGCATACATCATAAGGCAGCAAGGGAAACAACAGCAAGACAAACGTCAACCATGCAAAAACAACACCTGCAAAAGTACAAGTTTACACAGAAAACAGCCTAAAAAAAAATACAAGTATAAACAAAGCAAAGACTGAAAAAGATAAAACTGATGATAGATTGTTTCGTCGGAATTGCACCGACTCATCAGGAGGCTGAACCCTCGACAATCTGCGGAGTACCGGTTTTGGATGTTCTGGGTCATGAACCCTTTGACCCTTGTTGAAGGCAGATTGCCCACAAGCGGAACATAGCAGCGAGGGGCACCCGTGTGAAGCACCAGGCAACACACCCGAAGCCACTCAACCGCACAACACCAAAGACGACTGCAAGGAACGACACGTCAAACGGCGGACGGCAGCAAGAAACAACTCTGCGAAGCACCAGGCAACGCACCAGAAGTCACTCAACTAAAGAACGACACCGGCGGCTGCAAGGAACAACACCGCAAGTGGAGGCACAGCACAGCGCCCGTGTTACTTGAATGAAGCACAAGGCAACATACACAAGACGACCACACTACACGACCCACAAGCAAGGAACCCAAAAGGCACGACACATGAATGGACAGCTTGGAAGCAGCGCGGCGAAGCACAAGGCAACACGACTAGTAGACTACCACAACCAGACTGCACAGCGAACGTAACAGCACACAACGAACAACACGTGACCCAAGCGGGATATGCAGCAAGGCAACGGTGAAGCGCAGACAGCACGAGGCAGCCCACACATCCAACACGGAGCAAAGCAGCACATGACCTACTCTCATCACGGGCGAACACCGCAGACTGTTGGTTCCCACCACCCAATGAGCCAGGGAGTCACTCCGCCGAACATCCGTCATCACCGACAGGCAACACAGACGCCCCGAACCAAGCAACCCCCCTAAGAGTGCAGCTGGCACTCCAAACGAGGGACCACCGACTGTTTGGCACTACTTAAGGGTGCCCAGTTGGGCACACAAAAAAAACTTAGAAAAAATCAGAGGGAGGACAGACAACAGAAGAAAGACTGACATACAAAAAATTGATTGTGTTTGTGTGTGTGTGTGTCGGGGGGAGGGTTGGGAGGACCTCCCCCACCAATCAATCAATCAATCAATCAATCAATCAATCAATCAATCAATCAACCAATCAATCAATCAATCAATCAACCAATCAATCAATCAATCAATCAATCAATCAATCTATCAATCAATCAATTTTTTTTTCCTATTTTGTTCAAAAAGAATTTCCACACACCAAAAACGACCCCCCCGAAAATGATTTTTTTTTTTGTTTTTTTTTCAAGGGGGTAGAGTCAGGGTTCCGGAACCCCAATCCGCAACCCCGACCCCCAACCCCCTCGGCCGCTGTGGGCCGCGGCAGACCGCAGTCGTCGCGGTCATGACCGCGGCCTCGCGGCCGCGGGGGATTCATAGGAGTGGGGAGTCTGGGGACAAGCCGACTGATGATCAGAATTTGGAAGGTACAAGGGACTACCGTTTGGTGTTCAGGGACTGGACTAACATTGAACCCTCTTTTCCACTTCGTCCGACCACAGGTTTTCCCGACTCTTTTCCTACCCATGCCCTTTCCCTAGCAGAAATTCTGATAAAAAAAGAAAACAAGCCTGAGCCCCGGTGCCCCCCAGGCCCCAGGGCACGGCCTCGCCCCCGCAGAGGAACACAGGATCCTGGCTAAGATGGAGCAACAGAAGACTACAGACGGAGTCAGAGCCAACAACTGGATTACACTTGTGGAAGCGATGTGTGGGACCACTAGGGTGGAGCGTTGGTTCTGGCGGCCTGATCAGGGCTGAAGAGATGGTTTGGCAATACAATCTTTGGTTAAAATAAACTCCTATTGGCAACTGTCATTCACTCCGCTACCTGCTCAGTCAATCCCCTGGTGACAAGGGCAATCAGTGCTGGCAGGTCAAACTCAGTTTTGTGATCTATAATGCGACGCTGGACCCGTTTTCCAGCAGGTGCTGCTCCCCACCAATAGATTGGAAATTTAAAAAAAAAGAAAAAGGGGAAACTACGTGTGAGTCACAAAAATGAGTTATAATTGCACTTGGGGCCTCGATACAGTCTCAAATTGCAGTTCGGGCAATGTATACAACCCAGCTTTCTGGCCAGGTAGGGTGCCCAAAGTGCAATTGCAAAATGTCTCTTGGCCCGTAGTGCAATTATAACTCGTTTTTTTTTTTTTTTTTTTTTTTTTTTTTTTTTTTTTTTTTTTTTTTTTTTTTTTTTTTTTTTTTTTAAATTATAACTCGTTTTTATGACTCTACTGAAGTTACCCTGGAAAAAAAAAAGTAAAAAAAAAGTTAAACCCCGATAGACATTTCCTCCAGAAAAACAGGAAAAAATAAAGTTTATTAGAAAAAATAAGAAAATAACAGCAGTGTGTAAAGGCAAACACTCTCCCACACCACACACTGACGCAGGTAAGCTATTACAGACACTGCTTGCGCACCATCCAAGGGTTGTCCACAGTGTTGTATGTCCGTTCTCGATTCTGTGGGGGTTGCTTGTCGCTGCTGGTTGTGGTTGTTCTGTTGATCTCCCCAGTCTGGCATATCACACATAGGTGCCGTTTGCGACTGTGCTCATACGGCAGAGTCCTCCTGTGTCTGGCTTGCGACTTCGGGGGATTTTTTTTTATTTTTTTTTTGTCCAGCTTGGCCTGTCATCTCTTCAAGAACACGGTTCCCCCTACATAGTACTGCACATATCTGGCCTCCGGGCACATACATCCTGCTATAAAGCTACACAGAGCATACATAGCCTCCGGGCATAAAACATGGCTTGTGAACATACAGAGCACGCAGGCTCATACATACATAGTCTCTGGGCACACATATACATACAACTCATACAGACATAGTCTCTTCGCACACATATACGTACAACTATAATAGAGGGATAGTCTCTGGGCAGACATATAAAACCAGGATTGGGGGGTCTATCAGGTACATGAGGGGCTCTGCTCAGGCATGGTTTACACTCTAGGGTAGGGTCCTGTGACTACCCCGGTACGTCGTACGGGGGGGGGGTCATACAGCCATACGAACATTAACAGCCATTCGTGCCGTAAAGTTGCAAAAAAATAGGGAAAGAAAGGAAAAGAAAAAACGGGTTGGAGACCATGGAGAGCATTTTGTGCTCTAAAACCCGATAGTTGTAATTTAATTTTATGTCTGTTCTTTTATTTAAGGGATAATTTGCAATATACCCCCATAAGTTGAGATATACGCCAAAATGCCCCTAAAAGATGTGGGTAGAGCGGAATGCCCCTCTGACAAAAAAAATATTTTGTGAAATACCCCTGGCATCGGTTGGACCCCCATCTTTGCAGTATACCCCCACCGGGTACCATCCAACTTTGCGAAATGCCCCAGTACTTGACAACTTTTCCTAGGCGCTTTTGCAAATGGGCAAGGCCCAAATGGGGAGGTCCAGATTGCGAAGTTGCACACCCGCCTGACAGGGGCACAACACAGAGATTTCGGCCCAAAACTTCCCAAAAAGGGCATTCCGCTCTACCCACATCTTTCAGGGGCATTTTGGCATAAATTCTCAGCTTATGGGGGTATTTTGCAAATTATCCCTTGATTTAAAAAAAAAAAACATAATCATTAAAACCGGAAAAAAAAAGAAATAAAAACGATTGATTGATTTGATTGATTGATTGACTGATTGATTGATTGACCAATTGATTGATTGATTGTTTGATTCACTGGTTGTCAGTGTGATTGATTGTTTGATTGACTGATTGATTGATTGATCCACTAGATGTTAGAAAAAGAAAAACACTTTGGAGGGAACGCGCATGCTACCTCTGTCTCTGTCTCTCTCCCTGGACGAACGCGCCTGCGCGCGCGCGCGCGCGCGAGAGAGAGAGAGAGAGAGAGAGAGAGACGGTGTGTGCCTGTGCGTTTGTGTGTGTATGTTGTCATATTCTCTATGCACTCAAAGATGCTTGACTGTGCCAGATTGTTTCATCGGACTTTCACCGTCCGTGTGTGTGTGTGTCGGTGCGTGTGTGCGTGTGTGCGTGTGTGTGAGCATGTGCACGTGTGTGTGCGTGTGCGTGCGCATGTGTGTGTGTGTGTGTGTGTGCACGCGTGCGCGAGTGTGTGCATGTGGGTGTGGGTGTGGGTGTGGGTGTGGGTGTGTGTCTGTGCGCGTGTGTGCGCGTGTGTGTGCAGTCTGCGCGCGCATGTGTGTGTGTGTGTGTGTGTGTGTGTGTACCTCTTTGATTTATTGTTTTGATCTACTGATCAATCAATCAAGTGAGCACCAAAAAAAAAAAAAAAAAAAAAAAAAAAATCAATCAATCAAACAATTGAATATGTATATATATATCATCACAAACAGAACTGCCCGGTAAACCGTAGGCAGAGAGAGAGAAGAGGACAACAAACGAGGGGCTGTGGCAAACTGTTTCGTCGGAGTTTCACCGACTATATATATATATATATATATCGTCACAAACAGAACTGCCCGGTAAATATCGTCAAATAGAACTGCCCGGTAAACCGTAGGCAGAGAGGGAGATATATATATATGTTGAAGTTGAACCTAGGCTACCAGAGTGGCCCGGGGTCACTTGCCCGGCCGGGCCAAAAAAATTAATAAAATAAAATAAAATAAAATGATTTTTTAATTTTATTTTTTATTCTAAATTTGGTGAAGAATTTCGATGTCACCCTGAGGCAAAAGTTGTTCAATTTATTGTTCTGCATAACATAGTTTTTTTTCGGATTTTTCGATTTTTTTTTTATTTTTTTTTGCTGGGACCTTCCCTGGTCCTTGAACGGGCTGGCCACCCGGGACCCGGGCCGCCCGGCTGGTAGCCAAGTGTTGAACAGCATTTTCCTTTTTTTCCCTTTTTACACAATCAATCAATCAATCAGTCAGTCAATCAATCAATCTTTCTTTTTCTGACTTTTTTTTTTTTTTTTGTGTGTGTCTCTGGGGTTTGACCCCCGACATGCGTCACCCCCCTCCCCCCTCTAAACGCTGACGCTTCTTACCGAACATATGAACAGCCTGTATTCATACAGGCGTATACACAGGTCGGGTAGGGATATAATTCGCTTCGGCTAGTCTGAGTTCCGCCGAGCCTTGGGTTAGTTAGGGGAAGGACGGTAGGATGTGTCCATGGGCGCCAGCTTGCCTTGCCTAGCTACTACTGCTGGGTACAGTGGGTAAACTCTCCGATATTGGGCCTGTAGAACATTGCATGAGCCTGGCGTTCCAACTCGTCTGAAGTTTGCCCGTGCGGCAAGGTTTGTCCGCTTCCGCTTCCACATCCGGGGGTAGCCCAGCCTTGGTAATTGTCACTGCTATCTGGTCCATGTTGCCCTCGATACTGGTATGATGGTCCTGAGTACTGGTCACATCGAGGTGGGATAGTAGGGACAGGGGGTGCACTGGGAGTATTACTGACATGCATCCAGCGATCCTGGGGCCTGGACCGACGAGCAACGCGTAAAACGGTTTGTGCACCCGTTTTGCATTTAAAAACAAAAAAAAAGGAACCGTTTTTGTTTTTCAAAAATGCAAAGTAAAGAACCCGCCAGCAAAATCCCTACGTCACTCTGACCACCTCATCATGACAGTGGAGTCGCTGCAGCACACTTAAAGGGCATGCTGTTTCAAGGGGGTTGTGTGTTGTAAGTTGGGCAGTGCATCTGAATGCGGCTGTGCGTCGGTCGTCTTCATGTGCATGTGGACGTACCATGGAGGCACGTGCACCGCCTTGGACAATCAACGAAACCACGAGTGGAAACAGTCCAGCCGATGGGCGGACCCCTCTTTCCATTTGTGGAGAGGGGAGACGTTGATGCTGTGTGTGTTGCGTTTTTGGTTGTGGCGGAAAAGTACCGAGCATTTTAGGCAGTAGTCGGTACGGTGGATGTTGCCGCCTAACTGTCACGCTGCGGTAGGGCGAGGGGGGGTCCGGCCACTGCGTCCGTGGTGAGGTGCAATGGGCAGTGGGACTCTTGGTACTCACCCGAAAGAACCACCGTACGTGTCCCTGGCCGAACTACTGCAGGAGGCGGTGTGTGAGAACCACTTCTCTGTACGCTCCCTTCACCCATTACCGAGGATGGTGTGAGGCCATAAGGAGGATTCGGGTGGGTGGGGGTTGCCGGTCCGGGGGGGCTGAGGGTCCAGCTAGCAGTGGGTCCTGCTTCTTCATCCGTCTCACCGGATGCCAGATCCTACACGAAAAGCTAGCAGCCCTTGTCCCTCTTCCCCCCTAACCCACCGTCTCGAATACATCCAGGAGCCACTGTGGGGTACCAGTGGGTCGTCCTTCAGTCTACTTGCGCGCCCCAAAATTCTCCTGATGATGTTGTAGAGGCCAGTCACTGAGTACACAGTGATCACCTGGAGCAGTAGGCCGTGGGTGTCCTGGAATATGGGACCACCTCCCATCCCATCGTCACGTCAATACTCCTAGCGCACCCCCTATCCCACTATCCGACCTCATTGTGACCAGCACTAAGGACCATTACCCTACCATTGGGCAGGTAACGTGGACCGAACAGCAGTGATAGGCACCAGGGCTGATAAGTTACCCAGCCCTGGTCGAAGTGGAATCGGACGAGCCTTGTTCTCATCTCTCACCTACTAGTATGTACTTCGTAAGAGACGCTGAGCCCAATTCCCAGCACGTGAGGCTCCCCAAGAATATAGATTGGAGCCTTACAAGTTAAAAAAAAAAAAAAAAAAAAAAAAAAGCAAAAAGCAAAAAAAACACAATCCGAAAGTTAGGTGTGAAAGGTACTCGTGCTCAGTGGGCGCACTGGCTCGCGCTTTGCCGACGTGAAAGGTGCACATGCTCCTCGCGTGCACCATGGAAGTCGCAATACAACGCTCCTCGCAGCATGCACCCTTGGGGAAGGTGTTTTCCAGTCGGCCGCAATAGTCGAAACAAACCACAGGTCCACAGGAAGTAGTAGAAGCCGAAGAAATGGGTGTTTTATGCTGTTGACCGAAGGCAAGATCGGGTCCCACTGCCTGCGCAAGGTAGTCTTTCGGCTCATACTACCTTTAAATTTAGGGCTAATTTCAAAAATATTGCTGTTTCGAAGTTTGGCAGCAAAAATGTTGTCCGTTCGAAGTTTCCTTCGCAAAAATAGAGATTTCGTTGCAGCTTTATCCGGTTCCGGGAGTTTGCCAGCAAAAATACCGCGTTTTGCGAAGTTTTACAGCAAAGGACCCCTAGGCCCCTGGCTTCAGGGACTCAGGGCCTCAGCGTTCTGGCCTCAGGCACTCAGCTTTTCTTTTTTTTCTTTTTTCTTTTTTTTTCCGCGGGCGTGGCCGAGGCATCTCGGCCGTGGCCGGCCACGTTTCTTGTTTTTTTTTTGTTTTATTGTTTTTTTTTTTGCGGCCGTGGTCGAGGATCTCGGCCGTGGCCACGCCCAGCCATGCCCGGGAAAAAAAAAAAAAAAAAAAAAAACGAACGCTGAGTCCCTGAGTCCCTGAGGCCAGAGGCCTAGGGTTCCTTCGCCGTGAAACTGGGCAAAACGCGGTATTTTTTATGGCAAATTATGGGAACGCGATAAAGCTGTAACGAAACCTCTAATGCAAAGGAAACTTCGAACGGACGACATTTTTGCTGCCAAACTTCGAAACAGCAATATTTTTGCTATTAACCCTTAAATTTAAATTGGAACGATACAGAGAAGATAGATTAGCATGCATGGGCCCTGCGATTCCAAGGATTACACGCATAGAGTTGCACTCTTCACTTCCACGTTCCTCCTTAAAAAACTCTTCTCTACTCGCCCTCGACCTTGGCATTCCATTACGTTCATACAAACAATACCCATCCTCCAAATAGCCCCTGGGCAAGAGGTGCTATGTTACAACACATGCTACCGGTGAAATGTTACTTCACGATCGTTTGGCAATGAGACAAGCACAGCAACCCATAGCAGCATCGGTCTACAGAGACCAGCTCTGGACAGAAGAACGTATCACAGCACCCAAAGTGGAGGTAACAGACATTCTTGAAATTTACCCATCTGCCAGCTTCAAACGGACACAACGCATGGCCAATGCAGCGGTATTTCGGTACCCTTCAGCGAAAATACAGCGATAAAGGTCACGCGTCCGATTCGGCTGAGGACAGTAATGGCAACTCGATTTCCAGCAAACACAGAAAATTCTTAACTCCATGTGCACTACCCAACCGTATCGCCGTCCTCCTCCCCTAATACTTCCGTCTTTGACGCAATCAGATAACAAATTAGACAAACATTTCCGAATTACATGGGGCCGGTCAGCTCGGTTAGGATATCTCAAGGCGTTCTCCCTTCAGAACACAGAAAAGGACGGGGAGAGGGGTTTTGACCAGCAAAAATAGGAGGGGAAACGACGCGGGAGTCGTAAACATGAGTTAAAACTGCACTACAGCCCAAGATACAGTTTCGAATTGCCGTTCGGGCAATGTATACAACCCCACTTTTTGGCCAGGTAGGACCCGAAGTGCAATTGGAAACTGTATCTTGCCCCATAGTGCAATTATAACTCGTTTTTTGCGACGCTACTGAAATTAACCCCCCGCAACAAGGAGCCAAGATGTGGCATAGCGCTTTTCATGCACGATTGACAAGAGGAGACGAACTGAAGGAAGAACGAGTGTCAGGCAGAGAACCATAATGCAATCAGGGTGGGGAAAGCGAGGAGTAACACCTCTCCACATTGTCGCCATGATCTGATTGCAATTTATGAAATCACATCATTATGATCGTCAATATGAATCGACTCCCTCGTCCGAGACCAAAATTGTCCCCGCCCTCTTTCATTTTGTCCCCGCTCTCTTTCATTTCCATATTCGTTTAAAATTCATTGAAAACATCATCGACCCGGGTACCATCCATGGGAGATGGGACACCCGGCTGATCGACGCCCCAGCTCATACAACGTCACTATACATCATCGACGACGACGGACGTTACCACGAACGCCACGAACACATTAGCGCAGCACATTTGTCGTTTTATGACACGCCGTCTACAGTTATAGCTACTGACAATGGCATGACCAACTGTCTATAGTTATGGCTACAGACAATGGCATGACCAAATTTTGCCTCATACGTCTCTTAGGGCGCATTTGCACTACCTTCGTCACCCGAATACAACGGACGGCCATTCCAGCTGTACTTACCGTATATTTCAGTCTAGATACAGCAATAACGTCCGTGCGTTGTATTAAAGACAACCCCTCTTCGACTTGCATTCTGGACACAATTGCAATCATCATTCAGAACATCATGATTGTGCGAGTAATACCGCCGAGTTGCTCCTAAACCACCACTACTCCCTAAGTCATGCTGGACATCAGCCACAATTTTAGGAAACGTACGGGCCACTACAAGAGCCCCCAGATTCATCCAACTAGACAAGTTTCTACTCTATTTTTTTCCATGGCCGATGGCTGCGCCAAGTACTGGTGGTTTAATCTCTTCGTCCTTCCCATCCTAGGGCTCTTCGGTCACTTCGTCTACGGGTGGACATACTAGACAACCGTTCCCCCCCCCCCCCCCCCCCGAAATCAGCAATTCCCACCAGGCACCTATTCCGGGGGTGATAGGAGTCATCCCCAAATTCTCGGCTCCACTCAACAGCTAGACAATGCACCTGCTGCTGGGAACCGAGTTCATTGTCCCCTCCATGGGCAACAGCAGTACAATGACGGCTACACTCATCGCTGCAGAACTGAATACCGACCGGCGGCGAGGCCTACACCAAACCTATGTTCCTTAGTATCACACACTATCAAATGATATCCCATGTCACAGACGCCAGGCTAGGCTTTTGAAAGGCTCGACTATTGAAAAACGTCGCCGTGTAACATTATTAAACATTGCCGCGTCACACACGCAGTGATACAGTCAACGGTCATAAATCCACTACCCGCAGAAGTTTCTTCTCTCCTTCAGTCAATGCTCATTGATCCATTACCCACAGAAATTATTTCCCCGTGAAGGCGAACAAACACCGACACCGCTGTGACAGTCGTGTGTGCTCTTCACCGACGCCATTGCTTTGCGATACAAATCAGCAGTCAGAGAACAACAGACTCCCACAACCAGAGTTCCACAGTCCTCGAAATTCGGCTGCTCCTAGATTATTGTTGTCTTCGCTCAGGCACTCGAAAACGGCGAGCAACCAACCCAGTCCTCGCAGCAGTGTGATGTCTCGGGGTTAACCTCCTCGTACATTCGCCGCAGCCACTTCAAATTTCTCTCCAGAGAACATCGTCTCTTTCTCAGACAGCAAACTTCCATAGCCGAGGCTCACTAAACGAGCTAGCCGATTTCCATACCTGACTTCCAGTTCCCCTCTCCATATGCACTGTCAAATTGATGCCCCTTTTCTGCAATTCCAGAGCACATTTTCCTCCACAAGTATGTAGTCTGCATCACTCGTCAACTCCAAGGAATCACGTACAACGTGGTCTGCATCACTCCGTCACCTCCGAGGACCCATGCCCCTCTTCCATCGTACATTTGCTCGTGCTCCTCAGGGTAGCCGCAGCCGCTCAGGGCTATCACGAGTATCTCTCACACCTACCTCCACAGCGGCTACCTCTTCCCCTTCGCTAGACGGCCAGCTTACCACCTTACTTCTATTCCAGTACGCAGCCTTTCACTGCTGAGATTGTCCATAGCCTACCTTCTCCTTGACGGCCTCCGTAGCCGATTTCGCTTTGTCCTGTATGCTTTCCATCGCCGACTTCGCCGACTCTTGGACAGCATGTATCGCGCTAGCAGTCTGGTCTCTGAACGCCGCGTTTGTCTCCGCCACCGCCTCCTTGGCCAGCTGAATATTTTCGGCCACCGACCCCTTCGCTCCCTCGTACCTCTCTTGGGCTCCTTCTTTCGCCGCCTGGGACCTCTCCGCCGCCGTCTGCTTGGCCGCCTCCGTCTTCTCCGCCGCCATCCGCTTGGCTGCCTCCATTTTCTCCGCTGCCGCCTCCTTCAGCTCCTGCGTCTTCTGCGCCGCCATCTCCTTCACGGCCTGTGTCTTCTGCGCCGCCGTCTCCTTCAGTTCCTCATACTTCTCCCGGCCGGCCTCGCCAATCTGCCCCGCCCCAGAACGAGCCTTCTCCGACGCCATTTCCCTTCGCTGTTTCCCTCAACTATCGCTATCCGAAAGCTTCACTAACCAAACCGACAACTGGAACGTCTCTCTCCACTTAGGACCACACTTGTCGAGCAAGTGGCGACTCTCCGAACACACACCTCTCCCTTACTCTCTACTTTCCCACAGAGAAGCCGATCAAATTCTTCCTAATCCACAGCTGAAAGGTCACAGCGGAGAGCGATTATCCCAAAGGAGACGCTTGAACATTTATACACGCAACTACGTCTTCGAATGCCCTCATCCACGCGGCGAATCGCAAACCCAGCCAAGCACCACGATGTCACACGCGCTGCTTCAGCAGATACGAGAAAGATTTCCGGTCTCGCTTGCTAGAAGTGTTTCTTACTACACTAATACCTGATGGAGGTCGTATTTCCGGTCTCGCTTGCTGCAAGTGTTTCAGACTACACCATGCTTATATCTGATAGAGGTGCAGTATCGGTGTTAATTTTTGTTGATGTTCTGGAGGTTTCCCGCTCGCTGGCTGCTAGGGGTTCCCCGTTATACTACAATGATAATACGAAAGGCCTGGAAGCCCGTGCTGTCCAGATTTAACAGGTAATTGAATTTGCCTTTAAAAAAAAAAAAGGGATAATTTGTGAAATACCCCAATAAGTTGAGATATATGTCAAAATGCCTCTAAATGATGTGGGTACACCGGAATGCCCTTTTGGGCCTTTGTGTTTTGCACCTGCCAGGCCCGTGTGAAAATTGCAATCTGGACTGAGTCGTTGGGGCCTGGGCCTGCACCCCGTTTTACCTGGTTTGCCCTCCATACATGATGGGTAACTTCGCTAAATATCCAGGCCCATAGGCACGGCAGTTTGCCTCCGTGATTCAAACTTCGGCTGTGTTCGGCAGCTTTGCCCTGGTAAGCTTGCCCACCTCCATCTCCTACTCCCCCGCCATTCCTCCAAGTTCTCCTCGTTTGCCATCTCTGACATCCTCCTGCCCGCTGCTCCTTCAAACTCTCTCTCTCTCTCTCACTCTCTCTCTCTCTCTCTCTCTCTCTCACACACACACACACACACACACACACACAGCACAACTGCTAATTTGCTAAAAGGACAGGACCAGTGCAGCGGGCCTTCATCTGCCCTGGCCTACAGCCAGGGCCTATTTGGCTATTTGCCAGTTCGGCCTGTGGGACCAGGCCGTGGCCTGACCCCACAGGCCGTATATTGTTTCAGTCCAGTCCAGTCCCGCCCGGTACCACGGTCGGTACCAGGCCAGTCCAGTCCAGTCCAGTCAGTCCGCTGGGGGTATACCCCAGCTGCAGTCTGTTTTTCGTCATTCTTCACTTTCGCAGATCTTSGAGTACTTGCGTGTGGAGTCTGCGTCGGAGCTGCGCTGTCCCCTCCAGCTCCATCTCTACCTCCTTCTTCGTCTCCATCCCGGCGGGTCCGGCACAACCAGAAAGTTGCTCCAAAAGATTACGGCCATAATGGCATGCCTTCTCTTCAACATGCGGTTGGTTTGGAGGCAAAGACCAGGGGGCAAAATGCAAATATGACCTGGGCCGGTAGGGGTAAAAGGAAAATAAATAGGGACTGGCCCGACTTGGAAAAGTAGCCAAGTACCAGGATGTTTTGCAAAGATGGACAGTACGTGGTAGGGGTATTCTGCAAAGATGGCAGGTCCAACCGACGCCAGTGGCAGTCCGCAAAACATTTCCTGTGTCAGACGGGTAATCCGCTCTATCCACATCTTTTAGGGGCGCTTGTGATGCGCCACCAAACGCCCCGCGCGGCGTTCCGTACTTCGGACGCTGATCAGAGTAGTTAGGGGCGTGGCCGAGAATTTTTGGCCATGGGGGTTGAGCCGCCTGGTCGAAACAAGGGACTCTTGCTTCGGGCCAAGGTGCCCAGGATGGGGCTTGAGCTGTCGCCGGGGACGAACGACGGCGTCCTACGGGCCGGCCGTCGTCATCACATGGACAAGGGAAGAAAACAAAACGAGAGGGGAGGAGAGAAGAGATACGAAGCCGATGGGAAGGGAGTTCTGTTCCCCAAGGCGCCAGGTTCACCCGGCCTTTGGGCGCAGGAACCCCCCCCTAATCGGTTCGGCTCAGGCTTCAACGTCCGGTTCGTCGAGTCCGTGCGTTTGGCACGGCACGGGGCTGTGACGCCCAACCTCATGCCCGGCGCGACTTCCTGATCGGAGTAGGGTGTGGGCCTGGAAGTGCGAAAAGGGGTGTGCCAAGGATTTTTGGAAGGTGGGGGTGGAGTCCCAGGTCGGAACTGGGATCTCCAGTGGCAAGGTTAAGGGGCATAGATGCAATAGAGCAATGGGAAAATTTACGGGCGCGGGCTGGCACATTGGTGGTGCAGGGCCGTCCGATCCTGACGTGATCGCCAGATCTGGGGAGCCTGTCGACGCATTCCTTGGGGCTCACGTCTGCGGGGCCCGCCACGTGGCGTGGGTTGGTGGGAACAAGGCCCAGGTGCCGAGGCTTCGGGGGTTCGGGTATGGGCACGCCGCCTGCAGCTTCGGCACAGGGTGGAGGGCCAGTAGGGTGCTATGGAATTCCACGGTACTACTGTAAGCTAATGATAGGGGAGGAGGAGGTGGTATGGCGGGAAATTAGTGGCGATAAGGGCGAAGCCGGGAGTTATGAAATACTGCGTGTTGTACGTGTTTGGGTAGTTGGGTCCCCGCGGGTCGCTTCGTACGGCGAGATGGATTTCCCTAGCGCAAAATCTATTGTTCTCTATGAGGCAGGGGAATACCGGGTTCCTCAAATTTCCCCATAATCGGAGCTGCTCTTCTTCCCAGATTTCTCGGTACCCGAAATACGACTCGTAATCCTTGGAATTCCAAGATACGCCGGAACTCCGCGAGCTCGTCATTCTTTCATCACTCACATCCTAGGGGACAAGCTGTTCGGGGAAATCACCGTCCGTAAGTGCGTAAGAAAGACGCGAATGAGTCGCACTTACTCGCACTTGCGGGCGATGGTTAACCCGATCCTGTGGATATCAACTCCCGGCCTGGCGAAGGGCTAACCTCGTGCGACAGACAGGACACAAATTACGGGTCCGAGTGGTCCGGACGCGTGTAAGCCGCACTCCGTTCGGATCGTGCTTACGTGCGTGCATACGATACGTCCGATCATGCTTGTCAGATGATCATTGTGAGACGACAGACATCCAATCAATCATGCCAACATGCCATCTCCATTCCCATCCGATTTCATAAGTACGGGACGTCATTCAAAAACGAAGTGCAAGATGTGCGCGGGGTATGCATACATCATTTCGCGAAAAGAAAGTCCGAGAAAGAAATCAAAACGGAAAACATTGAGAGAAAACCAAGTCGAAACAAACGACAAAGAGGGCCGCAAAAGACAAGGGCGAGTCGCCTGTAATCGACACCAAAATTTTATATACACAGATGAAAAAGGAACGAAAAAGAAAGATGCAAATCCATGCCCAACTCAACCTCAACTCTCTCTCTCTNGTAATCGACACCAAAATTTTATATACACAGATGAAAAAGGAACGAAAAAGAAAGATGCAAATCCATGCCCAACTCAACCTCAACTCTCTCTCTCTCTCACTCTCYGATGCCGACAGTCCGTCGTCGCGCACCAACCCACGAAGTCGTCACCTCGCTTAGTCCTCCTGCGCCCGTCAGGTTCGCTCCGCGCCCACAGTCCGTCGTGGCCCGCGTCAACCCCGCGCATTTGGCACAAGCTCGTCGGGTCGCTCGACTCCCACTTCACTCACCTCTTACTTCGCTCGTGTGCCGAAAGTCCGTCGTCGCGCAACCCCGAGCTTCCAGCAATAGTTAAGAGCGCAAGTTAATCGCGCAGCCGGAATTTATAGTGTGAATGCATGCGCGAAGAACACGGAATTACAAGGACATAGATAGATGGGGGAGAGGGAGTGCCTATGTTTGCATGGCCGGGCCGCGGCGTGGGGGACGTATCCACTCCACGCATCGATCCGAACATGCAAACGCGACTACCCAATGTAGGCAGGGGGGCGGGGAAGGAAGAAATGAGGCGGGAAGAAAAAAAAGCAAAAAACAGAAAGAGACAGTTACAAAAGTATGCGCCAAAAATTACAGTTGCAAAAGGATTGAGGCGCCAATCAATCAAGGTTCCGGCGCAGCAGCAAGAAAGAGCGCGCGAACATGCAGAGCAGCGCCCCAGAAAAACAAAAATTCCAAAATTCCTAAATTCCTAGCAAGTCTGCCGAAAAGGTCCGAAAAGAAACTCAAAATTCCGAAGACCGTATGGCTCCGACCAAGATTCGAAAAGAAAATTCAAGAAAGAAATTCAAAAAGAGACACCGAAATTCCTGCGCGATGTCTGCGCGCCCAAAAGTCCGACAAAACAAAATTAAAAGTAGGAAAACGAAAGAAAAGAAGGGACGTCAATATTTATTAATCGCGCACTCGGCGCGCATTCTGCATCCATCCAAGTTTCGCCCCCTTTTCCCCGTGTATTCTCGAATTGTCCCCAACTGTCATCAGGGGCTCATGCGAGAATGAAGAAACAACAAAAAAGAAAGGACACACATGCAATTTTCCATCAACCCGTCCAATGGACGTGGGACCCCGCTTAGCACTTCGCGCCGAAAGTCGCGCGTTACAGAAGCTAGTTCGTCACATATGTGACGCCCAGGGGGTTCCAAAGATAAGCAAGCTCCTGCTTGCTAGCTGATATGTCGATCATCTTCGATTGATTGGCCGTGGATGGTTGGTCTTCTTTTCTGCCGCATACCGTGCGAACGAGTCTGGAAGTCATGCTGCGCGGCAGTCGTATCCTGGTTGTCGTCATTCGTGAGGAAGAGGAAAAGGAAGACGATAGGCAGGCGGAGGTGTTGATGGGGGATGAGTCGGGATAGGTAGGAAGAAGCGTTCCAGCTCATCGTCCGTCTCCGGAAGGCTCCGATGATGGACGATTCTATGGAAGCGGGGGAATCGGCGGCGTGTAGTGGGGAGAGAAGCGAGGTAGTCGGGATAGAGAGTGGCGAAAGTTCTAAGAAGCGCCTCGCGAAAGCGATCGCGGTCGGTGCATGCAGGGATTAACCCCGTGATGAGGCAATAAACCTCTACGGCGTTGATACGACGCCATCCAACGCTCAAGAGGAGTACATGGAGAGGGAACTCGGGGGAAGCACGCCAGGAGGATGAGTGGGGATGACTGTGACCGAGAGGCGGATGGAGTAGTAATGACGGAAAGTGTCGTGGGGGAAGGGGTTGTGGAGGAAGACGGCGGGGCGGGTGAGCTGGCGCAGGGTGAGGAAGTCATGGGGGCGGAGAGAGAGAGCCCGAGGACGAAGACCGATCGGCCTCATCTCGACGTGCTCGAAGTGGGGGATGGACCGCAAGGGAGAGGGAGGCGGAGGGGGAGCGGCTTCGTCGTCGGCGTCGTGGTGGGGAAGGAGGCTGGCGAGCGGATGGCCTAGCCATCTGGGCCTCATGGCCGTCGTCTGGCAGAGGTGGCTCCAGGTCGAGCGTTGCATCGTTGCTGATCGGAAGATCAACAACCGGCGCAATCTCTAGTTGGGGATCCTTGTTGGCGTGCTACTCGTCGTTGTCGTCACCGCTCCCTTGCTCGCTGTCTTCTTCTTCTGCTTTCTCTTCACTTTCCGTTTGCAGGAGCTCGTCTTCGTCTCCTTCTCGTCGTTGTGCCGGCTCCCCTTTGTCTTCGTTCGGATTCTCCTCCTCTTCCTCCGAACTTTCTTCCGCGAGCTCCTCGCAGATTATCTCCTCCAATTCGTCTTCGTACCGCGGTCTGTAGAAAGCGGGATCCACGATGTCGCGCCGATCCAAGTAATCCAACCGTGAAGGCGGAATTCTCGATGGGAAGCCATCCACGCAAGCTGACCACTGAAGATACGGCGACAGCGTGCGCGAGGTGACGTGGGGCACCAAGCGCGGGTCGACCTGAGAGACAATGCTGACGTCAAGATGGTCGACCAACTGCGCAATTGGGACCGTAAGCTCCTGGGTGAGAAGCCTCCGACAGCCTGGACGCACTGCCTCGAATAGAAAACCGAGAAGGTCCCCCTCTACTTTCGTCCGCCACGCTTGAATCAAAAGGAGCTCCAATCGCTCAGACCGCGGATAATTGCTCTCATCCCTCGTCCACGTCACCCGTACTTCCGCCAAACACAGTGAGAGTTCAATGAAGTCTCTGCGCCACGCGTCCCACTGAGAGGGATCGAGGAGGGGAACAACCAGAGGATCTATGCAGAAGGAGAGGCGGGAATGAAGATCAGACTGCCAAAAGGTGGGGAAGGAAGAAGGAAGCTCGAGAGTAGAGATCGGGAAGGAACTCATCGGGGATGGAAGGGGATGAGAGGGGGTGATTGCGTCGGCGAGTCACGCCGATCCAGCCGAAGGCCGTTATATTCGATCGCTCGGATTGGTGCGATCACGTCCCCTTGGTGCGCCAGGATCTTGGTCCACTCGTTTTGAAGATTGTGCGCCCACAGAAGCAACGTCGCCTTGATTCTCGTGTGTCGGATGGGGGGGATCGTCGTGAGATCCCCACTGAAATTAACCACCACCGTTATCCGGCCGACGTCCACAGATGTTCGCTGTCGCAACCCGACAACTTCGGCCAATATGATCGCGCCAGCCCTCCCGTCGACGTGGATCTCTGCTGCCGCGTAGACGCCCTTCGAGCAGAAAAATTGCGCAACCCGCTGAAGGTCCGGACTAAGACGAGGATGATGCACCTGCCGCAGTGTCAAATTCCCCCGTGCTACCACCGCTTCTTCACTTAGAGCTCTCTCCTCCATATAGCTCATGGCGATGGCGAGGGTGACGGCGGATCCAACAGAGATTGAGAAGGAGAAGGAGATGCAGAGGAGATAGAGTCGTCGTCGGGAGAGGTTGATGGAGAAGGAGACGGAACAGAGGGAAGAAGACGGAGATAGGACACGTGGCGTGTGACCGGGCGAGCCGATCGGCTGCCAGAAATCTCGGGAGCGAGGCGCACGGTGTCCACGCCGTTGGGTCTGAGTTCAATCGCTCGATACTGTCCGAAGAATCGTGGCGCTAGTTTACCCTTGGGTGCACATTTCCTTACCTGCACGATGTCCCCTAACTTATACTGGGTCCTGGGACCCGCATTCCCGTTCCGGGCCTCGTAACTCCGGACCTGTTGGCCGTGGGCCAATTCGGTGGACCGTTGGCGTTTCCGGGCCAGTCTAGGTAGGGACCGCTCCATGAGTTCCAAGTGCCTTTTGGCTTTGTCCTGAGAGGTGTCCCTTATGGGGCGTCGGTTAAGTCCTGATTCGTCGGGGAGGCTCGGTATCGATACACACGCGACACTATTGGTCCGCAACTAGAAGGGGCTTAGGCCCGTCGATTCGTGGGGCGTTCCGCGATGGACCGCCAAGATGTGGTCGACAATATCAGGCCAGGGTCGGGGGTCTCGTGCCGCAATATTCCACCGCAAGGCCGTTTTTATCACCCTATTCGCGTTTTCCACTAATCCGTTAGACTGGGACATGTGCGGGGCCGTGTGCCGTATGGAGACGCCATGTATGATCAGGTTCCTCTCGACTTCTCCTCTAAATTCGACCCCATTGTCGGTCAAGATCTCCTCTGTGTCCTGGTGCATGCCCAGAAAGCGGTTGACGTACCACGCGATTTCTGCGGCTTGTCGTGTCTTGCAGGGTTAGGCCTCGATCCACTTAGAAAAGTGGTCGACGAAAATCAGCAGAATTGAACAGTCGCAAGTATTCGGTCTGGGGGGCACCACTATATCAGTAGTATTCATACTAACCCTCTGAAACGGCCTTTCAACCACAGTTGGAACTATCGATGTAGGCGGTTGGGTTGGGGCCTTGTCAGCAGCGCAGACCTGGCAGTGTTGGACGACGAATTTAACGTCGTCCCGGATATTGGACCAGTACCATTGATTTCTGTCAATCGCAGCTTCGGTAATACGCACGGCAAAATGCGTCGTCGTTTCCTCGTGGGTGGTTCGTACCCAGTCGTACCGCATGAACGGGTGCGGAACTACTAACCATGCTCCACTGCCGTCCGTTTTATGCTTCTCTAACCGTCCATCCACCCATCGGTAATCCCGTGCTCTTTCATTGGCCCTCCTCCGATCCTCCTTGGAGAAGGTTTCGAGGGAGTTGCCTACCACCGTGGCTATTAAGGCGACATCTGTCCAGACTTGCGCTCTTCTAAACTTCTGGATTTTGTCGGGGCCTTCCGACGTGGCATCGAGGAATCGGGCTTCCGTCGGAATCCTGTCAGTGCAACATAAGGGACAGAACCAGGGTCTATCACTACTCCGATACTGTATGCACGCACCGTGAGCACGTGCGACACATTTCCGACAATCTACCCATTCAACATATCCCCTCCCTTTTGGACACATGTGGACGGAATAGACTCGAGAAATTGACTCGCAGAATAACAAAATTTGTCAGGAAGGGAGGCGAAAGAAGAGGATGGGGAAGAAAGAGAGGGAATCAGGACATTACCTCCGTCACCCATTGCCCTTCACCGGCTTCTTGCCACGTGGAATAACCGCAACTTCTCCGTACTTTGGACCGTTGTTGATGTCCGAGTCCTTCCACGGTGTGATCTCTTCCGCTTTTGGTACCTTACCGGGTCGGTGCAAACGTGTCAGTCCGTCGGCGTTGCCGTGTCTTTCTGTTTTTCAATGGACAATGTCAAATTCATATTCTTGCAACCGCACCGCCCATCGTCTGATCATGCCCGTGTAGTTGGTTAGCTTTTTCAGAGCCAACAGAGGTTCATGGTCGGTGACGAGCAGAAACTTCTGATCGTACAAATACGGATGGAAATGTTGGATACCCCACACTACCGCATAACATTCTCCTTGTGGAGCGGAATCGTTTCGTCGCTCGTCTGGCACCGTCCGAGAAGCGTACTCAATGACATGCTCCTTCCCATCGTTTCCCTTCTGCGCCAGGATGGCCGAAATAGCCTCCGGCTGTCAGTCGGTGATGAGAATAAACTGCCGAGAGGGGTCCGGCCGGATCAGAATCGGGGCCGTGATGAGAGCATCCTTCAGGGCCCCGAAGGCCTGGTCGCACTCGTCATCCCAATGAAGGGGTTGTTCTTTTCGCAGCAGGTTTGTCAGAGGCCTTGCTACATCCGCGAACCCCTTGATGAACCGCCGGTAGTACGAGGCCAGACCCAAGAAGGCTCGAACCTGCGTCAGTGAGGTCGAAACCGGGGCCTCTTTGACCGCCGCAACTTTTTTAGAGTCCGGCCGCAGGCCTCCACGTGTCACCACATACCCCAAGAACGAGATTTCCGGGCGCGTGATGAGAGCATCCTTCAGGGCCCCGAAGGCCTGGTCGCACTCGTCATCCCAATGAAGGGGCTGTTCTTTTCGCAGCAGGTTTGTCAGAGGCCTTGCTACATCCGCGAACCCCTTGATGAACCGCCGGTAGTACGAGGCCAGGCCCAAGAAGGCTCGAACCTGCGTCAGTGAGGTCGAAACCGGGGCCTCTTTGACTGCCGCAACTTTTCAAGAGTCCGGCTGCAGGCCTCCACGTGTCACCACATACCCCAAGAACGAGATTTCCGGGAGGAAAAACTCGCTCTTTTCCAGCGCGATCTTGAAACCTGCGTCTCTCAACGCACTCAACGTCCATTCGATGTGCTGCGCGTGTCCGTGAAACGTGTCCGAGTACACCAGAATGTCATCCATGTACACAATGACGCAGAAGTTAATCATCCCCTGTGTCAGCCGCGTCTTATTGACGAAATTCTGAAAAGTCACGTTTATCGCCCGCTGAAACGTGGCAGGCGCGTTGCACATTCCCATCGGGCACCTAACCCACTGCCACATGCCTTCAAACAAAATGAAGGCGGTCTTGGGCCGATCTTCTTCCTTCACCAAGATATGATGAAACCCATGCCGAATGTCGAACTTGCTCAAGTAGTTAGCGCACCCGATCGCATCAAGTAGATCATCAATCCGGGAAAGGGGATACACATACTTAATCGTGATATCATTTAGCTTTCGATAATCGATGCATATGCGGACTGACCCGTTCTTTTTGGGAACCAACACAAATGGGAACGACCGGGGACCAGTGGCGGGCTCAATCCATCCGTTTGCCTCAAATTCCCTAATTCGCTGCAAGGCCGTCTTGCGCTCTGTCAACGAGTATTGGTACGGCTTGCAGTGGATCGGACACGCTAATCGCCCCTTCATATTCTATTAAAATATCAGCGATCAACCGATGGATCTCATCAGGTACATACTGGGGCACATGCAATTCATACATCTGATCCAAAATCCGAACGTTAACCTGCTTTGTGTGTATACGCCGAGTAGTGTCAGGTGGTGCGATATAAAAGAGTGATCCGATCTCCAAGAAAACACAGTGGCCACCATCTGTGCTTCCTCCTTCCTGATCGTTGTATGACCTTCGGGGGTAATCCCGTCGCAGATGTCTCGCCAGGGCACGTTTTTGGGCGAAATTTTGATCCTGAATTCATCGGATCTTGCCTCGATGCGCTGAGGGGGTTCCAAAGAACCTGCTTCGTCTCCCAAACGCAACAATTGAACCTCTTTTGCGGGCTGAAGCAGGGATCGATGTAAGTTAGTGAGATCACAAAAGGAACGCTTGTCACTATACCGAAGGAGAAGGGGAGATACGCCTTCGTACAGGGTCCAAGGGGGTTCCAAGGAATCAACTAGCCTCGAAATTTGTACGAGGGGTTCTCCCATGATCAACATATGAGCATTCTGTGTGGTTAGATGCATGGTGCGCGCAATAGTGCGAGGCGGCGGGTAGTGAATCTGCTGCCGTAATAACCGCGTAACGATTGGGTCGTCATCGTCGTCGCTCCACGCGTCGTTCGATGATTGGCCTCCGTCCACAGGTGCATTCCAGGAGACCAAGCGGAGCGCTCCCATTGTTTCTGGAGAAATTCGGGGTACTACCTTAACCGACGTTCGAAGAGTTAGTCTCAAGGGTATTACATACGGCTTTCCCCCGGTATTCCGGAGAATGACGGATCGGCGTTCAAAGTCCAAATTAGCACGCAGAGCCACTAATGCAGGAAGCCCGAACAAAACGTCATACATATTCAGTCCAGCACCACAACATCTCCTAAAGCATGCACTTTTCCCAATCGGAACGCGACATTCGTCATACGCCCTACTTTCTTGATTTTCTCCTCGTCGGCCGATACAAGTTGGTCCTTCTCGGTTAGCATAATCAAATCATTCTTCCTACCCGCTCTCTCGACTACTCGGAGTGATATCGCTAGGACAGCCGCTCCCGAATCTATGATCGCACTATACGGCATTCCCCAGACTTCAATATCACATTCGGCTGACTTCCACGGAATCGGCTTGATCCGAAGAAAGTGTTCATCTTTCTGTATTAATCCGACTTGGATGGGATCAGGGGCGACGTCTGCCTTTTCCTCCGAAGGCGGCGCCCTCGCCTTCTGATCTTTTGCGTGTGCAAGAGCGAATCGCTTTCGGTTCGCTTTGCAATGCTGCATCATACGTTCGGTTGCCTGTTCCGAGATGGAGAGTAGGTGGCGAATTGGGAGAGGGATTCGATGATCCAGTGCTCGAGTGACCTCAAGGACATCGATTTCTCCTGTAACAAAGGTAGGGCCTCCCGTCTCCATTTCGCTCGACGAAGGCCGCCATTCGGCGACATCCCTGGACTCGAGTTCTGGTCGAATTGTCCCAATCATTCCCAGCCCCGGGTATCCTAGTGATACGTACTGCTCCAGTGGGATAAGCTTAGCTGCTTCCTCACTGGAAATCATCATTCCCGTACTTCCCCCCTGATCATCCATCACGGCTCCTACACGTCCTGGGCCGTTAGCTATGGGAGCTGCAGCTGCAGGCGCGATCCCGGCTCGGGGCTGCATGGCACGATGGGGGCAATCTCGTGCCAAGTGTCCCGGTTGATGACATGTAAAACAGGCATTTGTCACTGTCCCGGGTGGCCCCGCTGCCACTTGTGCAGCAGCCATGCCTCCCTGCATTGGTGCCGCACTGCAATGGGTCGCATATTCCACATCATAGCTTCTAATCCGGCGTTGTGCTCTCGCTGTTCCTTCTTGCTTTCTTGAATTAGACTAAGCAATGTTTTAGTTAGCTCCAAGATAGCAGTAGACTCATTCGTTTTTGCGGGTGACTCGATGGTGGGTGGCCGAGTTACGGTTGGGGACGCCATTACCGGGGTCTGCCTGTCTACGGTCGCTCCATGGGGTGCGGTCCTCGGTGTTACCTGCTCTACATAAACGGGTCCGGCTACGAATCCCACGTTTTCGAATTTGTTTTGCAGTGCGGCCAGTTCCGCCCTTGCTTTCACAAGTTCGGACGAGTCTCCTTCTCTACCGTAATCCTCATTTTCTAAGAAGCTAGCTGCGAATTTCCGCTCCATCTCTTCGGCAACGTCCATAATTTGTTGCAACGTATGATTAATGGGAGAGAAGTTTTTACGTAGCTTCCCCCGAATCGTTCTGTTACGTAGTCCATCAATGAGCAGGTCCCGGCCTACCTGCTCACCTCGCTAAGTCTTTACAAACATTCGATGAAATCTGTTCTGATACTCGGTAATGGATTCGAGTGGTTTCTGAACTCGATCCTTGATCATATAGAGTGTCTGTTCGGGGTGAACATAATCGAAGTGGTTCATGAAATCCGGCTCGAATGTGGGAAGATCCACCCATACATAAGTGGTATACCAATGATGGGTGTCTCCCCCCATCCGCGCGGGGATGTTAATCTGAGCTTCATCGTTCGTATACCGCTGAGCTCAGGGCGTGGCCAACCATGCTCCAGCGAGATGATGTGCTGGGTCAAATAAATAAAGATTCGGTGGAGCCGCAGGGGTTCGCGCACGCGGGTTAGGCGGTTGATTGGGAATGGCCGCCGCAACGGCTGCTGCAGCAGCGGCCGCAGCCATGGCGCTTGCTTGCCTTGTGGCAGAGGTTCGGCTTCGTGTAGCTACAAGACTACATCGACGTGTATTACCCGCTGGAGGGCGCCTACGTGGAGCCAGATCGCCTCGCCTTAGCCAGTATAGAGTCTACAAACCCTTATCGCTTAGCCACGTGTCGGGCTCCGATACCAACCTCACGCCCGGCGCGACTTCCTGATCAAAGTAGGGTGTGGGCCTGGAAGTGCGAAAAGGGGTGTGCCAAGGATTTTTGGAAGGTGGGGGTGGAGTCCCAGGTCCGAGATGGGATCTCCAGTGGCAAGGCTAAGGGGCATAGATGCAATAGAGCAATGGGAAAATTTACGGGCGTGGGCTGGCACGTTAGTGGTGCGGGGCCGTCCGATCCTGACGCGATCGCCAGATCAGGGGAGCCTGTCGAGGCGGTCCTTGGGGCTCACGTCTGCGGGGCCCGCCACGTGGCGTGGGTTGGTGGGAACTAGGCCCAGGTGTCGAGGCTTCGGGGGTTCGAGTATGGGAACGCCGCCTGCAGCTTCGGCACAGGGTGGATGGCCAGTACGGTGCTATGGAATTCCACGGTACTGCTGTAAGCTGATGATAGGGGAGGAGGCGGTGGTATGGCGGGAAATTAGTGGCGATAAGAGCGAAGCCGGGATGTATGAAATATTGCGTGTTGTATGTGTTTGGGTAGTCAGGTCCCCGCGGGTCGCTTTGTACGGCGAGATGGAATTCCCTAGTGCAGAATCTATCCTTCTCTGTGAGGCAGGGGAATACCGGGTTCCTCAAATTTCCCCGTAATCGGAGCTGCTCTTCTTCCCTGATTTCTCGGTACCCGAAATATTGTAATCCTTGGAATTCCAAGATACGCCGGAACTCCGCGAGCTCGTCATTCTTTTATCACTCACATCCTAGGGGACAAGCTGTTTGGGGAAATCACCGTCCGTAAGTGCGTAAGAAAGACGCGAATGAGTCGCACTTACGCGCACCGGCGGGCGATGGTTAACCCGATCCTGTGGACATCAACTCCCGCTCACGAAGGGCTAACCTTGTGCGACAGACAAGACACAAATTACAGGTCCGAGTGGTCCGGACGCGTAAAAGCCACACTCCGTTCGGATCGTGCTTATATGCGTGCATACGATACATCCGCTCATGCTTGTAAGACGATCATTGTGAGACGACAGACATCCAATCAATCATGCCAACATGCCATCTCCATTCCCATCCGATTTCATAAGTCCGGGACGTCATTCAAAAACGAAGTGCAAGATGTGCGCGCGTTATCCATACATCATTTCGCGAAAAGAAAGTCCGAGAAAAAAATCAAAACGTAAAACATTGAGAGAAAACCAAGTCGAAACAAACGACAAAGAGGGTCGCAAAAGACAAGGGCGAGTCGCCCGTAATCGACACCAAAATTTTATATACACAGATGAAAAAGGAACGAAAAAGAAAGATGCAAATCCATGCCCAACTCAACCTCAACTCTCTCTCTCT
>BFEA01000094.1:63218-81812 GCA_003427395.1 Chara braunii
TGTTATCAAGGGCTCGTGCGAGAATGAAGAAACAACAAAAAAGCAAGGACACACATGCAATTTTCCATCAAACCGTCCAATCGACGTGGGACCCCACTTAGCACTTCGCGCCGAAAGTCGCGCATTACAGAATCTAGTTCGTCACAGGGCCGCCCGGGGTCGGGCGGGTCGAGGGAACCCAGTTTCTGAAACGGACGGGGAGGGCCCCCTCATTGCGGGAGAGTTCGGGGAAGCGTGCGGCTTCTTCGTACCCCAGGACCAGCCGTCGTCACGAGCACGAGTCCCCCTGATGGCACCAGTGGCAATTAAACTGCGGCCGCCACGCCGCGTGCACCACAGACCGGGGCAACACAGTGAGGTCTCGGTACGACAAGATCAAAGGCGGGGAAGAAAATCGTTGAATTAGCACGAACCCACTCCCTCCTAGGTGGCACGCCTGGGTTGGGTTATAAAGATGGATTGGCTCCGTACGCGGCAGTACGCCCCGCACGTCCGCGTCGCAGTATACTCCGTCATTATCTGCGATTGGGAATGGTGGAAGCATAAAGCGACGCACAGAGACAAAGTCAGAGCTAGTGCCTCGTCCAACGCTCCCGTCAGTCAAGGCGAAACCTGACTCCATGCAAGGACCAACGAATATCAGCGCAAAGATGCGCTTGGCTCCTTTCTCCGTCTCTCTCCCTCCTGTAACAACCACCTGAACACAACTTCAGGAACCTCGGACGAGGTCCAGAGAGATCGGCCACGTCGTGGAAACGCGGACGACCGTTCTGTCCGCTCCGCCTCCCCTTGGAGTTCCCCACTTGTGCACGACGAGAAAGAGAGAAACAGCGGAAGGAGGGTGGCGTTGTAGGGCAAAAACCCTGACAAGGGTATTTACCGGGTATTTTAAATGTCAGACGCTATCTGACTTTTTTTTGTTGAATTGGAAAACTTGATGAGACTGACGTTTGCCTGAAATTTATTTTGACCTTGACCTATGACAGATAGACTAAAAGTTTTGAGCTTCAGTCTGGACGCTCGTGGCGTCGAGAGTAATGACTGTAATTGGCAATGCTTCGCTTTTGTCGAATACTCGAAGTTGTAAAGGCGCGTGGACATGGGAGCACTAAGGCTAGACCTATCCTACCAAAAGATAATGACAGCCGCGCAATTCAGGATCTAAGTAGGTTAAACAGAGGGAGGCGCGGGCATTGAGGATATTGAACCCGAGCCTATCCCCGTATAATAAAGACATGCGGCTGCTAACCCGCGCTTCAGAGCCTACGAGGCTACCGGGGACTGTCGTATGGGGGTTAAAACCACGACGGTGGCCGAGAGGCCTAGCAGCCTACTTTGTTAAGGGTTGAAGGCTGCCACGATTGATACTCGCGGCCAACCGATGGGGCAGGGCCAATAAGTAGGGCCTGCAAAGCCTCAAACAGGCGAGGCAGCAGGGCCATAGGTAGGCAGGGCCTGCAAGGCGACGACATGGGGGGAAACGTGACTGGGCAAGCTCTTCATATAGAAGAGTTGTTCCCAGTAGGATTTAGCCCAAAAGGAGCTTAGCTCAGTAGGTTACGATGCTAGACTTTCGCCCAGCAGATACCAGGATCAAGCTCGGTTGCATGCATCCTACCGGGCTAGCTCCTTTTGGAGCTGCGGCTTAGCTGCCCACTCTATATGCTGCCAGCGTGGTCGAATCCGGCCGTTCGATCGCGGTGATCGCGCAGTCCAGATCAGCCACACGAATCAGCATGGCCCCTGCGCAAGGATGACACGCATAATCGAGTAAAAAAAAAAAAAAAAAAAGTGAAAGGAAAAAAAGAAAACAGTCGCGTACGTGGTCGCGGGTTCAGGGTAGATGCAGGGGATAGGCAGAAGAAGAAGAGGGGAGGAAAAGGAGAGATAGGGGAAACGGCCACGAATATGGCGCCCCGTGGAACAGGTGCAGCCCCTAGAAGGCTCTAGGGGCTGATGGGACTGTATCTGTTCATTTGAACATGCAGTCCTGAAATGGCTAAGTACAGCCATTTCCATAAGTACCTGGTCTGGGAAAACGGTCAGATACTTCAGGGGATTGAAGACCTTGGTTCTCCAGAGGGAGAACCAAGGCACTGAGCTCCTGGCCATCAATTTACTGCCCCATCCCTGTGCTAGTGTTGTCGCCGGTGGGCTGCGTCAGGATCCGGACAGTGCGGCAAGCAGCACCTATTCTAGTAAGGTTGTGCTATTGGACTGCCGCCGCGGCATCAAGACCTTCCTAAGGGAAGGTTCTACAAGATTTGTCGCGCGGCGTTGAACATTTTTTTTTAACGTGAGTTGTGGCGTGGTGCTGTCGGAATAACGGCTTGGTGGAATCAAGGTCTCTCTAGGGGGAGGTGTTGTCCGTTTGGCGGCATGACAACGGCGACATTTGTTTTGTGAGTTTACGCTGCCAAATTTTTGGTACGGCGGCGGCACTCCAGTGGGAAACTGCCGCCAATGTTGTTTTTGGCACAGCAGTCGTGGTACCGGTTTTTGACGGTTCGACGAGCGACAATTCCATTTTTGTGGTGCGCCGCGGTTATGGTGGATCCCAGTGCACGCGGCAATAGTCATTTGAACTCATGACACATGCGGTTTTCAGCCAGGGCCACCTTTATTTTTTTGCGGCGTGCTGAGCAAGAGGATTTTGAGTTCGGGACCATACGGTGCTTTTGCGGTAACGTGGGACCACTTAGGACCATTCTAGGATCAGGTGGGACTTATTTGAGATCGGGACAAACTTATTGGTGCGGTTATTGAGAGCAGACGTGGTGAGAGGCGGTGTAGCTTGCGACTTGGTTTGGAACAGATCCTTGGGGACGTGGTGTCATTGGAACTGTAATTGGGACTGCATTAGGATTGTCTGGAACATTGGGACCACGTGGAAACTCGATTGTGAGAACACCCTCCTGCAGGAGGGTCATCTCGCTTCAATTTTTTTGGTGGTCCAGCCTCTGCTCATTCGAACACTTGGTGGAAGACACGGATTGTGGCTCAAAAGAAAGGCTACAACCTGTACAGTTGTGAGGTGTATTTCATGTGAGCCGCATATTTTATTACGTAGCGGCGATCATTTTCTTTTAATTGAAAATATTACTTAAACTTCCTTGAGTGAGCTGGATTAAACTTCACTCAAGGTCAGTCAGTTGATTGACTCAGACTTCCCTTCACATCTGTGTGAACCCACACTTTGTTTGACCCTGTTTGTTTTGGATGTTCAAAAGAAAAGGTAGAGGAAAGTTGTGCTAGTCATTCATGTGTGTGGAAAGGTCTGACTCGTGTACGGGATTGTACTGTTTTCTTTTGAATTTGTTTTCTTTCCGTGTTGTGCAGGTAGGTAGAAGGATGCTTGCAAAGGAGTTTGATTTATGCCTATTTGGGTAAGATGAAAAAAATTGTCTTCTTTCTACCTTCCAATTGTCTGTTTATCAAAGGGACTTGTAGTTTAAAAAAAAAATATTCAGTGTGTGTCGTAAAATGAAACCAATTCAAGTAAAGCAGATAAGGTCAAATGAATTTAGTTTTTTCTTGAGGTTTACCCATTCTATCCCGAACGACTCTATTTGCATATAACTGTCCAAATGATTCTCATTCCCTATCTTATTCGATTTCTTTTTCGACAAAAGTTATCTTGAAGTTAGGAAAAATAAGAATAACTAAAACCTACTCGCGGTGAACACATTTTTTTTCTTCAATGAAGTATTTGGGACAAGGGTTCGTTACTTTAGGAATCGGGTCAGCTGGCCCTTTTATCGACCTAGAGTGGACCGTTTTACGGGAGGGTACTTAGTCGATTCGGTGGAGACGGCCCGACTCCTGAGATCCGAATCTTGTGCTCGGACGAGGAGGAGTGTCCCAAACCACTTCCTAGAGGGAGAGGCATGCAACCCTTCAGGCAATTCACCTGATGAAAAGTCATCTGCAACTATGTAGACCCCCGGACGAATACGGGCCGTGCGTACGTAAGTACGGGCTCATGTGGTCGTACGGGCCGTACGTACGAAAAAAAAATAAAAAAAAATAAAAAATTCAAAAAAAATCTGAAAAAAACATATGGTATGCGAAACAATAAACTGAAACACTTTTGCCTCAGGTTCATATTGAAATTCGTTACTAAATTTGAGATATAAACGTTTTTTGTTGTTTTTTTTTCCGTACGGGGCTGTACATACGGCCGTACGTACGACCGTACGTCGTGCGATAAACCCCCCATACGTCGTACGGAGTGTTACACAGATCTGCAAAGCAGCCTGTCATCGAAAAATAATAAAAATATTGAGAATGTGTGGAGACGGGTGTGTTTGTGCGTAATTTTAAGTCAGCGGTATGATAGAATGAATAACTTGGCAGCGCGTCTCATCAAGTAAAAGCCGAGGCAGTCCGACTACGTTGTCGGCTGCGTCTATGTTATTGTCGGAAGTCAACTCTTTGTTGGCGGTTGTATGATTGTTTTATGGAGTTCGACCTTGGGTGGTCGGATTTTATCTTGATCTTGTGTTTTGACTCGGATAATGATGATTCTGATTCTATGTTTTATCATTACAGATTGGATATATGTCATCTCGACTATAGTTGACTCCTTTCCAGGTAATTATGCGTGGTTCCTACAACTTTCTTTTGACTGCAGTAACTTTGCCGATTTTTTGTGCTCAGAAGAATTCATCAAAAGGTATGGAAATTTAAGGGTCCGTAGATTAGGTCGTGATCTTTCAGGGAAAAATATCAGGAAAAATATATATATTTTTTTACCATTAAATATTCATTGCACCGATTTTGTGCATTTCCGCAAATTTCATTTTTCAGGCCCGACCGGTTTTCCACTGTATACTACCGGTACCCCCGACGTTTCTGACGTCAGGGGGACTACCGGTACCCCCAAGGTTCCTGATGTCAGGGGAACAGGTGGTTTAAAGGGACTAGGATACTGTGGATTTCACGCTTGGTTGAGACAGTCCTAGTCGACCGATATCCGCTTCGTACTTAGGAGATCGGCGCCTTAAGGAACGGACGACGTTCGGGTCCACTTGGCGTTTAACCAAGCGTATCTATACTACAACGAACGAGCAAACGCCCTCGGCTGATCTGCCTCTGCGACTGCATTTAAAAGCTTTCACATGTGGGTCAGTAGCTCGGCAGGGATACGCCCCTAAGGGTGGTGACAACCCCTTAGGGAAGCAAATTGTTTCCCGCGGGAACCTATCCTGTCATAGGGGACCGTGGGATGTACAACTGGTGCACCTGGCTAGAGTAGCGAAGCGCGACTGCGACCGTCTCGGCGGTTCACAAAATTATTTAGCGTCGTTCTCAAGTTGACTCTTGTTTTTTTGTTTTACTCCTGCGTGGCACGATCACAAGGGCTCTCAACCTCTCGCCTTTGCAAAAAAGGCGGGAGCCGATGCGCTCGACAACGCGTATCCCGCACACCCGCGTGGGTTGAACGACGAATGGGAGGACGAGGGGTCGACGCTCTCATGCACACAGGCCAGCAATCGACATTCGATACTTCTTATTATCAGTCCCATGGGATCGTACACGTACGCTTAACCATACCGTCGTTAATGAAGCATTCAACATCCATAGACTTTCATACCCGACATGTATAACAGATCACCCACATATTCGGACGATGCACACATCACACGGGGACAAAGAAGAAATGGAGAAAAAATGAGTTTTAAAACACAAAATTTTCACGACTAGCCACTTAGGCCCCAGTCCCCAGTCTGTCAAAACCACTGACGACCATAGTCACATGGCCCTGTCGTTTCCGGCGTCTGATCTCCACCACCACTCAGTCCCTCCGACCGCCTTACCCCAAGTCTACTGCTAACTCCGCCACCCACCGTCACTCCGCCCAGCACGAGGCACGTCGAGCCTTTTCGGCGCCACGGGCTTCGGACATAGCTTGCGCAACTTGCAGCCAAGATCAAACAGAGTGAGAGAAAGGGGTTGCATGAATTTATAGCGCGAAAGGCGGCAGAGAGGCTACACGAAGCGTGCTGTGTAGATGATGAGGACAGAAAAGGGCAGACGTTCCAGAAGGATTGAAGGAGGCAAATCGAATGATCTGCGTGATTGGGGTGGTTGTCCAAGTGGGGTGCACTTCCCGCGGCCACCACATCGCCCCGACTATCCCAATCGGACAGCCAATCATTCGCAGGAAAAGGAGGAGGGGATCGGACTTCGCTTAGAGGGAAGACGAAGAGACATGCAGGAGGGAGATGCACAGCAAGAAAGGCATATGGCGCAGGGATGCAGAGCGGGAGAAAGGGTTTACGCAGTGCGCAAAAATTCAAAAACCGTCGCGCGCTCAAAACTTCAAAATTCCTACTCCCGCTGAGTCCCAACTGTTTCTTTACTTTCCTGGCACGGCCGCTAACCGGCCTCGCCAGATCCGAATTACATTTTCTACTCCGCCCCTCTTAAACAAAAGTAAAAAGAAAAAAATGAAAATGAAGCACTATTTTTCCCATTATCTTGAATCCGTACTTCGGGGCTCTACGTGGGATTTCCCTTTAGGGGTACGACCGTACGGGAAGCCGCCAAGTGCGGATCCTGGCTTATCACATCTGTGATGCGCAGGGGGTTCCAAAAAAAAATAGCAGTCTCCCGACTGCTGTATAGCCCTCCTAATTACCTTGATATCCGGGCGGCCACTTCCTCGTCAACTAGCCCAGTTCATCACCTATTCTACTTCGATGCCTCCCGCATCGCTATGGATCTCCCCTCCTATTGTACACCTGATCGGGCAGCCCCTTCATCGTCAGCTGGGCCGATCAGCATATGGCTATAGAATTATTATTATTATTATTATTATTATTATTATTATTATTATTATTATTATTATTATTTATTTATTTTTGTACACACCGCGTTTTGTCGCGTGACCTTTGTAATTAGGAACAGAAAAAGAAGAACAAGAAGACAGGGGGAAGAAGAAAAAGACCAGAGGAAATGGTCGATCTTGAGATTAAGAGGGGGAGGAAGAGGAGGAAGAAAGCTTGTCATCTCAGCCGGAGTCGTCGGCGCCTCCACCTCATTGAAGTGGTGTTGGAAAAAGGAGGGATAGAGAAACGCCCCCGGTATGTGTGCCAAGACATGTGGCACCAGATCCGCAATAGCCTGTACAACCCGTCACCGCACCGTTCGCTTCCCGGGACCCGTCATCACCAGATGGGTCTCGATATACGGCCTTCGCTCCCTCCTGAGCACCGCGATGACAAGGAAATGATACATTACATTCGAGGCTTGGGGTAGGATGAGGGAGGCCGCTGGCCGGCCTCGAAGATGAGCATTCCTGCTAGTCTGGCCGCGATCCATCCTTCAAATGGTGGCTCCAGATATAGCTCCCATGCAGGATCAGGACGCAGGGCCCCCTCGATCACTTCGAGCCTGATGGTTGCAGGCTCCACCATGAACGCGACATCCGTCAGGTGGACAGTCCGGCTCGGAGGAACTGCTAAGGTCAATGACCGGGGCACGCCTGGGCGGCTGGCGGAAGTGGAAAGGTCCTGTGAGGATGGGGGGTCTGGGTGTGGGATATGATACTCCTCCCACTCCTCCTGCTGGTGCTGATGGGCCGGCTCCATCGAGATTGAGATCGGGAAGGACGGCGGCGGTGGTGTCGGTTCCGGAGGGCTCCCGTGTATCCGGAATCTGCTTGTTCCCGCTCCTTTCCCCGGCAGAGGTCCCTCGATCAGTGTCGCCTTGCTTTCCGGAACGGGCTCTGGCTTCCGTACCCACCCGGCCTGGTCCACCTCTTCTTCGGGTCCCACCCGGCTTCCTTGCGCCTCCGGCGATGGCTGGCAACGTCTCTTCTTGGGCATCTTCCTGAGGGCCCTCGGGGCTACTCGCATGGTGTAGGATGAGGGAGGCCGCAGCGCCTTCCTGTGGGCAATGTTCACCACCTTTTCTCCCTCCCACGCAATATAGTCTGGTATCACCACCACGTGGTAAGATAGCCACGGAGCCGATGCTGTTCGCAGGCAGAGTTGGAGGCCGCAGGCCAATTGTGTGTGTGTGTGTGTGTGTGTGTGTGTGTGAGAGAGAGAGAGAGAGAGAGACAGATACACACACACACACACACACACACACACACACACACACACACACACACAAACGGAAAAAAAAAAAAAAAAAAAATCTTATGTGTTTGGGGGTTATTATTATTATTATTTTTCCCCATCTGAAAACGACATTAATGAACCACCCCCACATTTCACTTTTGGTTTTTTCTAGTTGTTTCAGGCGGGGGACACCATGCGCAGGCAATGCGCGCGATTTCGGGTGCTAGGCCAGCCTCCTCGGTCGCAGCCGGCAGTGCCACATCATGCTTTACTCTCTCTCTCTCTCTCTCTCTCTCTCTCTCTCTCTCTCTCTCTCCCTTGCTTTCTTTGCCTGGCTGCGTGAATGCCGGTAATGCTCTGCTTTATCAATGAGGCTACCTGGAAGTGCTTCGCATCATATCTGCGGGCCTTCCCACATGTCCCATGGACTACCCCTGTCCTATCACCACCCTTAGTCTGTAGGATGCCCAACAACTATGACACTCTCCTTTGTTCCCAGCACCATAGCATGCTGGCAACCACGCAGTTATACCTTTTCTGTCAAGCGTGCGCTGACTGCCAAGCTGTGTTAACCTGTGTCCTAATGATCCCTTGACCAACCGGGCCCTTCCTCTGCCAGTGTGTATACTCTACAGACTCCGAGAACATTCCAGAGGCAGCTGAATCCTGCTGGGCGGACAAGCAATTACTGAGCCGGCCAGTCCGTCCCAGACCTGGCTGGTCTGATTCCCATCCATCCAGGATTGCCAAGGGCCTACCAGGCCTTCAATACCAACTATGCACCCACTGCAGGGGTTTCACAGCCCAGTCTGTCTTTATTCTGTGATTGTTTTGATTGCTGGACGACTGTGCCCATGTTAAGAGTAGGCATAAATAAATTGATAGCACCAGTCTTTCGTAATTAACTTCAAGCACTAACCTCACGGTCACTCAGTTGGGGGGTAATTAACAATTCGTACCCCAAGACCCGGGGATGCTTTGCATCTGAAAAAAACACTCTGAAAAAGACTCGAAAAAAGACTCTGAAAAAGGTCTCTGACTCTGAAAAAGACTCTGAATCCCACGAGGCTCTAGCCAGAGCTTCCATGGCATCTTGACAAGTTGACAACTACATCCGGAATATCTGGACTGTTCTCAGGCGAAGCGCGAAGTGACTGAACTCTCATGTTGCCATGAGAGGGACGGCTTTTTCAGGCTTCAGCCGTTGTCCAAGATTCCCCAGAATCCCCACTGCTGCGTCCTTCGTCTGGCATATGGCCTCTGAGGATACGATCCCACAGCAGGCACATGCCCCTGTGCAGCACCATTGCCGCATGGTGGATAGCCATTCTCAGTTATAACTTACAGAAGTGTGTTGGGAAACAAGGCCATCACAGAGTCATTCCATGTTCTTTTTCGTTTCGTTTCTTCTTAATATTCCATCTTCTCCTTTGAAATTCAGAGTTTGTACAGAGCGTTATTCCCTCCGGGCTCCAAATTAAATGTATAACGAGTCAGCCACATCCGTTCTTAATTCTAATACGCTTCTACCCTTCTTCTACCTAAGTTTTCTGAATCAAAGTTTTCGAAGTTTTCAAAGTTTTCAAAGACGATTATCATGGTTATGGCCTCCTATGTGCCAGATGGTTATGACCTCCTATGAGTCAGGAGGATTCTTTATCTGTTTCAGTGATCTTTTCTCCCTTGCTTGCTTCCCTCGAGTGTGTTTCCATCACTTTTACTCTGCGAAGTTTATAAAGGAAAAAAGGATCAAAAGGACGTACACCTGGATCCTTTCATGTGCAAGTTCTGCAACTGCCCATGATAGAGATGACCATTGAGAGTCATTGACTACCCTCTCGAAAGGTTCTTTTTTTTTTTCAATAAGAGTTGCTACCCCTCAGAGTCTCAGTTCTTGGAAGCAGCTCCCTTAAGACATCCTTCAAAAATTGGGACGAAACAAAGAACATAGACATAAGAAATTTTGAATGACGCCTTAAAAATTTTGCACGACATGACGCCTTACAAATTTTGCATGACGCCTGTGCGGCCATGGGTTTTCAAAGATGATATGGATACATGCTCAGAAATTGTCCAAACTACCAATCTTTTGGAGCATAGCTGAACAACCAAACGGTCCAAAGTACCAATGTTTTTCAAGAACACGGTTGAAACTCAGTTCACACGAACCTGCGTAGTGCGGTTACCCGTACACACAGAGCACTTCGCTTCTGGCCTGGGCCCTGGGCCCTGGGCCAGTAGCAAAAGCAGAGGCCACTTTGAATTTTGAAAAGCGGCAGTAGTAGCAGGCTCGCCGGCCTTGGAAGGGAGGCAGCTTCATCAACTACGGCTTTTGTGAACTGGTGGATTATTAAAAGAATAATTCACTGCCCACTCCTTACCACGTGAAAAATCTTCGTGATGTAAAAAAAAAATAAAAAAAAAATCTTAGTGACGTGAGTGTTGCATGTGTCCCAAGACTTCAGCAGTCCCACCCCTGAGTCCTTGCAAGTTGCCACACGAAGATCTTGGTGTGCATTTGTCCCAAAATTTCCGCAGTCCCACTCCTAACCACATGAAAATCTTAGTGGGCATGTGTCCCAATATCTCAGCAGTCCCACTCCTAACGACATGAAAATCTTCGTGTGCACGTGTCTTTTTTTTTTCTTTTTTTTTTTTTTTTGTGTGTGTGTGTGTGTGTGTGTGTGTAAGGGCTACAACCTTGAGATATCGTCATTCATTGAGCTGAGCGGCCCCAGGGAATTCACAATGATTTTATCACTTTCTGAATACAGTTGAACAGTTCACAAAAAAAGGGACAATACACGTGTATGTTACACATACTTGTTAAGCTCCTGTAGTGGCGGATTTTTAATTGGATAAGGTTGAACGGAACTTGAACCGTTGAACATGATGCCAAAAGGCCGAGGGTATCTCCACGTGGCCACATGCACCTATGAGAATATGCGGATGTCCTGCCTGATCTGCACCGGGCCACCGGCCTGATGCAGATTCAGACCCAGATATGCAGATGGGGGACGCCCGAGTACGCAACGTTGTATCTGTACTAATCCACAAGTCCGCCCGCCGCGGCACACCTCTTCCTGGCCCCCATCATCTCCTGCCAGCTCTCACGAACGAGAGAGGGAATGAAGCACGTCTTCCCCCCGCTCCACTTTTCCATCGTGTTTCATCCTTCCCCAGGTCCCCTCCCCCCGCTCGTCATCCCACACCCAACTGATCGCCTGGAGGGACGTGTGTGTATACATGAAACTTTATGAAAGACAAAATCAAAATCAAAGACGGATTCAAAATCAAAGACGAATTGATTTTCAAAGAAACAGGTCAGAACATGGAAAGAGAAAACAAAGCCAGCCCAGAATCGGATTCCCTCATATTGCCACATGTCCATCGACTTAACATACCATCTTCCTCCTGGACCTCCTCCCCTCCCTCCCTCCTCCACCCCTGGAGCCTCACAATTATTCTTCTCCTCCCACGATAGTAAACCAATATCCTCTCTCTCTCTCTCTCTCTCTCTCTCTCTCTCTCTCTCTCTCTCTCTCTCTCTTTGAAAAGGAGAGGGAAGACTGCCTGGAGATATCATTATCGACGGAAGCTCATTTGCATGCCAACTCAAAAAGACAGACAACAGTCCGAATCCTTCATCAATCCGAAACAAACTCGAAATTTCCTGGCAAAATCATTTCACCGGAGCCTTCTAAAGTTTAACCCTCTCCACGTGTCCACTTGTTCCGTCCTACGATGATCTCTTTGAAAGATCTGCGCCCCTCTACTTTCACCACTCGATATATTAGTCGTATTGGATGTTCAAGTTAAAAAAAAAAAAAAAAAGTTCCTACTCCTCGGTTTTGTTGTGCTGTGCTCTTCGCTGTTTTAGGGCAGTTCTGAGCTTGTCACATATTCTCCATCTCCTCGTTGTGACATCTCAGAGCTCAAAAGTCTCCAGGAACGAGGCCATGCTCTAAGGATGGATCCAGTCTATTAGTCTAATGGTGGGGAGTGGCATCTGTGGTACTCTTGACAGCCTCCAAAGTCCACACCGTCTGCCAAGTCCGTACGTCGCATTTCCTCGTGCCGTGCATCCCTGACGAGAACCGTGACGCGGCAATCGACATACCTTGGGAGTAGTGTCCACCACGCTGGTGATTTCTGATCTCCGTTTGACGCAACTTTACCGACAGAATGGAGTTGTGTGCATATCCTCTCCGTCTTTTCATGTCAAGCCTGTGCAATCCTCTTCTATTCTTCTTCATCGTCATTTCCTGCACTGCCGCGTTTCATTTCGATTAAACATGCGGCGATCTCTATGACATATTCCCGGTCAAAAGGCAAACTTGTTTGGTACTGCCAGCACCATTCTGATCTGTCTCCGAGAGGTGCATATGCTTTCATTTTGCCGACGTGAAAGGTTCCGAGTGGTGCGCGTGCTTTCACAATGAGAAACGTGTTGTACTACGTGCTTTCCCTCTGCAAAACGTGCACGGGCTTAAGCGTCCCAGTGTGACACGTGTACGTCCTTTCTAGTCCAAAACGTGCATGTGCCATGCAACGGTGACAGGTACACGTGCTTAACCAAGGTGCACGCGCTCCTTTGCCCTTGCGGTGCACGTGCTTTACGGACGTGAAAGGTGCACGTGCATTGCCGACATGGAAGGTGCACGTCCTGTGCGCCAAGTCTGCTGACGCATAATGCATATCAAATACAACGCTCCTCGCAGCATGCGCCTTTGGGGAAAGTCCTTTCCAGTCGGCAGAGCACTCACGAGTCATAACAAACAACAGGGAAAAGCGGAAGAAATAGGTGTCTACCTATTGACCACAGCTCGGGCTCTCATCACTCCTCTGAGTCCTCTATAACATGTCCCTGCTCTCAAGGTTCACATGTCACTCGCACGTCCATCCTGACAAGGGACGTCTTCTCCTCAGCCTCCTCGTTCCACTTCTATTTTTTTTACTTTCATTTCTACAACAAGGGAATTCGTGTTCCAATTCACACAAACATACCCCATCCTTAAACATTCAGTGGACAAACAGTGTTATGCTACAAAACACGGTACCGGCCGACACATCTGTCATGAAATTCCTAGACAAAGACTAACCAGGAATACGCCGGACGAGATTTGTTATAAACGTTGACGAAACAGTTAAATACTTGTTACAAAAGTGCAGTTAACCGAGACTCTTGTATATTGCCCTTCTACCATCTTCGGTCAAACCGAATTGAACGCAGAGCCATCACATGTCAGGAATTATCGGTTCCTCAGTCCCCATACAGCGGGAAAAAAGAGAACCACGCGTTCAAGCCACTAGACCACGCGTTCGCTTCGGCTGCAGACGGTAATGTCACTTGATCAACTCTTTGTCCAGCATAAAAACCAAATTCAAAATTCTATCAAAATTACCCACTCATAGCGGCCCTTTTCCAATGTAGATTTATTGCATAGCCAAGAGACATATTGCATAGACAAGATACATACTGCATCGACAAGAGACATACTACATCGACAAGAGACATACTGCATCGACTATACTGCATAGACAAGAGACATACTGCATAGACACGAGACTTGTCCTTTCGGCTACAAAGGCAACTGAACCGTGCTGTAGTACAACGCTTTCCTGCACGACCAGCATCAAGTGACAAAGAACAAAAGGAGACGGGCGCATGGCAGAAAAGAGCATCGTGGATAGATCACGCTGGGGAAAGGAAATTGTCTCAACAAACATGCTCGCCAGCCTTGCCATGTGATTGCAATATTTCAAAACGCCATCTGATTGCAAGTTTTCAAAACACAATCATTAATATGAAGTAGTTCCCAAGCCAATTTTCATTTCCCTTACACTGCTGATTCTGTGCTGAAGTGTTTTTGAAACGTCATCAACTCTGGTCAACAATGGCACATGAGAACACACCCCTGGTGAACAACTCGGCCCATACAACATCACTCAAATCATCGTCGACCACGGATGCTAACGGACTATCACGGACACACTGAACACGCAGCGCATCTATCCCTCAAACACGCTGTTTCTTACTCACATGAACATTCACCTCCCATACGCCTCCCCTACAGACAATCGCATCAACATTCTCCCCCCCTACCTCCCATACGCCTCCCCTACAGACAATCATTGAATTTCTCCCCCCCTACATTCTCCCCCCATACGCCTGAGCTACAGACATTGGCATCAACATTCTCCCCCAACGTTCTCCCCCCCTAAATCTCTTATTAGGGCATACTCGCACTTCTTCACCCGAATACAACGTAACGTACGGTCATTAAAGCTGTATTTCGGGTACTTTTCAGCCTAGATAAAGCAATCCGTATGTTGTATTCGGGTACAGAAGGTTGGACCACTTCGGCTTCTTTCCAAACAAATTCAGGAAATCATCCTATGAACACACTATTCGTTTCGCTGTGTCTGTAGGGTAGACCAGCCTTCCCCCTCAACCCCCCCGAGATCGGCTAATATGTCTACCGGGCACCTATGCGGAGACAATAAGAGTCGTCTCCACTATAATTCTCGGTTCCACGAAATAGCTAAAGAGATGAACCTGCTGCGAACGGAGTTCAGCATCCCCTCCATGAGAGCTACAGTAGAATGGCCGCGACACTCATCGTGCAGAACGACTCCACGAGCACAGGGGCTGCATGTATATTACCGAACATTTATGACCTCACATGATTGGCTCTTTGAGGCGACGTTGACCCAGGATTACCGACCGGTCACTGGCAGCAACGCCTACGGTAAACCTATGTCAGGAACCTTACCGACCGGTCACTGGCAGCAACGCCTACGGTAAACCTATGTCAGGAACCTTAGTATCACACACTATCCCGCGCCATAGACGCCAGGCTAGTCTTTCGAAAGGCTAGCATCGTTAGGTTATTAAACGTCGCCGTATCACACACACAGCGCAACAGTCAACGGTAATAAAGATCCAGTACCCACAGAACTTCTTTCCGCCTACAGTCAACACTCGTTGATCCCCTGATGACGGACAAACACCCACACCCCTGTAACAGTTCTGGTGTCTTCACTTGCGCCAATGCTTTGCGACACAATTCAACAGTGAGAGAACGCAAGTTCCAGAGTCCCAGTGAGTGGAACTACGAGCTCTGCCAACCTAAGTCCCAGAGTCCCAGCGTCCGTCCGCTCCTAGATAATTCCGCGAAGGCTTCGCCACAGTTAAAGAAACCGACAGCGTGCGACCAACGGACTCCTCGCAGCACCTCCTCGTTCATTCGCCGCATACCAGCCACTCCAAATTTCTCTCCCGAAAACATCCGTCTCTTTCTCAGACAGCAACCTCGAGGCTCCCTAAACTTCCTAGCTGATTTGCATACCTCACTTCCCGTTCCCCTCTCCATATGCACTGTCAAATTGATGCCCCTTTCCTGCAATGTCAGAGCGCTTTCCTCCGCCAATACGTTGTCTGCATCACACGTCGACTCCACGGAACCACGTACAACGTAGTCTGCGTCACTCCGTCACCTCCGAGGACCCATGCCCCCCTTCCATCCCCTACATTTTCTCGTGCTCTTTAGGCGGTAGCCGCAGTACACAATACCATCGCTCCCGGCTATCACGAGTATCTCTCACACATCCCACACAGCGGCTACCTCTTCTCCTTCGCTGGCCGGCCAGCTTACCACCACCTTACTTCTATTCCAGTACGCAGCCTTTCACTGCTGAGATTGTCCATAGCCTGCCTTCCCCTTGACGGCCTCCGTAGCGGATTTCGCCTTCTCCTGTATGCTTTCCATCGCCGACTTCGCCGACTCTTGGACAGCATGTATCGCGCTAGCAGTCTGGTTTCTGAACGCCGCGTTTGTCTCCGCCACCGCCTCCTTGGCCAGCTGAATATTTTCGGCCACCGACCCCTTCGCTGCCTCGTACCTCTCTTGAGTTCCTTCTTTCGCCGCCTGGGACCTCTCCGCTGCCGTCTGCTTGGCCGCCTCCGTCTTCTCCGCCGCCATCCGCTTGGCTGCCTCCGTCTTCTCAGCCGCCGCCTCCTTCAGCTCCTGCGTTTTCTGCGCCGCCATCTCCTTCACGGCCTCTGCCTTCTGCGCCGCGGTCTCCTTCAGTTCCTCATACTTCTCCCGACCGGCCTCGCCAATCTGCCCCGCACCAGAACGAGCCTTCTCCGACGCCATTTCCCTTCGCTGTTCCCCTCCAACTTTCGCTACCCGAATGCTTCACTAACCAAACCGACAACTGGAACGTCTCTCTCCACTTAGGAGAGCACTTGTCGAGCGAGTGGCAACTCCCTGACCACACACCTCTCCCTTTCTCTCTTCTTTCCCACAGACAAACCAATCAAATTCTTCCTAATCCAAAGCTGAAAGGTCACAGCGGAGAGCGATGATCCCAAAGGAGACGGTGGAACATTTATACGCTAAACTCAGTCTTCTGATGAGCATCGCAAACCCGGGCGAACGCCAGGATGTCACACGCTGCTACCGTACTCACGACAAGAATTCCCGATCTCGCTTGCTGGTGATGCGGGAGATTGCACTACATTTATTTATATGTGATGAAGGTGCAGTGTGGGTGTTAATTTTTGTTGATGTTTTGGAGGTCGGTATTAATTAATGGGGACGTTTTGGAGGTGTCCCGCTCGCTCACTATGGGCATCGCCACACCACTGTCGAAATGTGCAACAAACTGAGAATGAGCTTCCCCCTACAACATGGCCACATGCACACGCCACGTTTTTGTCTTTTTCACATTTCGAGGGCGATGTGGCGAGGCCCTATGCCCGGAAGTACTTGCTTGCAGATCCGTCTGAAACTGACATACCGCGAGGCCGCGGGCTCGCAGCCGGTAGTGCCGACCAGCGTAATATGGTCGCAGATGTTTGTTGTGTAGTCACATGAGAAACCAATCACAGGAAGTTAGATAGGGCGGCGTCCTCCCAGCAGAGACTGCTGATGTTTTGGCCTACCAAAGGATTTCCAGCGTGATGCTATTGGCTGCCAGTTGCTGCAGACCTCAAGCCTGTTTTTGCCAGTTTGTTTTTTGCCCTTTTTCTTTTTGGGATAATTTGCAAAATACCCCCATGAGTTGAGACTAAAAGATGTGGGTAGAGCGGAATACACCTCTGACAAAATAATAGTTTTTGAAATGGCCCTAGCATCCGTTGGACCCCTACCCTCCAACTTCGCAAAATGCCCCAGTACTTACCAACTTTTTCTAAGCGCAATTGCAAAAGGCCAAGGCCCAACGGGGAGGTCCAGATTGCAAAGTTGTACACCTCCCTGACAGGGGCACAACAGAAAGAATTGGCCCAAAAATCTTAAATACGCGTGCAAAGCCAAGAGTGCAGCACCGCCACACCTACTCAAGAAATGGGGGCTCTTGAAAACGTTACGAGCTGTCAGAAACAGCTCAAGATATCAGCAAGAGTTGTCGTGGCCACAACTGCTCGAGAATTTGCTCTAGTTACCCAATTTCATGAGCTGTCAGAAGGGGGCCGTGAATTTCGCTCCAGGCTGTTCTTGAGTACCAGCCTGCAAGGACCATTTTTTTTAGGGAGCTCCGAAGGACGGACGGAAAGCCCAGAATTTCCTTGAGTGCACCTCGAGTCTGGGCAGACAACCCAGGCTGGCGCTGTCAGGTAGTGAAGCTTCTGAACTCGTAGAAGCTCATGAAAAATTGTTGGATCCCATAGTGCTACTCTAGAAGTTCAAGAGTCTAGAGCACATGCGGCTATGCGCGGGTTTCGGGACTTTTCTGGAGTCCGACAGCTCTACACCAACTCGTGAAAAGTTGCACGAGTATAGAGTAGTGCAGCGAGACCCATGAACTGAGATATGATCCAAAATATGAACCAGTAGAAAGGAGCAGCAGTTTGAGATGTATACAAAGGTAGGCAATGCCACGATTTCTCGCTGTCGCCCGTTTAAATGAGGATATTGCTTGCTCTGTGGGAAAAATAATAATAATAATAATAAATTTAAAAAATCCCTCCCCCTCAAAAAAGAAAGCAAGGCTGTAGCCTCGTTCTTGGGCTTCTTAGTGCAAAGATAATACCTCAAGGCTATCACACTTCAAAAAAAAAAAAGGGAAAAAAGTATTTACAGAAGGCTGAAACAGACCGCCAGATTCAAGGGCACACTCACACTACCACGTATTTTTGCAAAATCGCAAATTTTATGTAGTTTTTTGGGTCACAAGAGGCATGTATTTTGCGTGTTCACACAAAAGGGCACGTAAATGTCAGCGGCCTGGACAGCCGTGGGCGTACATATTTTGCCCACAAAATCGTATTTTTTTTTCCTCTACTGCTTTCTGGAAGCAAAAAAAAAAAAAAAAGTGCATTTTGCTGTCTGACTGCACACAACGTATTTTCGCACCTCAAGGCCAGGTCGCAACCCTGTCCTTTCTGCTTTGGGCAACAAATGGGTGAACGGTGTGACCCGCAGGTGCCATATAAATGCAAATTCACATACGTAAAATTTGCAGAAGTATGTGCTAGTGTGAGTATGCCCTCAGACTCGTTTTCTTGCTTACT
>BFEA01000094.1:84580-95120 GCA_003427395.1 Chara braunii
TTGAAGTTTTCTCCATTCTGCCAAGATAAGACTACGGATAGCGAACTTGAATTTATTCCTAATGGCAGCTGGAGACCAGACTTTAGACTTAAAACACCTGTCTCTTCTTGCCAGTCACAGAATCCAGAAGCCTAAAGCTCTAAACTTGTTTGCCAGCAGCGATATCTTGTCCTGATTGCTGTTACCCATCATGATGAACTCCTTAGTCCAAGCAGTTCCGAGGCCATATGCAAAAAACCACATGCTACTGATCCAATCCCAAAAACCTCTCGCGACAATGCACTCCCACCATAAGTGGTTGAAATCCACCAGTGCCTCGTGCGGACATACATCGCAGTGTGGGGAGATTTCCATGCCTCTATTGATGCACCAATCCGCTGTGGGAACGCAAGAGTGCAGATGCTGCCATTGGAGTCCGGCCACCTTGACTTCCATTATGTCGAGTATTATTGATATAAATAGGCAGACCCATGTATTGCCGAAGGAGGGCCATGTGGAGACCTCATCCTTCTTCCTCCAATTGTTCCAGACACTGGCCTGCAGAGTGGACGCCTTGGATCTGATGGCGTACCCCATTTTCGAAGTGTAATCGGTGATCAGGACCCTTTAAGAGGAAGCGGTCTGATCCGCTAGGACYCACCCTGTTCTACGCACATCCACCTTCCAGGAAGCCTTGGGAGTACCTCCCATAAGCAGGGAGAATCTCTTGATATTATTAACATTGCGTTCCACAACGCCCACCTCTGACCAAGTATGGTTCGCCTGGAATGGAACGTCTCCTGCTTGTTTCTTGAGGTGATCTTTCTCCGGAATCCAGACTGAGAACCCAGGGTTCTGTGGATTCTCTCTGGATTCCATTCTGTAGATGTGGCCCTTGTCAGTCCCTTTCTTCCACCAAGATCCTAACTGCCACTCTGTTTCYTGTGTCCTCAGAATCGCAATCCACCCTTGAGGGATGGCTTGCTGTAGTTGYTGYTTATGCTCTTCCACCCTGTGTAGCCCTTGGAGTTTCTKCCTCAGTTCTTCTGTGGATTTCCACTGTCCRYTGTTCTCATGCACCAGGTGTCTCACTTGSCAAACACCCCTCTGCAGCCATTTTCGGGCAAAATTGCCAGGTTTGTTGGCGACAGAGGAGGAACCAGACTGGTCGGTGATAGCGGGGTTATCGAACAGATAGGTGTGGAGTATTTCTCTACTATCAGAGGGGYTGTCTAGTGTATAAGGGAGCATTTTGCTCCARGCTTTGMGGATCTGGKCCCACGTCGATGATTTAACCGAGGAGGTCAGCGGGTGCATGAGAAGACACTGCCATACTGCCTCAGGGTCTATCAGGCCCCATTCCTTACTTAAAATGGATTGCACAAGTATCATCCATGGCTGAAGGGGAGACGTTGTGAGGAGCCCGACAGGCCATTTGGATAACAGAGCTTCGTTCTGTCTTTCCGGATCAAGAATACCCAGGCCACCCTGGGACCGCTTCTCAATGATTTTCCACCAGGCGACCTTACTGAGACATGATGGGACTGTGGAGTCCCCTTTCCACAGATACCTAGTCAGTAGTTGGCGAATCATTTTCAATGAACCAGGACATATAGCTCTGATAGAGAGTATGTACCAGCTTGTGGACAGGATGGCACAGCTGGTAATCAAAGCCCTCCCGAAGAGGGAGTGAAAGGAGTACTTCGAATGTCTTGTGCATTCATCCCTAATCTTGTTTTCTAAGATATTGGCTTGCGCATGACTAGGGTCCCCAAAGGAAACGAGGATGCCCAAGTAGCGTTCCGACTCCGTGTTAACTGTGGATTTGATCCCCATGTCCATGGCTAATGCACTGTTATCTGCTGTTAAGGCTGTGGACTTGGTCCAACTGATTTTCATTTCGGATGCAGATTCGTAAACTGTTAGGCACTGTCTGAGGGCTTGCAAGGATGACTTAGTGTTTGCTGCTATTGCTGAAAAATCGTCCGCTAACGCTGAGACCTTCAGTTCATAGTGGGGGGATTCTTAGGCCTGTGTATTCCTTGTGATTTCGGATCATATTTAAGAGTACCTCCAGCTGGATTACGAACAGAGAGGGGGCAAGGGGGCACCCTTGTCTGAGCGATCTGGTGACTGTGAAGGGGCTGGATGTGAAGCCATTGACCAGCACTCTGCCCTGGGAGCCATGGTACAGGGTACTTACCCATTTTTTGAAGTTAGCTCCAATTCCCACCCTCTCGAGGACTGTCAGCATAAATTGTCAGTTCACCCTATCGTACGCTTTTTCGAAATCAATTAGTATGATTGTTGTGTTAGAGTTTGTGAGTTTGATGAGATCAATAGCTTGAGAGATAACCATAACGTTGTCCAACACTAGCCGACCAGGCACAAAACCTGATTGATCAGGTTCTACGAGTCTGGTCATGAAGGGGGACAGGCGCTTGGCTAGGGTCTTGGCCAGTATCTTACCTGCCACGTTAAGCAAAGATATAGGTCGGTAATTCCGGACATCTGATCTGTCCCTTTTCTTGTACAGCAATGTAATTACCCCTTCCGAGGTTCTAGGGCCCAGCTTTTGGCCTGCCAAGACGTTATTGAACACCCGTAGTAGGTCCGGCCCCAACATGGACCAAAATTTTTCGAAAAACTCAACCGGGAGACCGTCCGGCCCGGGGCACGTGCCCCTGGCCATACTCTTCATTGCCAAGGTTATTTCCTGTAACAAAATTGGTTGATCCAAAACAAGCTCTTCTCCCGGAGACAATAGTCGTCGGGTAGAATCCCAGAGCATTTGTTCCATCTCAGGGGGTACCATTGGTTGAGTACGGTCTTTTTCGGATGTTAGCAGTTTTTCGTAAAAGGATTTGACGTATTCGCAGATGTTGGTTGAGTCCCTCGCTCGTAATGAATGGGGGGCGAAAGGGTGGGTCATTTCCGTGATTACCGAGGCTTTATTACCATCCTGCTTAGTTGAAAAAGTTTAGGCGTTCATTCTGTCTTTGGAGATGATGGAGTCTATCTGTTTGAATCTTGCCCATGCTTCATGTCTCCTAATCAGCATATCCTGCCACTCGTGTAGCCACTGGGATCTCCTGAGTACCCAGTAGCTGTCGGTGAGTGCGTTAAAACCCATGTTTTTTTCTGCCCTTTCGATGTTCCTCTTCAGCTTTATTTCTTCGAATCTCCTGTTTATTGCTTTCTCCCTCGAGATGGTTTGAAGGAGGGCAGACAACAAGTGCAGCCCTTTATCTAACCATAACCCCGGGTCGGGAAAGAGTCGGGTGGAACAGCGTCATTCTTCCCAGAAGGAGTACACCCATTCCACCATGGTCGAATCTTTCATTATGCTCATATTCAGTTTGAAGGTACCATGACCCTTTTCCACCTTCACTCCCATCGACGTAACCAGCGAAACTGGTTTATGGTCCGAGAGTGAATCATAAGTGATTTCTGCTTTCAAGATTAGGGGAAGGACTGATTCGCTAACCGGGATCATGTCCAGTCTCCGACGTGTAGCTAGTAACTCATTGTCGGAGTTGGAAGTTATCCACGTGAACTCTTTCTCTGTTGGGTGAAGATTCCGATAAGGGTCGAAGAGAGCATTTTCCATCATTAATTCGTTCAAAGCTATTGATTCCAYGGGATGTGAGAGAGCAGAGGATGAGTCCATTGATTCGTTCACTACTGTGTTCCAGTCGCCCCCTACCAATAGGTACTCGGTAGTGGGGATGACCGCCTTTAAGGATTGGAAGAAACTTATTTTTGTGACGTGGTCCGCTGGAGCATATATTGAGAGTATGCACCATTTTTTATTCTCGATTGTGATGTAGGCTTTCGCCCAGCGCCCCTTTGTGTCGGTTTCTATGTCTGAAACAGAGTTGCTAAGTGAACTGTGAACCAGAATGGCAACCCCCCCACAGGTACCGTCTGCCGGGGACCAAACCTGCTGGCCGGACCACCAACGTCCCAGTTCACTGATTTTTTCTGCATTCAATTTCGTTTCCTGCAGAAGAATAATTTGGGCTTTGCTCTGATGAATGCTTGCTTTGAGCCTAGCACGCTTGTGTCTACCATTGCCGTCAACGAGTCCTCTTACATTCCAAGAAGTCACCCGCACTCTAGAGCCCATCTGTTCTCACGGACGGGGCCGCAGATTGGATGGCAGCTTGGGACGGGCCCCCAGGTTGCAGGGCGGCTGGGTCCCAGGGAGCCCTGAGGGCGTCCGAGAATGAGCGGGAAAACATCTTCTTATCTTGTGTGAGTATGTCATTGATCTCAGTTATGATTTCCCCTCTGATGCCATCACCCAGAACTGGGATCTGGCGTTCATCGCTACTTGCTTTGAACCAACTGAGCGGCGCCCAGTATACACCACTGCTGGCGACCAGAGGGTCCACGCCTGCGAAAAGTGTTGTGTCCAGACAGAGTGCACTGATCGGATAAATCTTGCCTGAGGCCCCAATCTTATTGAATGTGATCATTGGGTGATCCGGGATAGGCCTTACAGCAAATCTGCCCTGAGCCACTTCCATTCCCAGATTAAATAGGGTTAATGGGTCGGGGGGGATGCCACTGACGCATACGGGAAGTTGTAACCTCCCTGATTGTTAACCTTCAACATGAGGAACGGTCCCTGGTTGGTATTCTTCAGCAAAATTGGCATTGCTACGCACGAACCTTTCGTTGTCCCCTCCGTGGCGTTGGTCTTGTTCCCTGCTGGACCTGGGGCAGCGTCCTCCCCGAACGCTTGAGGTCTTGTTCTTTTCTGGGAGTCCTCCCTACCTTTGTCTTCTACCAACATTGTTGTTGTAGCTCCGTTGACGGCATGGCCTTCCGGGTGTGAGGACGAAGGACCAGCTGTGCCGCCCGTGCTCCCTTGTGAAGTTCCCGCTGGGACTGCCTCTGCGTTCAGGCCTTTCCACTGTCGAATGTTTTGGTGCCAGGTTCCTTTGGCACCAGACGGCGCATTAAGCTGTGTGGCATTGGAGGGCACTTGGCCTAGGCGAGAGGGGGTGTATTGACCCTGTCTGTCTAGCCCTGTTGCTGTGTTACCCCGAGGATCTGGAGCACCCCTTCCGGGCTGACTTCCCCTGCCTGCGGCCCCCGAGGGCTGGAGCAGGGGGTTCAGCCATTTGGTTGGGGTTGTGGTCTTCTTTCTTTCTTTCTTCGTGGATTTGTGCTGTGGGTTCATGGAGCCCGAAGCGGTGGGCATGCCCAGAGCCTGGAATGAGCCGAGGCCTAGCTTCCGGTTAGCAGAGTTGTCCTGCCTCCTGCCTGCAAGAGTTAGTGTGTCTTGTCCCTGATCTTCCTCTCCGTCTTCGCATATGCATTCGTCTGGCAATCTCAAGTATCGTTTACAACCATCGCACCGAGGGGTCTTGCTGTTAACAAGATCACCTGTCAGTGATTCCTTTCCGGTACAAACCTTCAGGGAACGCACGTACTTTGCTTCTGCGTCTGGGTGTAACTGAAATTTGAGGTTACCCAGTCCGGGATCGATTGGATCGCTCACCGGGTCAAATTCCTTCAGAATTTTCCCCATTACCATTTCGATACCAGACTTGATATAGAAGGAAGCGTTAATCGGAAATCTAAGCGCCATTACCCAGTAGACACTTCTTTTCTCTTCCTCCCTCTGCTGAATCCATTCTGATCGAGGCATCCATGGACGAAACAAAATCTTGTACGTCTTGCCCTTATCCACGAATTTCTCAATTCCTTTCATTAGTAGATAATCAACTATCTCCGGGACCTTCGCTATGTAAGTTACATGTGTCTTGCTCTCAATGTGCGCCAATCCCCTGTGTGTCAACAGCTTGTCTTCTGGAAGCAAGGCGTTTTCCAAAGAACGGATCATATCTAATTTCCTGTCGTTCTTCATGTTCTTCACCTCGCCCTGAAATATAACAGTTATTCCCATGGTCTTGAGGAATTCCTCTTCGACTGGTCTAATATTCTCTTTAGGGTGGATCTCAATACAGCTTTCCTCCTCATCGATTTTGGCCTCAATGAAATCGGACACGTCCTGATTAACGTGATCCAGGTACCAACCGCTAACTAGGTTTGCGAGACGTGAAGCCTCCTCTTCAAGCAATAACTCCATGATCGATGAGGGAGTAGCGTTTTGAGTTACACCCCGTGGGCTGTGGACGGAGCCCTAATCCGAAGTGTTCATTGGGGCTGACGAGTGGGGTGTGTATTGCCTCCCTGTGGCGGAGGTGGGAGCGAGACTGAGGAAACTGTAACAGTGTTAAACAGCAGTGTGGAGCCGCCGGGACCGAAGGATGTGAAAGAGTAGAAGTTTGGCACTCGAACCCGATCTGGCTGACTTCTCTGAATTCAGAGCCAAGGGGTGGGCGTGACGTGGGAGTGGACTAGGGGTGAGGGGTAGCGCAGGAATATTAGTGAGTGTCGGGGCGGAGTGTGGGAAGTGAGGACTATAGTACTTCGAGTGACGGAGCGGAGTGCTGGGGACGGCGGGAGATTTTTAGGCGCGGGGATTGAGGTTATGACGCGTGTATTTAGACCTTATTAGCGGTAGAGGGAGGAGAGTTGCCGGTTGGAGCAGGGTGTAGTGTCGCGTTGGGGGAGAGCGGTGCCCCGCGGAGAACCCGAAGGCGAGGTGCGAATATCGGCGACTGTAGTCTGCCCTTATTCGGAATAGCGGTGAGGGGAAGGAGGAGACTACGGAGATAAAAAAAGGAATTTGATGCAGGGATGAGTGCGAGTGGGCCCCGCTTACCTAATTCGGAAGGGGGGAACAGTGTAACGTGAGGGCGAACGTGTCCGTGAACAGACCGGGACTGTACTTTGTAATGATGAATTACGAAATAAAAAAGGAAAGGTGCAACTTTTACGAGTTGAAAACGGGAGCGTTCGACGAAGACATCACTTACCTAAGAATAGTAGAATAATTGTTAACGCCCAGAGCAGAAAGTCGCAAGAGTGGGAACGCCTCACTACAGGATCCAATTTATACGATTTGTAAGTAAGAATCGTCCGACGGGAGCATTATTTACCCCAACAAGAAAGAGAATTACTGTTCGCGCCCACAACAGAAGAGATCCCGAAATTGGGAGCGCCTCATCGGAAGAACCTAGACAAGAAGACCCTAACAATTAGTGTGGGGGTGAGGGGGAGGGGGAAAGAGTGATACCTGGTTCATGAGAACAGTGGAATGGAGATCGGCCTGAGATCTTGTCCTCAAACATCAGCTCCATGGAACACCAATGATAGATCCTGGTTGCTGTTGTAGCGGAACGCCTTCCAGAGGCGTTACGCTGGTACGACTGGGTAAACTCACGGTAAAGCTCGTCAACAACTGCGAGAGAACCTGGATGGAGGACCGGCCACCACACGTGTTGCCCTACCTCGTGGAAAGGGGACTCACTCGGTGTGTATGGGCGAACACATTTCCCCTCCCGCTTGCTCCACAGGTGGGGAGGATGGATATGGCGTCAAGTTACCACGGTATACCGGAAAGCCACGCGACGGCGCATGCCACAGCGCTGAATTAGCGCATGGATGCAGGAGCGCGCGCCGGTCCCCCCATCAAACTCCTGAGGACGTCTTTTTCACGTCGCCCTCCGATCCGGCTGCTCCCAGAAAAAAAGAAAAAGTAAAAAAAAGAAAAAGCAAAAAAAAAAAAAAGGGAAAAAGGACAAAAAACATGGCAGTGTATCTTGCCATGTTCCAGCAATATATTCATTCTCATCTTGCACATTTACTGAGCAGTGGAACGAAGCCGGATCTCACATCCATTCCAAAGATCCGGTGGGCACTTCGATGCACTTCTGATGCCGCCGTTGCATCCACACTCCGCCGGATTCTTTACACCGCCGAATCCTTACAGGCTGCGAACATCACAACAAAACAGACCGGTCTGCGGAGGCCGACCCCGAAAAATCCGGATGCATCTGCCTGCAGTCACGGCCAAAGGTGAGTCAAAATATGGTTTTTGTTTTCTTTTTCTTTYGTTTGTGATGTGATGTSGCSTCASCATGCCTGTATCGAGGCCCATCCAAATTGATCCCCAAACCYCTCCACACAAGCAACCGGTCTCGGGCGGCCTTCAAACGAAATTCAGGACRCCGTCCACAAGCCAAGGTCGCTGASGGATCCGCCACCCGKTTGGATGCCTCTCCCTTAATACTCCCACCTTCCCAACTACCATCCAACGCCCCACCTACCGGTAGGTGGCCTGCGACCACCACGTTGATCGACACAAAACGACAAAAAACGGGAGTGGTAAAGGCAGCTCCTACAGGCTGCGAACAGACTGAAACTCCGGAAGCTTCCGCTGATCGCCGCAATCGTCCCGCCTTACCCCTCTTTCCATTTCTTTTGCACGCAGACCACAGCGTTCCTGCATTTGACCCTAACTTGACGTTTGTATTTCAGGTTAGCCTTGGGCGCTTTTGTGGTCAGTTCAGGTTAGCCTTGGGCGTTTTTGTGGTCAGTCTCAGTCTCGTCCAACTCTGGCTGTAGTTGAGGTCAGATCCATCCATCTCTGGCTGCAGTTGCAGTCAGATTCTTTTTTTCTTTCTTTCTTTTTTCCTTTCCCAAAACATGGGCCCAGTGCCCAAGGCTTATATTTCCCAATGAGAACAGTCGAGGCCGGGATCCTCACAGTTTACCCGGATGGGAACCGCTGGGAGCAATACCCAGTTTCGCTTACGGGCATAGACCCCATGGGGACCAGACAAGGGGAGGAAGAGTCGTGATGCAGCGTGCCTCTAGCTGCCCTGGCCCAGAGCCAGGGCTATCTGGCTATTTTGCCTGTTCGGCCTGTGGGACCAGGCCGTGTGCTCATGCAGTCCAGTCTAGTCCTGCCCGGTACCACTGTCGCTACCAATCCAGTCCAGTCCAGTCCAGCCCAGTGCAGTCAGTCTGCTGGGGGTATACCCCAGCTGCAGTCTGTTTTCAGTCTCATTCTTCATTTGCACAGTTTGAAGTACGTGCGTGTTGAGTCTGCGTTGGAGTTGCGCTGTCCCTTCCAGCTCCATCTCCATCTCCCCCATCCTCATCCATTCGTCTTGATCCGGATGGACCGCCATCCCGACGGGTCCGTCACAATGGTATCAGAGCAGGAACGGTCCCCGCTCCCACCCACCCCATCCCACAAGTGTGAGAAAATTGTGTAATCCCGATAGCGAGATTTTGGGCCATTTTCGGGCATTTTCAAACCAGACAGATGGAAGAAGGTGCAGCGGCCAGAGAGTGACATGTGGCGAGCATTTTCAGACCAACTGACGGGGAAAAAGGTGCATCGGCCAGAGAGTGTGGCGAAAAAGGAAAGCATCGTCACGACGTATGCGCGCAAGCATCAAAGCTAAGGCTGCCGCTCACGCACGCGCATGCGCCACATGCCCACGCTGCCCCGCTCCGCTCCTGGATTATATATATCAAGATCCAAAATGCATGTTACTGTCAGGGTTTGAACCTGGGCAGCCACCAGTTATGCTCGTGCGTGACCAGTGCCTTCAAGTTGACACACTGGCCAAACATTATCCATGTTTAATAGTGTGGCACGTTTGTGATGAAGAGTGTCACACCAACTATTTACCCTTCCCCCTGCGTCATGGTTGTTGTTGCCTGCGCACATGGCCATTTGCGGTTCCATGTGGCAGCTTGTGGAAAATTTTGAAGAATCCCCTCGCTACCGTCTTCACCCGAAAATAATGCTCGGGCGTTATATTCAACTTACCCTAAAAAGATCAGATTTTCGTTTGTTTTTTTTTTTCTCAAATAGAAACATCCTTCGAATATAACGTCCAGGCATTATATTCCAATAGAACGTCCAGGCATTATATTTGAATGTTCCATGGGCAGAGTGCCTTGTGGAGGTAGTATACATGGGTTGAAAAGGGCGGGGAGGGGGGTATATATGAGTTCTAAAGGGGGTTGAAAAAGGTTTTGACTTCCAAGGGGCATATTTCAGTTTAAGTTTTTGTTTTTTGTGTGTTTTTTCGAGTTTATAAGGAATTCGATATTGACTATCCGCCAAAAGATGGTCGCATTGCAATTCTAGGCAACATATTTTTTCTACAAAATTTTTTGATTTTTTTTTCCCCCGGAAGTCTGGACTCCCCACGTCTGGGCGTTATATTAGTATACAAAGTCCGAGCGTTGTTTTCGGGTGAAGACGGTAGTAGGGGGTTGCACTACAGTGGAATCTGGGTGGCAGACACCCAAATGATGATGATGATGATAATTATGATTTTTTTACTGTTGCAGCAAGACCCCCCTGGCTACGGGGCTACGCTGTGTATCACCCGCGGTCATGGCCGCGGGGTTAAACTTCATGCCCAACTGCGGAGTACGGCCCCGAAGGGGCAACCCCGATTTTTACGGATTTTTTCCCGATGAAATAAAACGTAAAACAAAAATGAAAAAATATGGGGTTGTAGGGTTCGAAAAACCCTACAACCCTTTTTCTTTTTTCAAACCGCATATTTTTTTCTATTTAAAAAAAAATAAAATTGAAAACTCAAAAAAAAAAAAAAACAAGAAGATTTTTTTTTTTTTTTTGGTCAACTTTGGTGAGGAAGAAAAAACTATT
>BFEA01000094.1:115366-151303 GCA_003427395.1 Chara braunii
CTCTCTCTCTATCTCTCTTTCTTTCTCTCTCTCACACACTCGTAATAATTAATGCAACAAAACTCTCTCTCTCTCTCTCTCTCTCTCTCTCTCTCTCTCTCTCTCTCTCTCTCTCTCTCTCTTGTGTGCGCTCTTAGTCTCATTGCTTTGGTTACCTTAGGGCTGCGTTCCCCGCGCCCACACGGTAGACAATCACATTTTTGGCGGCGGGCGACCAGGACGCAAAGTGGGTTTTTAGGGGGCAAAAGTTTGGGGGGAACCGGTCATTGGCAAAATTGGGGACTACCTACAGGCAGCTCTGGGATGACCGGGACTTTTGGAAAAAGCAAGGACCGGTCCTCGGGTGGAAGTGGACCCCAAAAAGAAGTGGGGTTGGGGTAAGGGCCCTCAGGCCCAGGTGTTGAGGCACCTTTGGCGACTTTCTGTGCTCTGAAATTTTGAGAATCCATATATGAGGTCGTGTTCTTTCTAAGAAAAATATTAGAACATTTTTTTAAAATCATTTAGACCGAGAAATAATCGTCGCGCCGATTGGGCGCATTTTCCATTTTTGCCACTCAGCCATGCGTGGCCCAACTTAAAGAGTACTCCAAATTCAATGACTTTTCACTCTCAGAAAAATGCGTGAAAAAACCTGAAAAATTGGAGTACTCGTAGATGTTGTGATCTTTCCAGGAAAAACACTAATAAAAAAAATAATTCCAACTGCGAAATAGATCGCAGACGCAATTTGACCCATATTTCAATTTTGCCATTCAGCCTCTCTCTCTCTCTCTCTCTCTCTCTCTCTCTCTCTCTCTCTCTCTCTCTCTCTCTCTCTGGTAGCCCCCCCCTTCCCTCTCTCTCTGTTTCTTTCTTTCTCTCTCTCACTCTCTGTCTCCCTCTCACACTCATAACAATAAATGGAACAAAACTCTCTCTCTCTCTCTCTCTCTCTCTCTCTCTCTCTCTCTCTCTCTCTCTCTCTCTCTTGTGCGAGCTCTTAGTCTCATTGATTTGGCTACCTTAGGGCTGCGTTCCCCGCGCCCATGCGGTAGACAATTTCTATTCGAGGAATTCGAGGAACTCTGCTATTCTTCGAGAAAAGTGGACCCGCATCTTTTCAATTTCAAAAAAGGACTGCAGCCTCCTCGGCCTCCTACGCGCAGCTACCGGTCCTACGTGGTTGTGGACCAAAACCCGTGCGGTCTCACGGGCAGCTACCGGTCCTGCAGTTTCAAATAAGATGCCACCACCCCCTAAACCGCCATGCCTTGTTTTTCCAGCCTTCCAACGACCTTATAACGAACTAAGACGAAAAATGTTCTCAGGGGCATAAAACGCACCCCTGACGGGCTGCCAACTATACCGCAGCCCTTAGATCTGATCCGTGGTCCATAGGAGCACAAAAAAAAAAAAAAAAAAAAATGTGTAGGGGGGGGGCGAAGCGCAACCCTGACGGCCTGCGAACACGATGGACACGCTTTCGGCTTTTCGCGCGCTTTCCGCTTTTCGCACGCTGACTGCCAACGGCAATTTCAGGAGCTATCTCTGCGTTGCGCCGCGTTGCGTTGCGTTTCGCCGCGTTGCGCGGTGAGCGAGGCGTGAGCAAGGGATCAGGTCGAGCTTGAATCACAGGGCTCACTAAGTAGACGACTGGCGCTCTATGTATACGCAGCCGCTGCGAACGACGTACTCCATCATCAGGCTCACCATCGTCTCTGTCCTCCAGCCTCTCGCTTACGTTCTTCGATCCTCATCATCGTCGTTGTCTTCGTCTGGATCTTCATCTGGAGCGGAGCTCCTCCCGCTTCTTCCTTCCTTGTTGCTCGTCTTCTCTTCCTCCTCCTCTGTCTCTGCTTCTGGACCTTTCCTCTGGCATCATAGTAGACAAAAGCGGGCGCTTTTCAACTGTACCCTGTCGTATGCATTCACAACTGCGACTCTTTCTCTTGCCATTTAGAACTGGGGCGACCGACCGTTCCTGTGTGTTGTATATGCCCTTCAAATTGTGTGTCAACTGTTTCCCCCCCCCTACCTGGGTGGTAATGATTCACATTTCTGCGCCCGTCTTTGCCCCTAGACAACCTACCCTCATCATCCCCGAACCGGACCGGAAAAATAGCTTGTATACATTGACGATCAGGGTGAGTTGCGTTGAACTTCGCGGGAAGATGGACACCGAACCCCCGTTGTTATCAAAGCCCTCGCTGTGTTTGTTCATAGACCCTTCCTTCTCCCTTTGACGGGCTTACAGCGAGTAGCGTGCCCTCATAATTATCATCATCATCATCATCATCATCATCATCATCATCTCTGAATGGGACCGGAAAGATAGCTTGTATACGTTCATGATGGGAGTGCGTCGTGTTCGGTGGAAGACGAGAGCGCTGTTGTTCTGAAAGCCCTCAGGGCGCGTTGAAATACAGCCCCATGTTTGAATCCAGATGCACTCAGATGAACAGAAAAAAATGTCATATCATCACACTAGATGGTCTTATCTTAGGGTACACACTAGATGGTCTCAGAGTACACACTAGATGGTCTTAGAGTACACACTAGATGGTCTTAGAGTACACACTAGATGGTCTTAGAGTACACACTAGATGGTTTTAGAGTGGCCCCTCACTCTAGTACGCCCTCAAAATGGCAGAGTCGCAAAATGAGCGGCCAGATCGAGTCCTCTTTTCAAAGGGACTCTGTCTGGCCGCTGATTTTGTGATTCGGCAATTTTGAGGGCCTTTTTTTTTGGGTTGGGGGGGGGGGGGGGAGGGGGGGATTTTTGAGGGCCTTTTTCTGTGAGTATGTCCTTTATTAGATATTAAAACAAGAAAAGAAAAGAAACCCCTCTCTGCACCATGGCCTGAGTAAGTGGCATACTCAGACTAGGACTCTTCCAACTTGCATGTGGACGTAATTTCGGTCACGTGCATCCATGCCTGCCTGTAAGAGAGTTCATATACATCCAGGATAAAGTCTTGTTGGGAGTATTCCCTAAAAAAGTGGCATGGACTCGTCTTCCAGAAGTCCCTCGTTACCTACCGGTTAACCCGAATAGAACGTAACGTCTCTACAGCTGTATTTGGGGCACTTTTCAGTCTAGATGCAGCGATAATGACCGTGCGTTCTATTGTGGGAAAAACGGTTGTGCCGAGGTCTTTTTACCAATGATGCGTGCGGCAAGGGGCTGAGCGGCAGTTTTTTTTTTAATTAAAGTGAGAAAAAAAGACTGAAAACTTTCGATGTTATGAGTAGTAGCCTTATTGAGGACACATACGAAATTGAAAAGGCTATAGTAAAAAAAAAAAGCAAAAATAAAATAAAATGAAGGGCTATAGTCGGCTAACGGAAGTAGTACTACAGTAGGTTAACGACGGCCTCAAGCGGACCGTTAGCGACCGTTAGCGATCCGTTAGCGATCAGCCCGTTATCACAAGGAGCTGCATAAGGAGGTACAGGGGAGACTGATTTATTTGTTTATCGATTAGTTAATTGATTAGTCGGCTGATGGTAATTATTCATGAAATTTTAATTATAGATTGATTAGTTCGTTGACTGAAAGGTACATTGGTCTACCGAGTGGCTATTCTGTCTTCATAATCTGTTGATTGATTGGTCGATTGATTGATTTGATTCAATTGGAGGACAACTTGTTGATTGATTCAGTGGTTGATTGGCCCAACCTTCGTTTTATGATTAAAAAAAATAAAATAAAAAATCGCATTCTTAATTACAAATTACAGTAATTAGTACCTTCTTCTCTTTTCTTTTCCTTTTTTTTTTAATCACATCGTAATACTTCGTCCTCCTTGTAATGCGTACATTTCCATCGGATCCCTCAACTTCTCGGTCGTCTTGCAAATCTAGTGTGTTCTGCAAATCTAGTGTGTCTTTGTTTCCGTTTTCAATTTGATTGTTTATGTCAATTGATTGTTAATCAATCAATCAATCAGTTGATCGATTGAGTAATCAATCAATGGATGAGTTGATCGGTTGCTTGATTAGTCACTCAATCCATCAGTTGATCAATTGAGTTATGTTAATGGATTGTTAATCAATCAATCAATCAATCAATCAATCAATCAATCAATCAATCACTCGCTCACTCACTCACTCACTCAATCAATCAATCAGTTGAACGATTGAGTAGTCAATCAATGGATGAGTTGATCGGTTTCTTGATTAGTCACTCAATCCATTAGTTGATCGATTGAGTAATCAATCAATCGATGGGGTAACTAGTTGCTTGTACTCACTCAATCCATCATTTGATCGCTTGATCGCTTGCTTAATTAGTCAATCACTGTGTGGGTTGACTTCATCACCTGCTTGATTGATTCCTGTTCATCGACCAACTGATTGATCGACTTATTGATTGGTTTCATTGATCTTTCATTGATGTTTCATTGATCTTTCATTGATTCATCAGTTCGTCCATCCATCAATCAATCAACTGATCGACTATTTGGTGCACAGCGGCCGTTTCTACATCAATGATGAACACACGGGTGAAAGTTCAGGTTGTGGACACTGACCTGGGGGCACTGGTGGTTCTTACTTCTTTTATCTGCACTCCACAAGTTCAATACTTTGTGCAGAGACTGCCTCTTCTGACCTCGCCGCACCTCTCAAACAATGTGAAAAAAAGACCAAAACTATGGCGCGTGCATGTTTCCTCGTTTTAGCGGAAGATGCTTATTCCTCATTTCCCACATTTGCTGCGTCGTACGGCGACGCAACCTATACTATACTTACTTCAGAAGGTCCTCACTGATATCGCAGTAAGATATCAAGTGCGCCATCGAGTCCATGCTTCTGCTCATTCCCTTATTACTGTAGGTTCTTTTTTTTGTTCTCTCTGATCAGGCTCTTTTTTTTTTTGTCTGGTTAGTGTTTTTTTTTTTCTCTCTGATCAGGCTCTATTTTTTTTTTGTCTGGCTAGGTTCTTTGTTCTCTCTCTCTCTCTCTCTCTCTCTCTCTCTCTCTCTCTCTCTCTCTCTCTCTCTCTCTCTCTCTCTCTCTCTCTGTGATTAGCTGCTACTTTCCACAGTCAGGACGACTGTCTTCTTCCCAATCAGACAACGCGCTACCATCCTGACTGTGTCGAACCGCCGGAAGGAGAGGGCGGCGCTCCACTACTCACCACATGGACAAAAGACAAAAAAGTATGGCGATGTATAGTCCCGTGTTCTAGCGGAAGATTCATTGTCAGTGTGTACAGTTCCTGAGTAGTAGAGCGAGGGCCCATAGTTTGTGTGTACATTCACAATCAGGGTGCGGTCTGTTCGGTGGAAGGAAGGCCGAGGCCGGGAAACAGTTGTCACGCAACAGCTGGAAGGAAGGCCGACGCCGGGAAGCAGTTGTCACGCAACAGCGTACACTGTGGTTGCAGTCAGGTGGGAATTAGAAACCATCCCTACCTGATCATCAATGTGTGGCTGTAAAGAGAACGGGCAGGATGATTAGCATCGTGGCGGGTTGATTGCTTGTTTAACCGATTGGTGTAATTGTCTATGCAGTGACCACTTGATTGATTGATTGATTGATTGATTGATTGATGGATGGATGGATGGATGGATGGATTGAGTAATTGGGTAGAGTCATCCGTGGATTATGACGAGTTCGAATGCGTGATTGGTTGCTTGGTTGCGTGATTGGGTGGTGGGTTGATTAGATTTGATTGGTCGAGCGCTTGATGGCCCTTTTTACTGTATTATTGGCAACTCAATGGATCGGGAATCCCACCTTGGGGAAGTGTGCGCGGCAAACTGGAAGGCGTGAGGAAAGGAGGGAAGGAAGGAGTTATAGGAAGCCGGGGAATGGGGGTAAGGAGAGGGAGAAGAGGACAAGGAAAGCAGAGGATTGGGAGTAGAGAAGCCAACGGAGAGAAGAGGAGGATAGAGTAACAAGATTATACAGAAGAAGAAGAAGAAGAAGAAGAAGAAGAAGAAGATATACTAACAAGCTTATACAGAAGAAGAAAAGAAGAAGAAGAAGAAGAAGAAGAAGAAGAAGTAACAAGCTTATACAGAAGAAGAAAAGGAGAAGAAAAGGAGAAGAAGACGAAGAAGAAGAAGAAGAAGAAGAAGAAGAAGAAGAAGAAGAATAGATGTAGGGAGGCCAATCGCCAGGTATCTACGCGTACAAACGACAAGCACATGGCATGGACATCACCATAGCTCATGAAGGCGCACGTTTTGGCTGTTTGCGCACCAGCACTTACCACGAGGCAAACCGCTAACCCAAGACCACCGGTCGTTCCACCCTGAGTGAATAATAATAATAATAATAATAATAATAATAATAATAATAAGAATCCGCGCCCGTGAACAGCATAAAAAATCGTTAAAGCATCTGCTGCTTATCAAAGGGCAAACCACACGCCCACGATCCACGGTGACTGAACTTACCTCCCGGAAGAAGAAGAAGAAGAAGAAGAAGAAAAAGAAAAGGAAGAAAAAGGAAAAGAAGAAAAAGATAAAGAAGAAAGCTTGCAGTGAGGCCAAGTGTGTTTCTTCTTCTGCTCGGTCTTCTTCTTCTTCTTCTTCGTGAGTTCCTGCTGCTGCTGCTGCCGCTTTCTAGTTCTGCCCCTTCTTTTTTCCTATTGCGTGTTTGTGCAGCGGGTTGATTGTGTGGAATCATGGAGGAGGATGAGGGGGTGGAGTTGGTGCTAGAAGAGTTTATTAGAGAGTTAGAAGAGGAGGAGGCAGCGGAGTTGGTGGAAGAGAGCGAGGTCCCCCGGGAGAGGACGAAAGAGGAGGAGGAGGAGCTCCGAGCAGCCCAACAGGAGCGCATGAAGAGTCTGGCATCCAAGTGTTTGACTCTGGAATGGGTGTTCGGTTTCTCCTCTTCTGTCATCAATGGCGTCGTTGACCTTTCGACCACAGAGAGGTCAGCTCTGTGTTACGTGTGCGGCCACGTGGCAATCATCTATGACAGGACAACCGGGCAGCAGATCGTGCTTCAAGGTCATCATGACGCCATCACCTGCTTAAGTGTAAATCCCGGCAAAACTGTAGTGGCCACCGCCGACATCGGGGTCAACGCTTTGCTGGTCATCTGGAGCGTTGACCGAGGGGAGGCTCTGCAGGTCATTCCACACGGACACACTATAGGATTGGTGGGACTTAAGATCTCTCCCGATGGGGAGACACTGGTCACGTTGGGTGCAGGTGGGGGCTTCACCGGGGTGGGGACCCAGCTGCAACAACTTGGGGTCTGGCAATTGGAGGATGTGGAGGGGGTAATCAATGCACACCTTCTGCTGCTGGAGGACATCAAATGCAGCGGCGAAGATTTGCAGACTTCCATAGAGTTCAACCACGACCAAACCATGGAATTTGTCACTAATGGCGTCGGCAAGGTAGTCTTCTGGAAGCTGAGTATCGAGGAGGAGCCAGGTTCAAGGGATCGTGGAGTTGGTGGAAGAGCCGGAGGAGTAGGAAGAGCTGGAGGTGGTGATGGAGGGCAAATCCGCAAGTGGATCGTAGCCCAATGCGAGGCCCGTGTTATCACTCGCCACATCAAGCAATCAATTGCTCAGATCTTGCACTCTGTGTTTCTCCCTGGTGGTTATCGGGCCGTTTCGAGTACCATGGAGGGGGATTTGGTACTTTGGGACGACCCTCGATCTTCGTCCATGGTCCCACAGGATAATCCTCTTGTGCGAGAACGACATGCGTCCAAGGTTCTTCGTCTCCACAACGGTCCCATCACCGTGCTTGCTCGCGTCGCTCGATACATTGTCACCGGTGGTTCCGATGGCTACCTCCGCTTCTACGACTCTAAACTGAGGCTCACGGCTTGGTTTGAAGAGATGGATGCTGGTCCCATAACCTCCATATCTTTTGGAATCAGCCTTCCCCGGGAGGACGACGACACTTTCCTGCAGTTCCAAGTCCCAGACTTTTTGGTTGCCACAGAATTGGGGTCTATCCTGGCAATGAAAGGCGCCTACTTTGATGAAATGCCGGGTTCCGCCTCAAAGAAAGGGAAAGTAATCATCAGAGGCTATCATGAGTCGGTCGTTAGCATCTGCATGCATCCCAGCAGCCCGGTGTTTGCGATGATTGGCGGCTTAGGGCTTGTACAGCTGTACGATTACCAGAACAAGACACTGATGGCTGAGAAGACCTTCGTGAATCTAAGGGGCTCGTCTGTGGCCATCTCTCCGCTTGCTGACAAGCTCGCAGCTGGCTTTTCAAATGGCGCCCTGAAGGTGCTTTCCTTAGAGTCCCTGGAAGAAGTGCAGAGTTTCAGATTCACCCCTTCGCCCATAATGTACATAGCTTTCTCGGCGGATGGCTGGCGAATGGCAACTGCAGACGGTGGCATGTGCGTTGCCCTCCTTATCTATGGCCACGGTAAAATGGGAGATAAGTGGGAGTATGTGGGCAAGTATCGGTCCCATACTGGGCCCATAAGGGGTCTGCAATTTGCGATGGATTCCAGGACCCACTGCAGGTTGTTCTCCGTGGGAGAAGATGGGATCGTCGTCGACTATGATTTGGAGGGTTCGTCCACTGCCGGTGGAGTGAAACTACTTGGAACGGTTCCAATCTCTCTCCTGGATTTGCCGGCAGGCCTGGTGTTTTCTCCATTTCTTAGTAAGACGCTAGCGGCAGGAAGATCTGCCTTTTCTTCTGCTCCTACGTATGAAAAGCCACTTTTGATCAGTGACAGCAGCCATAGGCTCAGACTCGTTTCCATTGACGACATGAAGCACGTTCGCACCCACCTCGGTCCAACATACGGCGGCCCCATCACCTACATGCACCCGTTCGAGGACCCTAATAACGCTAAGGACACCGCGCAGAGCAACAAATTCTACATGGCCTTTGGCTGCCGCGAACGGGTGGCAGGTCTGCTAAGGCTTCCCTTGGACGACGATCCCACCCAATCGATGGCTGTCGTTGCTCACTCCGGTCCTCTCACCTCGATCGGGGTCTCCTGGGACTCGCTGTACATGGCGACTGGAGGGGGTGCCGATCGCCTGATCAAACTCTGGAAGATCAACACGGCCGCATTCGAACAATTGCTGGAGCTGAAAGAGAACAGCCCTGGGAAGTTTGGCATGCTCCTTTCCTCTGTCGGCGGTGGGCTGATGAATGAGGCCCAGATATTGCAGGAGATACGGGACTACTTCTACTGCACACAGATCCGCAGCCAAGGCGAAGAGACCACAGCAGACAGGAACATCACTGGACTGGTCAAAGTCAGCGACATTCCCGACTTAATGCGCGCGCTGGGCTACTACCCATCGGATGCCGAAATCACTGAGCTCAAGCTAGAGATTCAGAGAAAGATGAACCCCCTCAAGAAGGGCACTTCACGCGTCGGAACCCGAATGATGATCCCTCCCTCTGGCTCCACCATCAGCACATCATCCAGTAAGACTTCTGTGCCTTCTACTTTGATGCCAGGTAGCCCCGGACAAGGGCTTAATCTTATACCTTCTGCTAATCTACTGTCCCTGGACTTCAGCCAGTTCTTGTCTTTGTTCATTAACTACAAGCCCGTAAATGGGGTAACCAAGGCTGATATCTTGAAGGCTCTAGAGGACCTAGGAGGAGACACTGTGGGAGGAAAACTGACGAGGGACTCGCTGATCAGGGCTCTCTTGGAGGAGGGCGAGCAAATGACTTTAGAGGAGTTGAATGCATGTTTGACCGCTCTGGCCGGAAGACCGGTGGGTGCAGCGAACCTGCCTCAAGAGATAGACGCCTCTGGGTTTGCGGACATACTTGGTCTGGCTGACACCTACTAGTTTTTTTTAACTGATTATTGCATCGATTCCTCAGGACCTCAGTGTCTAACAAGTCTCAATGGTCTGGCTATTTTTGGAAAAGCCATACCTCATCTCGAGACGGTTTGATGCAATGGTGCACACTGCGCTCTCCCTTGCAGTTCATCGCAGCAGCGAGGTTACTGTCACAGCAGTGTGCGACTTGTGTCTCCAAGCAGTAGGGGTAGAAACCAAGTCAGAGAAACCAGCAGCAGAAGCCAGGACCAGGGCCACCGTGTGCATTTGCTGGTCAACTGCCGTATCAGCCAGGGTCTCTAGAAGGAGGAAGTCTCTATACCAAGTAACTTGTGGATCTGGAAACTGCCACTGCCCCCAGCCGGTTTTGCTGAACCTAGACCTTCAGCCTTCATGTCCACGTTGCACTCCGATGACCAGCCAGCCATTCGCTGAAGTTATTCGCAGGCACCTTTCGTCCGGCTGTCATCTTTCCAGAGTTCGGCAGACGCCGTGGCGGTTAAAAGGGCACTCCCGATTTGGAAATAAGGTGAGGAGAAAGAAGGGAGAGACATTGTCAAGCGACATGCAGAATAATTGTGAAAGGCAGTGGCATGACAGGGGCAGCAAACTGGTAAAACAGACAACAAAGGTTACAAAGCTGGAAATTTGTTCTTCTGCACACTGGTGACAGAGTAACAAGACAGGAGAGGGAGTAACTGTTGGTGATGTTTCATTGCTAAGCGAGTTTGTGGGTGTGCCGGGGGAAAGGAAGAGTTCGCGAACGAACCGTAATCTTGGGATTGTTTGTGAACGAACTAGTTCAGTTGCAAATTGCAACTGAACTACTGTTCTTGAAAAGATGCAAGTGAAGCAGTTCATAGGGAAGAAATATTTTTTGGATAGACAGTACGCGCAGGGTGAGCAGTTGCTGAGGACTACAATAGTTGAAATGGCTTGGCACCAATGGCCTCCACATGGGGTTGACGACGAGGACTGTCAAGGGAGTGCGATGGCTGTGCTACATTAGCTTCACACTTCTTAGGGCATGAACTGGAACAGGTCGCCTGTCACCATGACATTGCAATCTGTACTGCATTACCAGGGGGCTCAGAAACATGTACATGTGTGTGTGTGTGCTTTGTGTGCGTGTGTGTGTGTGTGTGTATGTGTGTGTGTGCGTGTGTGCGTCTGTGTGTGTGTGTGCGTGTGTGTGTGTGTGCGTGTGTGTGTGTGTGTGTGTGTGTGCCTGCCTACCAGATCTTTCTGGGTCTGTATGGCATACAGCACCACTGCCTTCTCTTCTTTAGCAGGGTGGAAACGGTGAAGGAGACCGATCGCGCCAAGGTGAGAAGACATGCGGACTTAGAACATGGACCCAGGATCAGGACATCTGGGTAGCAGTTGTGCACATGAGTACACTGAAGTGAAGAAGAGGCTGAGGAGGTCTCTGACAAACAGTGGTGAGGCTAGAGGAGCGAAAAGGAGGAGGTTGATGTCACTCAGTAAGAGTTCCACCAGAAAGCAAATGACAGGAGGCTGCAAATTTTGCTGAAAAAAAGCAGAGAAGAGGACGTCAACAAGGAGGGTGGCAACACTGGCAAAGAAAGGGGGTACAAGGAGGGGGACAAGGCCAGGAGGATGAGCTTTCCAAATAAATGACCCGAGGTACAGTGCAAGGACATAAGTTATATGGTGAAAGTTACACTCAGGGAAGAGATGAACGCTACAGTAGCCGAGGGAAATTGCAAACGAGGATTAGCAAGAGGAGTCCATAAACGCGATTCAAAGGAAAGGAGCACAACGCGAGGGTGAAGTAGGACACAAAGACTCGAAGACAAATGACAGGAATCATGCCAGCCAGTCAGTGTACCGTGTGTTGTTTATCTGATTGCCCAGAGCCTTGGGGCCCCATTGTGAGTAACAGGGTAAGGAGATCCATCCAGATCTCAGAGGGGTACCTTGCTTTTCTTAAAAGGGAAGCGGCCTTCAAATGTCTTCGAACTGACGAAACCCTGGTAAATTCTGAGTTCCTGTACTCATCCACATCCATTGGGCTTTTTGTGTATTGCAACAGTCAATGGATGAGGCCGGTAACTTCCTTTTCTTGAAAGCGCAGTGGCCTTTAGATATGTTCGAAATGACCGGACCGTGGTAAATTCTGAGTTATTCTACTCGTCTGCATCGAGTGGGTTTCGGACTTGGGTCTGCATTTCAACAGTCAATGGATGTACCGACTGAACTAGGCCCGTTGGTAAGGGGGCCCTAACTTGGTTAACAGCGGCAAACCATATCAAGATATTAGGGACGAGGAAGAAGTAGCACCCAAAGACTTGGCACTGAGATGACAGAAAATTCACAAGTAAAGCTACGTGGTGCGGCATCTGGTCTTCGTCTGATTGGCAAGAGTCTCAAGGGCCCATTGTGAGCAATGGAAAACAGGGTCAGGAAATCCACCCTGGGGCTACCTCAGAGACATAGGCGGTCTATATGAAGAAGAACTATCAGAGGAAGCCCTCAATCCTGGTGGTTATCTCACCACTTCCGGGATAGAGGGCTTGCACAATGGGCTATTCTTCAAAAAAAAAAAAACAAAGAAGCATGACCCCCAGGACTTCAAAGAAGCGTGACGCCCAGGACTTCAAAGAACCGTGACCCCAAGGACTTCAAAGAAGTGTGACCCCCAGGACTTCAAACAAGTGTGACCCCCACGATCGGAGGGCAAAGAAGCGTGAACCCCGGGGGGTACCGCAAAGACATAGGCTGGTGTACCATGTGGTGACCATTTGCCAGAGCCTTATGGGCACCTGGGCCGAGGGTCTGACACCACAAATTCAGGAGGTGCAAAACGAAAATGTGACCGCCGATTGAATTTATCAATGATGGGCCCAGCGTTTGATGTTTCGGCCTCGTTTTCTTGTGCGACGAGTTTTGGACTGCAAGGCTGGGGCGGTGTACTAGTGGTTTAAACCGCCAGTGGCTCCCAGCTTCTTTTCCCTACTGTGGATTTTTGGCCACACCTAAGAAATCCGATTGACCGCAGCGTGTGATTTGCCTGGCACTGGCAGCCTTTTCCGGACACACACTCCAAAGCCTTCCCACCGTGCCGATTTAAGGTGGATGTTTATTTGAAAGCTGGGATGGCAACGGACGTTTACTGCCCCATAGGCGCTATGTTTGTGCTGCACTTGCAATAACCCAAGCAGTTCTTATGACAAAATAGCCAGATCCTTACACCGCCAGACGTTCCAAGCCTGTTTTACTCAATTGGATTTTTGCCTGCCCCTAAGGGATCCGGACTGTCGCAGTGTGCAACTTTCGTGGCACTGCTGGCCTTTTTCCGGTGGGCACCCTGAGCCGTTCCGCAGCCCCTTGTTGACCGGCAGGTCATGGCGACAGGCGCTTTTAAGGCCTACGTCATTGTTTTTCTCTGGTTGTCACAGAATTGTTGTTTTTCGGTTGTTTTTCTCTCTGGTTGTGGCAGATTTATTGTTTTCTGGTGTCGGACTCTCTGGTTCTAACAGATTCGTTCTTCTTCTTCTATTCTTTTAAAAATTTGGACCATTTCTCGATTTATGCGTGTCATCCTTCTCTTTTTTTTTTTTTTTTAAGCGCGCCCCCCTGCAATGCTAGTGGTGCTGATAAGAGCAGACACCATTAGCACCCGGGGAGGGGCTCCATCTATTGGTGGGGAGCATCATCTGCTGGAAAACAGGTCCAGCGTCCCATTACAGGTTGAAAAACAGAATGAATACAGGCTGAATCAAGAGGAGATAGCTGTGAACCCTGCCAGCATTGATTACTCTGGCAACCAGAGGATTGACTGTGCAGGTTTGCTAAGGGAGGGGAGAGAACCTCTTCGCCCCAGTACCAGGCGCCGGATATCTACTGCTAAAGAACTAGTTCGGCCCACCCTCCTTGAAAAAGCTGAGTAAAAAAACCGAGGAAAAAAAGGAAATCTTCACCCTAAAACCAGCACCAGATATCTGCTGCTACATCTGTTTCCTGCTACACAGGGGATCGACTGAGCAGACCTGTACCACTTCCTTAGTTTTTTTTGGAAAGCATCACCTGCTGGAGATCGCGTCCAGCATCCAGCAGCCAGTAGGTTGTAGTGTAGTCGATTTGAAGCTTGAGTTCCACCATTGCCTTCCGTATCTCTTCCGTGTCTCTTTACTCAAAACTGGTACCAAGGCTGCTGCTCACTCCATGCTCGAGTTACTCAGGTAGCTGGTTAACAGCTCCAGCTAAGGGCAAAGGAACATAGAATGAGCGAGGTCCTCCCCAGGGGGCTCCAGGGAGGATTGTGAAGGCCATGGAGCACATTTATAGCAACACTTCTGCCAGTGACAGCCCGTGGGGTGGGAAGGGATCTGGGAAATCCGAGGGAGGGCATAATGGGAATGAGGGTTCTATGCTAGTCCAATCTTTGAAAACTAAGCGGTAATCTCTTATTCTATCTAACTCTCTCAGCCCTTCTTCCCTGATCTCCGCTCTTTTTTTTTGCAATCCATCCCTCCCTTTCCCTTCCTACCCAGTCAGTGCAAAAAGTTGTGATTCATCTCCTGACATCGCCCATTTGCCTGAACTGGTCTAATTGCACTTTTGTGTCCAACCATCTACGTGTGAGCTCAAGGTGTATTTGCTGTTGAATCTGTTCAGTAATTTCTGCGCCCTCCACCCGTACCTTTTCCATAGCCAGGGTGCATCTTTGCCACCATATTGCCCATATCACTGCCCTCCTTCCTAGTCTGTACATGTTCCCATCAAAGCTCGAAGCTGTTCCTGCCGGCAACCAGCGTCCTGCCAAATGGTTTGCCATCACCAGGGCCAGGGGATGTCTGGTTCCATTTTCTGCCATATGCGGTCCACCACCTCCATATGTATTGGGCAGTTGGACACTGCATGAAAATATGTTCAATGGTTTCTGCCTTCTCGTGGAAGGGGAAGAGACTTTGACATCGTTGGCACCATGGAAGCAACAGGCCTTTTTGTTCAAGGTTTGTATTAACCAGTCGTTGGTTGGCAGGCAGCGGTGGGCTATCTTCCACTGCAGGGAGGTCATTTTCATGGGCTTGTACTTTTGTTCTTTAAACCGTTGGATTGGAGTCGGGAGAGCCCGATCCACATTCAATTGTCCGGCCCATCGATCATTAATTGTGTCCCTTAGACGCCGTTTAGGTCTAAGCATTTTATAGACTGATTTGACCGACAACTGGTGCAGACTAATGTGGCTTGTCCCGGGGGGACCCCTCTTTTGGGGGGGATTGCCAGACCCATTCCACTGGGTCCAAAGCCAGCTCCAGGATTGGTTTGTCTGGCTGGAACGCCACCTTCAGTCTTTTTTCTTCGATAACCCTTACTCGGTGCATTGATACTCTGTCCCTCCATTCCAAGTGATCTCTACTCCCTTGGAGGGTGCCTGTACTGGTGATGCCATAGGACTCAACTAAGACAGTTTGGGGCGACACCATATGTATCAGGCCAACCCTCAACGGGGTCTCTGAGCTTGTTACCCAATCACCTTCTCTCAAGGAGGGGCCGTTTGAGGATTCGGTATCACTTTAGTGAGATGGTTTCAGTAAGATTTTCTAGAGCTTCCTCAACGTGGTGGCAATATCTTAGGGTTGCTCGCAATTGTTCCCCTGTTTTCCAGTCTTGTCTTTCATTGTCTCATAAATCCCCTACCCTGAGTGTACCTAGTTCTTGCAGGGTGTTGATGAGCTCGTCATAACGCAACCCCTTGTGTCTGTTACCCATCTATTCCCAAAATACGGATCACATCCATCCCGGAGGAGGCGATTTCGGTATGTTCCTTGTTTGCGGACGATCTCACAATCCGCGAACAAGGAACATACCGGAATCGCCTCCTCCGGGATGGATGTGATCCGTATTTTGGCGATGTTCTTATTTGTCCGAAGGTTGACAGTTAATGCCTCCATGATGATTAGGAAAAGGAAGGGGGCAATAGGGTCTCCTTGGCAGATCGAATGTTCTAAGTGCAAGGGGGGCGTAAAATTTCCATTAACTTGGACACATATAGTGACGTTTTGATGCAAGATTTGTATCCAGCATCTAAAATCCGGACCAAAATTCAATTTTAACGAGACTCTTATCCAAAAACAGCCAATCCACATGGTCATAGCAAAATCAATGAAGATCAAGGCCGCATTCTGGCGGGAGTGTTTCGCAAGCTGGAGGATCTCGTTGATCAACAGGATCATGTTCTCTTGTATATTCCTATTTTTCATGAAACCAGTTTGTGCCGGATGAATGATATCTTTCATTACCGGAATCATCCTATTTGCCAGAGCTTTGGACAACATTTTGTAGACTACCGTGAGACATTTTGTAGACTACCGTGGCCTCTATCGAAGGGGTGATGTTCTGTAGTTTTTAGGTCCATTTTATTCCCTTTTTATATAAGAGCATTAGTATCCCTTGCCCCACCCTTTCCCCCATCTCTCCTGTGAGCCATACTTCGTTGTAGAAGTCCATAACTTCCCGACCCATAAAATCCCAATTGGTTTCCCAGAATTCCTTGGGGAATTCGTCTATCTCGGGAGCCTTGTCCTCCTTCATTTGGAGAAGAGACAGTCCATATTTCATTTTTGGAGAGCGGGGCTTCTAAGGCGATACGTTGTTCAAGCGTTAGTGTCTTGTTGACTGGTTATGAAAACTCGTTTATCAGGTGATCATGGTGTGACATGTCAGAATTGTCTACATCAGACTACATGGGACGAAAAAAAATCTTTGTAGAAGTTGTACGTTATCTTGGTGCAGCAAGCTGTGGTTGTGGTCGGGTCTGCTTCCCTAACATTCGGTTCGTAAAGTGCTTCAATTGTGGTTCTGTGAATATGTGCTTTAGCCAGGCTGAAGAAGTGGGAATCCATCACCCCTTCGATAGAGAAACAAGATAGTCGCGCCCTCGTTTGGGCTCCTTGCCATTTGTATTGAGCATGTCTGAAAAACTGATCTTTCAATTCCTATATGTGGGTTAGTAGTTCCTCATATTCTTGTTCCTGCCCTTGCAAAATTTGCTCTCGTTCTGCGTCTACTAGGTGCTGCATGATTGTGACTTCTTGTTGATATCTCTGAGCGGCCAGGTGTTTGGAATATTCGTTACATTTTTTTCGCCATGAAGAACAAACCATTATTGAACCAGGTGATTTGTGATGCTTATTGGGGGCGGTGGTCTTTCCAGAAGTCCCAGGCGTTCCATAGGTACTTTTGAAAGGAGTTGGTTTTGAGTAAGGAAGTGTTTAGTTTGTAGTAACAGGCCCCTTAGTCAGGCTGTTTACGAAATGTCCACACCGCCATACACATTCTATGGTCTAGTCTGGGATATAGGCTGGTCGGTAATATTGTTGTTACCGAGAGCCCCCCACCTAGTTCCTTTGAGGCCAGGATCAAGTCTATTCGGGATTTGGAGAGTCTGGCGGGGTCATTGTTTTGGATGCATGTAAAGGCCTTTTCAGTAGGGTAGGTGTGCCTGAAAGTGTCAAAACGTGAGAGTGGGGCACACAGGTCTTTCAACATTTGGTCGTCCTCTTCCGCGTTATGAACAGAGGTGTGGGGGACCTTCCATCTGTCGAAGCACCTATCTGGTGCAGCATTGAAGTCCCCTGCTAGGATCAGGGGGACATCCGGGGTGGGGATTGTTTCCATTTTCTGAAAAAAGGTCCTCCATTCCCGGGTCGTATTGGGAGCGTATACAACCGTTAGACCCTCCCCTATTTCCTGAGCAACTGGGTTCATTCTTGTGACTCCGAGTCTACCCCCTTGTTGATGATATTTTTCCTTAGAATCGTGCAAATACATGTGAGTAATTTGTTGGTCGACCATATATTGCTTGGCTTCAATTTCAGTTGTTGAGTGTCTAGGAGCATATTGTGTGTATGCCAAAGCAAACCAGCCTCCTTATTCTCTTCAAATCTCACATAGAGGTCTTTGTATGCCATCTTCAGTCCTTCTGTTGAAACACTAATGGTGGTCATTGCTCCCGGTTCGTAGTGGCCGGCGATGAAGTCTGTAACTATCTGGGTCTTTGATACCCCTTCCTTCTGCATATGCCATCCTTGTAGTGTCATTCCTCCATAGGCGGGGGTATATGGGTCTTCAGACTCAGCAGGTGACAAACCCAATTCTCATTTTTCGTTTTTTTTTTCTAATTGGCAATACCAGAATCTTATCCCCCTTCGGCATGCTTTTGTGATATAACCCTTTTCCAATTACATGGCGTATTTCAGCCCGCTTTGAGGGGTCTATTCCCTCTGCTTTGGCTGCCTCTCCCTCTCCCTGTTCGGGATGCGAAGTTATTAGGAGTTGTTGCATGTCCTCATTTGTAGGAGGCTGGTCGGGGGGTGTGGGGGGGTTTGTCAGTCTCCTTGAATGTGTCGGGCGTGTCTGTGGAAATAGGGGGTCGGAACTTCTGGTGCACAATGTTCCAGATTTTGTTCAAGACTTGTTGCCAGTCAGTTTTTTGGGGCAGACCCTGCTCTAACGCCTGTTTTAGGCTTGGACTCTCATCTAATAATGAAAAAAGCTGCATGTAGGCTTTGTCCAAGTAAATTTTGTCTTCTCCTGTGTATAGCACCCGGAGCTGGCCTGTGACGAACCATTTCACGAACCCATGCTATCTTTCGTACCCTTTCTTTTGCTTGTATCATACCAACCCCAGGAAAACCCCGTTTTGAGTTCTTGCTTTCGGGTGCCGCATTTTCCTTTTTGAGAGTTTTTTCGACTGCTGAGTTTTGTTTTTCTTCTCGCAAAGTCGGGAAATACATGGGAATTTACATGCGCCTTAGAGAGCGCACTGGGAATTGGGCTCGGTAGTTGGGAATTCCGGGATAAGCGGAACTTCGATGTGTCATTTTTGGGTGTGTGAATGTTTTTGGGCGCGTCGGGGAAAACTCTCAGAATTTTGCGTGAATACGAATAGGCGTAGGAATTTATTTTCCCGCGCCGTTTTTTCGCGCGTGGATATGGTCATTTCAATTTTGAATTAGGATAGAAGCAAACTGTAACTGTTTCGGTGCCTTTTTCTTTTTTTTGTTGACGACGACGTGGATGCAAAAACTTCCTCCTCTCTGTTCCCCGCATCGCTCCCTCCTGCGCCTCCCTTCCCTTCTCCCTCTTTTTTTTTCTCTCCCCGTAACTGTTTTTCCTTCTCCCTCTCTCTCTCTCTCCCGCCTTGCTTTCGCGCGCCCATTTCCCTTTCTTGATCATCTGAATCTTGGACCCGTTTTGCGCCACCTCTCGAGCCTTTTCTCTTCTCACCCTCTACGTCTGGCGTACGACGCCCGGTGGATCCCCCGATAACTCCCGCTCGCCAATCGGGAGCGTGGATCGATAGGACCTTCCTATCGTGCGACGAATCTGATTGGTTGAACCTTGAGTTCCGAGGGATCAACATGGCGTTCGTAAAGCACTCTTCTCAAAGTCTTCTCCTCCTGCTTCTCCTCTTACACCTCAACTTTCCTGTCGCCTTCTCCCCCTTCTATCTCCCCTGTCGCAACTATAAAACCCGCAAGCGCGTCCGCAAAGCTCTCTTACGTTCTCGACTCCTAAGCTAGCTTCCGGGAAGCAGTGGCTAGGTAGAGTGTGTTGATGGGAGTCCGAAAGTCCTGTCGGGCTGACGATAGGCTGGCCGATTGCGCGCTTGATCGCCACGATGGACTGTGGGATCCGAGCTAACCATGTCGAGCTTACGACAGCGGGGTGAGGATCGCAGTGGTGGGAGTTAGCACGCGACGGCCGGGATCGTAGGTGCGGGTATGAGGTTTGATGATTGGAGTTGAGTGAGTGATTGGCCCGGGGCCATATTGGAATTAACGGCGAATGCGCCTGTGTTGTTGCGGATCTTTACCTTTGGCGTGAGTGCATGGTGGTCATGTCGAATGTCTCTCTCCCAGATCTGGTCTCCACCTATCTCGACTCTCTCTCTCTCTCTCTCTCTCTCTCTCTCTCTCTCTCTCTCTCTCTCTCTCTCTCTCTCTCTCTCTCTCTCTCTCTCGCTCTCTCTCCCCCCCCTTCTCTTTTCTCTACTTTTGAACGGTGATGTGTCTCGATTGATTGTCTCTCGCTTTCTCCTCTAAGTAGGAGCAAATCGGTGCACTTCTTTTAAAAGAACTTCTTCCGGAACTCTTCTATTAGTCTCCTGGGTAATCCTCCTACGCAAGGACCCCGCCTTCTTGTCTTGTGGACGGTGAATGCGCAATGCGACCCATCTTTTCCGGTGCATGACTCTTCGCACCTTCCACCGTGAATGCATGTATGGAATATGTGACTCCTTTGTTGATTAGACGATTGTCGTCGGGATTTTGTTCGAGAATGCAAGAGTGTTTAGATCTGTAGCTCCGTTTGCACTGCGCATGCCATCTGCCTTATGCTGCACGACATCAGCAGTCGAGCCCCGAGGCAGCCCTGAGAAACAAGGCGCCCAGGGACCTACGTTGTGTTGAATTGATCGGACCCGTAGCCATATGCGTGATCAAGCTGATCTGTGTCTGCTCTCTCTCTTGTGTCAAAAAAATTGATTGGGGGACGCGCGAATCGCTTTTGTTCTTAATGACGTCTCAGGATATTTTGTGATTGATTGACATGTGGACTGACAAGTACCCTTCGATTGGGCACCAGCCTCCCGTATCTCCCATCCCAACGCGACCTTTTCCTTACAGTGAGGAAAGGACACGTGTATGTGAGTGGGAGGTACGAGAAGCCGTTGCACAAATCGGCGGGCAATATTACTTCCCTCCGGCCAACCGCTGTTCTGGGTTTGTAGAAGTCGGGCTTGTTATTATCGATACACACTTCCCACCTTACTCGGTATTGTTGCCATTTAACGAGTTGATTGTCATTCCATGGACGGCAGTAGAACCCCACTGGCCGCGCACTCTGTGCACCGAATGTCAGCGTTTGAGCGCTAGAAGTCCAGGGGTTTTGACTACCGTGTGCGGAGCAAAGACGAGCATAAAGAAAGAGCCACGTGGCTGAGACCCTCCACGTCAGACTCAGAACTAACCAGCGAACGACAACGAGATTTGATACGAAAACGAGACCCGTGAAGCGTGCCCAAGCCTTTCTGTTCTAAACGACGGGCTGTAGCGCGGTGGGAGGCACGACAATACTTTTTGGATTGAATTTGGATCTTTCCCTCTCTTCCCGCTTTACCGCGCGCACATTTTGCGACGCGCAAAAACGATCGACTTGCTCCATCGGACCAACACGGGGGATTTCAGTTCCGTCTTTGTCCCCACACTCAATTTCCAAAAATCCTTGGCACACCCCATCTTGCTGTTTTTCTGGGCCTCTTTTCCGCACAGCTCACACTCCGTACGAAAGACAGTACAGGGCGTGAGGTTGGTATCAGAGTCGACACGTGTCGGTTCTGATGATAGTAAGTCGAACTGGCGAGAGGTAGGAGAGACCCCCAACTAGATCATCGAGATCGCCTAGTGACCAGATCTCAGTCTGGAGCGGCTGCACCGGCAACAATGGTGGACGGTACTAAGGTAATCGTTAGCATCCCTGCCCCCTTCCCCTTCTTCCCCAACCATACCCATCCCGATGCTTGGTTGGAAGTTGTCGAAGCTCAAAACTACATCGCAACCGATCTTCCCCGTGTTCTGACTTAACTACTCCGCAATACATCACACGACTGGTTCAGAAAGCATACATGGGTAGATTGGGAGACTTTTAAGCATGCATTCTTGGCTCGATTCGACACGGTTAGTGAAGATGCCGCCTGCTACGTGCTAAAAAACCGACCCCAAGGACCAGGGGAACTGTTACCCGATTTCGTTGATCGATTTCAAACCACATTGGATAAATCCGGGCGAGATGAGAAATCTGCTCGAGATTTGTTTATTGATCACCTTCGAAATCCGACCTTGAAAGGGAAACTGCAGAAAAAGGTTCCGCCAAAAACAACCCAGTTATCGACTATCATTACTAAAGCGTTAGAACCAGACTTGGCTGATACAAAAAAATATATCGGCCAGGGAGACGAAGATATTACGGATACCATACTGGATGTAACGGCTAAAAGGCGATTGTGGTTGCAGGCGGTCGAACGATTTTATCCCCGCCCCGACCATGCTCTTCCCAGCGGAATCGTTTCCGATATCCCGACTGCTTCTCCTTCATCTCCCCCGATGAATCAATCGATCGCAGCCATCAGAAGTGGACCTTCATCTGAGCCCCCCTCGCCGACCGTAACCAATCTACACCTTGCCCAAATGATCTATACGGCTACTACCAAGCAGTCCGGATGGATGAGCAACGTGATCCAAATGCAAGCCGCTCATAAGGAACGGTTGGAACAGATAATGAGCAGGCTCATTAAGCCTAACCCAGCTCCTGCTCGGCCTGCCCCTGCGTCGTTTCCACTCTTACCTGCTCCAGGATTCGCCCCTCAGTTTCCCAAGTCTGCTAATCCAGCAGGAAAGATCGAATGCTTCAACTGCAAACAGCCCGGGCATTTTGCTCGAGACTGTCTGCAGCCGAAACGTAATCAGCCCCCCCCTGCTACGGCCCCCGTCGCTCTCAATCAAGGTCGAGTGGCCGCTCTGATCGATACGGACCCTGGAAAAGAACCCGTGGCATACGCCCCGGAGCAGCCTTCCCCCTCGACGACAATGGCGTCGACATCAGGAGCTTCCTTCTCTGACACTGCTGACATAGTCGAACCCCTTAAGTATCTTCATCTCGCCGGAATGATCGGAGCGATCCGATCGGCCCAGGATGTTTTCGAATGGGTCGATCGCGAATCCAATCCCGGACCGCAGTTTCGGACAAGAGATATTGACGTGTTAAAAACGCTCAAGCAATTAGATATTTGTGTACCTATCCCAGTAGGACATCTGCTCACCATATCTGAATCAGCGAACGATAAACTTCTACAACATTGCCAGAAGAATCAAAAGCGCTTCACCTATCAGCGCATACAGCGGATGTTGAAGAAGAAGGAAGGAGGTGANCCCTCGCCGACCGTAACCAATCTACACCTTGCCCAGATGATCCATACGGCTACTACCAAGCAGTCCGAATGGATGAGCAACTTGATCCAAATGCAAGCCGCTCATATAGAACGGTTGGAACAAATAATGAGCGGCCTCATTAGGCCTAACCCAGCTCCTGCTCGGCCTGCCCCTGCATCGTTTTCACTCTTACCTGCTCCGCCTGCTCCAGGATTTGCCCCTCAGTTTCCCCAGTTTGCTAATCCAGCAGGAAAGATCGAATGTTTCAACTGCAAACAGCCCGGGCATTTTGCTCAAGACTGTCCGCAGCCGAAACGTAATCAGCCCCCCCCTGTTGCGGCCCCCGTCGCGCTTAATCAAGGTCGAGTGGCCGCTCTGATGGATACGGACCCAGGAAAAGAGTTCGTGGTGTACGCCCCGGAGCAGCCTTCCCCCTCGACAACAATGGCGCCGACATCAAGAGCTTCCTCCTCTGACGCTGCTGACATAGTCGACCCCCTTGAGTATCTTCATCTCGCCGGAATGATCGGAGCGATCCGATCGACCAAGGATGATCTCGAATGGGTCGATCGCGAATCCAATCTCGGACCGCAGTTTTGAACAGGAGATATTGATGTGTTAAAAATGCTCAAGCAATTAGATATTCGTGTACCTATCCCAGTAGGACATCTGCTCACCATATCTAAAGCGGCGAACGATAAACTTCTACAACATTGCCAGAAGAATCAAAAGCGCTTCACCTATCAGCGCATACAGCGGATGTTGAAGAAGAAGGAAGGAGGTGAGGAATTTGCACCCCTCGAGTTAGATACAAAAGAACCTGAACCCGAAGCCGCACGCATAGCCGCCATCTCTTTAGCAGAAAAGGATCACTTCGTACGAGCTCCACCAGTATTATGAAAAAGTGCGGAATGTGACTCCGAAGTTTGGGGTAAGCCGTTTAACGCCCTCATCGACACAGGGTCTTCTGGAGTAGCCATATCGTTAGATACTGTCAAAAAGACGGGACGACTTGGATCCATTCGCTGAGGATCAATCTGAGACCTATTGAAGAAGCTCAAGAAAAAATAAAGGAAAGTTTGAAAAACTATGAATAACTGTTGACCTCTTTTCGAATGCTTAGAACCCCTAGACTCCCAAAAAATCATCCATCCATCCATCCAAATGTACCCTCTGTAACTGGGCATGGGAATCCACGAAGCATCTATGGATTACATGACCCTTCTCCGGTTGTATCTAGGGTTGGTGGCAATCCAACTGGAAGAAGATCGTCAGTACAAATTTTTCATGGACTGAGAAATGGATCCTGGGTCACGTTCAAGGCTTGAGCTACATTCTTCAGGTCATTTGAGGCATCATCTGCTGGGAGATATGGTTAAGTCAGGAATGCAGTTTTATTAAGAGGAGAGAAACCAGCCTTCTTGGCTCTAAAGGCTACAATTTGTTTGAATATACGCAGAACCATTTGGGCTGACTGACACCGCAAAGCTCATCAAGCATCTACACAGGATATTGGTAAGCTGTAGTTTCATAAGACCTGGTGTATTAATGAGTAATAATGACCACTTTGCAAGCATCAACGATCAAGGGAAGTTGAGGTTGGCATCGTGGCTCAGGTTCGAGCCTCAAGAAGTCTTGCCTCAAGGTGTGATCAGATAGACTATAACTATAATTAAGCCTAGCTTGATTTCAAGTTGTTCATACAACTTTAGCTAAGAGGGCTACATTTAAACCACAGTACATCCAATTGTCGGCCGTGGACTCTTTTTGGAGGCCGCCCTCCGCCGATTCGATTTATCTGCGGCGCTGGGCATCCAAAAGTCTCGTAGCCGACAAGTTTTTTATTCAGCAAGGTTGGGGCAATGTACTTCAGATTTAAGCTCTATATGCCACTATTTTGATGAGACTGATGAGTCTGAGTTTTTAATGAAGGGACGATGGACCCGATTTCCAGCACAGTATTTCCCCGGTTTGTTACCAATTCCACTGGGTAGAATTGTGGGGACCCCCCCCGCGCCCCCCCCCCTGCCCCGAAAACTTTTATTGGAAGAAAAAGAATAAAAAAAAAACACTGCAGTGAAAAAAAAAAAAAAAAGTTAAGTGACTTAAGCTTTTAAGATGATGATATAGTGGCCCCGCTACGAACCTCGGGGGTTTAGAGATGGTGGTAAACCTGCCATGAACCAGGTCTGTGTTTCGGCCAGATTCATGACAGTCTACAGTGAGTTGGGCACCTTGATCCTTCTCCTTAGTCTCTTTTCGCAGCAGCTAGACCTTACAGACACCAATGACACCAAAGGACAGGGGATGGGCAAGGTCGTCCACCGCATCTAAAGCAGATGTATTACTGGCATACTCAACATGTTTGGAGCAATGCACCTAGTCGTAATTGCAGTCAAATGCATTCAGAAAAGTCACAATGTGAGTATGCTCCGAGGGATACCAGCAGGATCAGGGGACACCGATTGGTTCCCCATGCGCCACGTGCCCCCCGTGTGACGTTCAACCTCATGGTCTGTGCTGTCTTCGGGTTGGAGTGATAAAATATGTGGAACAGACCCTGAAAGAACAACAAAATGAGGTGTGCCAAGAATATTTGGAAAAATTGAGTGTGAGGATACAAACGGAACTGAAATCCCCCATGTGGTACCAGTCAAGTGACAAATGGCCGTAGCCACCTGGGACAGAAATAGTGCGTGCCGCTTTCAAACGTTCTTTTAATCCAAAAATATCTTTGAACTTCCATTCAGGCTACTGATATATTTTCGAATGGAAAGGCGGGGGTACACACGTGGGATCTCATTTTTGAGTTAAGTCCCGACGCCGTTTGTTACTGAGCTCGGGGAATCTTTTGTGGATGACCTCAGCCTGGTCGCTCTTTTTCGTCCTTGCCACGGGTCTGGTAGCGGAACCCACCACATGTCTGGTAACAAAACCCCTTTTCCCGATAAAGCTCGGTGCGGCCACAATCGCTACACAATGTGTTAGGCCAATGAGGTGCCACCGCCGTCCACGGGATGACAATCAACTCGTTAAAAGGCAATAACAATGAGTACGCGGGAAGTGAGTATCAATAATGACAAAACCAGCACGTACGAATCATGAGCATCTTGTTTCGGGCGGAAAATAGTCGCATGCGCAGATCAAGATGACGGCTTCTCGTACGTCTCACTCAAATACACACGTCCTTTCCTCGTTATACGGGAACGGGCGTGGCGGGGATACAGGAAGTCGACACCCGCTCAGATTGGGGCAATTGGTCCACATGGCTCAAGTGAGGCGGGTTGCGTACGTCTAATCAATCCATTATTCGATCAAAACAACAAACAGGCACCACGCTATGCATTATCTTCCATTCATCGTGCAAAACCGATTCAAGACGTACGTTCATGCACTCCAATTAGTCGAGAGAACAATCATTCTTCCTGCGTGCAAGCAATTAAGCATGCATCGATATGATCACATCAGATTCCTAATTCGTTCCCGTCATAAAGGTAACAACTCAATCGATACATATGTCTGAGAGATTACTCATGCATTTACCACTGGATACCAAGGAGTAGAGAGACAGAGAGACGGGATAAGATCACCTGATCTTGCTGGCCTCTTTGAATTCAACGACGATCGTGCTCGCGAGACCCGATTGAATTTAACGAGACAAGCTCGCAAGACCTCGGCAGCTGGTAGGGATGAGGGAGTTATCAAAACATTCATGCATTCATGAAGAGGATAGCAAGAGAGAGAGAGAGAGAGGGAGGGGCATATAAGGGCGAAGGAGGTGGACGGAACCGTAGCTTGACCGAAAAACGGGACTAAAGACAAAGAAGGATCACACAAATAGAGTTGAGAACCAAAACCGACAATCTGACGTGACTTAGCTTCCAATATAAGAAGAGGAGGAACCGAAGATCAAAGTCGTGCAAGCCTTTTGCTTCTCTGACTATGGCCTCAGGTCATACAACCACTTGTACGCATACACCTTCTTTACCTTGGTACTAGCAATCCCGACCGCCACATAACGGCCTCCACACCGCAGCGATCGTCACCCCGCCAACTCAGCTTTTACACCGACTTTCCCAGATCTCGCAGCCCGTCACGGCCACCCGACGCACAACCTTGCATAACTACAATCACCTCGTCAGGACTTTTCTACTCACCGTACATACACCTCACCTAGCCACAACTTCCCGGAAGTTGGCAGATAGGTTGATAGAGAGTTTTTCGGATGCGCTCGCGGATTTTTAAATTGCGAAAAGGAGATAGAAGATGGGAGGGAACGGGGCGGGGGTAGGAGGGGGCGAAGTGATAGTTCAGGTAACTCGTCTGGGGAAAGTCATATTGATCTTTGCAGGTGCCTTCTCAGCCAATCAGATCACAATGTGAGAGGAGTGTCTTCCTTACACGATGTTGCCTGATGGCTCGATTACCCTGAAGGGGGGGGGGGGGTCGGATAGGGATTTTCTGTATGAGGATGAAGGCGGGAAAAAGGAGAGCGCGAAGAGTAGTGCAGAGCGGGACTAAGACTCGGACGAAAAGAAGCGAGAGAGTGAAGCATAGGGAGAGGGGATGAAAAACAGTTACAGATGGAGGAAAGAATGCGCGAAGAAGAGAGAGGCGAAGATGGCATGGGATAGTAGGAAGCGGGGAGAGTTTGCATACATGGCACCGGCATAGAAACAAAAAGCCACCAAAACATTCTGGCTCTAAAACTCATTTAAGATTGAGAAATTCAAAAAGGATATCTGCGCCCGAGATTGGACACGAGAAAAAATTATACGCCTATGCAGATCCTATTGGGAATTCACAGAGTCTTCAAGGGCGAATTTAGGAACATGCATTTGCAAGAAATGACACGTCAGCGGGAAGCGCGGCCACAAGTTTCAGAATTCCCAACTGTCGAACAAAATTCCTAGCGTGCTCACTAAGGCGCGCGTAAGCCGTACGTAAATTCATGGATCGCCGAAGAGAAATTGTGAAAAAAGTCCACAAAAAAGAAAAACAACAAATCTTGAAAAGTGGGAGGTCCTCATCGGCCATTGGTTCCATGCATACCACCAAGTTCACCAACCAAAAAGAAGGGTACCCCTAAAGCCCGTTAGAGATCGAAAAGAAAAGCATGGATAACGAAACTCAGGGCGTTCAGGTACAGAAGCTGGTACTTCACACCCACCCCCCAACCCACCTCGTGTTTTCAACTTTTAAGTTTTAACCATGTTTCGATTTATGTCTGTCATCCCTGTGCAGGGGCCATACTAGTCTTCAGATGTCCCCAAGGATGCACCTATTCAATCTGAAGGGGCCGCAACAGCGGCCTGTCAGGAGGGGCTGGTGGGGGGAAACACCGGTTGGCCGTGAAGGAACAGTTGGGGTTTTGTGAGACATGTCATACCCCAGACACCGATCATGTTCCACAATATCCAACATTTCTACGCGTTCATAGAATGTTGGTTGCAACACCAGACGATGGGCCTCGCTCCACTATTCCCGGCATGCACAAAAGACAAAAATAATATCTTTCCATGTTCTACCGGAAGATTCACTCTTGTTTTGTGCATGTCGAGAGTAGTGGAGCGAGGGCCGATGTCCTTTAGAATTGTCAAATGAAAGACAGTGTTGCATGATATTACTACGCAAACGTCTGCTGTCCTTGCATTGACCGCGAAAGATCCTTGCTGCTCCTACCCAACCTAAGCAAAGCTATACATTCTTCTCTCAATTTCACCTCACACTACCTACCCACCACTACTCCCGAGTCCTAACTATAGTCATATGGGGAACCTGCCTGCCTTTCGATTCTCCAGCACCTCCAAATCGATACCAGATTTAAGAAAAATAGAAATAAAAATTGTTTCCATCTCGGGACATCCGTGTGCCAATTGGTAAGGAAAACGTAATAATAATAATAATAATTAAAAAAAAAAAAAAAAAAAAAAAAAATCCTGAAGGCACACTCGCACTAAGAGCCTCGTTCCACACCACTAGAGAACTCTCAAGTTTCAAGTGCGCCCTCCAGGTGCACTATAGGCCGCCCTTGAAATCGGCACCCTGGAAACGAAAACACCCTGGGGCCCCGTTTCGTGGCCCGGACAGATGTATCTGTGGCCGTAATTGCCATCAGATACATTTATCCGGGTTCGTAGATGTGTCCAGGAAAGTGCTAGTGTGAGTATGCCCTCACAGTCCTCACTATCAACGAACTTTTAAACAGAATATCAGATCTTATTTCTTTGCTGGCACATTTCGTTTGCAATCGATTAGCCAAACCAACGATCTTCCATTTCAAGCAGAAGGTGCACTTTCGCTGGGACAAAAGAATACCCCTACTTTCCCATGCGGTGTACCAAGGTCGGTCCCGGTTTTTCGTTTTCCCCTCCCATCCCCCCCCAATCCTTTGGGCATTTGACATTATCATGTGCGAAGTGTATGCAGCGGCCATAAGGATGCCTGCACAATTCAATCAACACCCACGCCCACTCAAATTGCAGTTTAAACCGCCAGTTCTTCCGGAAGTCACGCCTCGCATGTGGCGAGCCATTGCTACAGTAGCGCAGTGTTTCCACTTCATGAATTTATGTCAGCGCCCCAGGCCGGGCATGCCCGTTCGTCCCAGCACGTCGTGCTGCACATGCGGCCGTGACTTTGGGAAGAAATGCTGGTCTGATGAAGCTAAGCACACCTACCGTCTTCCCCCGAACACAACACACCCTCATTTTGGCTGTATCTGGCCGGAAATGTAACTCGTATACATTCATTTTTAGGGTTCGTTATGTTCGGGGGAAGACGGTAGTGTGTCTGTTGTACATACCCTTCGAGCCTTGGTGTTGCCCACCTCTGAAATACCAAACCATCATGAGCAACTTAGAGCAAGAGCATGCTTGGGGACAGTGGGAGCCACCAGTACCTCCACACCTCTTTTTTTCCAAGTGGTGATTTTGCCCCCCCCCCGCCCCCCCCCCCTACAATACTCGACCACTGCAGGAAAAGGGCCAGATTGGCGCTCTTATGGCCCTCTGCCATCAGTCTCTTTGCTCGAGCAGGCCAAGTGACTCGACTGTTGCCACAGCGAAGTGCTAACAACTGCTTTCTCACGGGTAGTGGTTTTGATCAGTAATGTCCAACCTTGGATCCATCCATGCACACACGGAAACAAGCCGGTACCCTTCGCCACAAGAGCCAAGTCCCATGACACGACGTACAAAAGGGGAACCATAAGGTAAAGAAAGGGAATCAGAATGTAAGGACATCATCATATCTGATTCAACAAAAAAAGAAGTCCAATGGCTGCTGTTTCTTGACCTCTGCCTTTCTTTGAAGTTTCAACATCGACATCAACGTCAACATCAACATAACTATTAAATTGTGAGGCAGGCCTCGGGAGATGCACCCTCCGGGACCGGCAAACATGAGGCCCATGCGGCCGTTGCACGGGACATGCTGTGTTCCACGGAGTGCTGGGTGGCAGTTTTTTTTTTTTTTTTTTGTACAGGCGTCGTTAGGCCGAGGCTAGCTGGCACAGAGATCGTCATCAGCGAAAAAAATATGGAGCAGCAACTTTGTCATGGCCTGAGTTCAAAAAGGCGGTTGTAACTCGGGCAGTGGAGTCAGGGCGGTAGTTCCTAATAGGCACTTGTGTTCCATCGGTACCAGTCCGTTCCCAAGTATTCTGCTACCGGCCTGTCCCACTTTTTTTAGGCAGAGCACGGGACTAGTTACCAGCCTTTACCGTTGCTGGAGACGGCCGAGCCGGGTGAGTGCACAGAGAGAGAGAGAGAGAGAGAGAGAGATTGAGCGTGTGTGTGTATGTCTGAGACGCGCTCGTGCGCCCCCCTCCCTGCAACCCGCAACCCCCCCGCCCCCAACTCGTGTCCTCGTCTTCCTTTTTCCAACGAAGGGTGCACACATGGTGGACACGGAGGGCAGGCATGTCTGCGTGGCTGTGCGGCGGTACGTGCGCATGAGCGCTTACTAGTTGCTGCTTGCTGGATGGTCATCACAGTCATCTCTCTCTCTCTCTCTCTCTCTCTCTCTCTCTCTCTCTCTCTCTGTGTGTGTGTGTGTGTGTGTGTGTGTGTGTGTGTGTGTGTGTGTGTGTGTGTGTGTGTGTGTGTTGTGAGTGCAGCGAACCCTCATTATGGCTGTATAGTGCCGGAAGGAGAGCTTTACATAACCAGTGTACACAAGCTATCCTTCCAGCCTGATACAGCCATAATGAGGGTGCGCTGTGTTCAGGAGGCGCACCCTCTCTCTCTCTCTCTCTGAGTGCGTGCACTCGTGCATGCCACAAAGAGAGAGAGAGAGAGAGGGCAGGGGCGCACCTGCCACGTTCCTCTGACCGCGACCCTGCACTTCACACCGCCGTGTTCTATCCTCCACAGGGCGGAGGGGGCAGGAGGGAAAGGGGATGACAAGACAAGACGCGGAAGGGGGACTGGGGGATGGAGGGAACGGGAATGGCAAAATGGGGTGTGGGCCTCCTTCGAAAACGGACGCTCCTCATTGCAATGGCCAGGTAGCTGGGAGCAGACTGCTACGGGTACCCTTCCAGCGAAACGGCCTGGGACAGCCCGGGAAGGCAGACTGTTACGGGCACAAGTTCCAGCCTGGGACATCCTGGGAAGACCTGGGACCCATCGGGACAGTCGTACAGGCCTTTTCGAACTGTGGGCCTGCTATTACCGCTTGGCCCTGTTTTTTTTTCCCTTTTCGAACTGCTACCATGTCTTTAGTGCCAGTTTGTGTTTTTTTTTGCCTTTTCAAACTCTAAATCTACCGCATCCGCCGTTGTTTCTTTATTTTTTTTTGGCCCGGCCGGGCAAGTGGCCCCCGGGCCGCTCTGGTAGCCTAGACAGTGCTACCATACCAAGGAAAATTCAGAGATCCCGTAGTAAGAACAGTCCTGTCCAGACCCATAGATTTCATATTTCCAGATTCGTCCAACTTCGTATTTCGGAAGCATGAACAGTATATTGAAATACATTTGTACTCGTTTTTTCTTCTTTTTTTTTTTCTTTTTTTTTTTTTTTTTTCAGTTCTGTTGGTAATTTAATACTAATAATGGAATGTAATCATTATCTACCGGGCTAAGTCCTGTGGCACCTGCCGGGCCGCCAAGCCCCTGTTACATGGCGGGCACTACTGCTGCCAACTCCTTTAACATTGTCGCTAGACTGCCAGTACCACATTCCTGTCCTCTCATCCCGAGTGTGTAGCCTGGTCGTCCGGTCCCACTTGGGACCAGAGTGGGACCAGAAGACCGTATCGGTTTGTCCTGCTACCGTCTTCCCCCGAACACAACGCACCCTCATCTTGGCTGTACCGGACCGGAAATATAGCTTGCATACGTTCAATTTCAGGGTGTGTTATGTTCGGGGGAAGACGGTAGCTTCACCACAGAACCTCTGGTCCCACTTGGGACCAGAGTACGCTCTGTCTTCCAACTCGCATTTCTGGCATGCAGGATGGACAGGATTCCAGAAGGGTGGGGCCAAGTTCGAGGACGGTGGTTTGGGGTTCGGGGGGGGGTACACTGTATATGGAGGTGCAGCTGAGGAGATTAGGGGCAGTGCGAGGTGGTGGGCCGAGGCTTACCCTAAGCCTGGATGCAAACAAGGTTTAGCGTTAAGTTAACCATGTGACCTGCAAACAAGGTTTAGTGTTAAGTTAACCATGTGACCCACTAAGACTTTCTCAGAGGTTTGCGGTGAACCCGCAATGCACTGGCATCACCTGCGTTAACCCACCAGTACTCCCCACCAGTACTCTCCCTGCCATTCCCTTCCCATTCGCTGTATATAACTGCAACTTTTGGTGTGGCAGGCTCGAGCTTCATCAAACTACCGGATCTCTTTGGCGGGCAACTGCCACACCGGTCGATATTTCTCTGGCGTGAAGTACCAATCCACCTCGGGAAAAAGAGGCTCAGTGATAGTGGTGATTCAAGGAATCAGGAGAAGGTGCTGTTGTTTTATGAAACTTTTTTCCTCAGGCTTTCTTCCAGGGGGTCGTCATCATTCCATTACCATAAGCACTGGCCCTAGGATGACAAGGACCGCGCAGCACAGCGGGCGTGTCCAACACCACCCTGCTCCCACAAACATCATTTGAGCCGATCCACTGCCGCACTGGTTCTGCACATCCCACCACTCCTCCATTCATTTCCAAAACTAATCTTAAGACACCATGAGCAGCTGGGTGTCGAGGTCCAAAAGTGAAAGTCAAAAACAAGGAAAGGAAAGGAAGGAAAGCCCCACCTGTTCATCACCTCTTACGTACAAGACCAGCCACATGGATGACAGGTTGAGCCCTGGCTGCCCCGATCCCCATGTGTCACAAGGACCCACTTGCACGCAGCCAAAAGGCAAAAAAGAGGTAAAGAAGAGGCGGAGGAAACCAAACCTCACAGAGGCAAGAGAAAGAGAAAGGTCAAAGAAAAGACGAAGGAAAAAAGCAAATGACACATCCCACAGATAAACCAATTGCCACTGTCAGTCTGTCACTACAAAGTTCAACATATTTTTTTCTTTTTTTCTTTTTTTTGTTTTCTTTTTTCTTTTCTCCAGAAATTTGTACTTTTTTTCTTTCTTTCTTTTATCTGTCCTACAATTAGTGCTGCTCCCCACGAATAGATTGGAGTATTCATTTATATATAAAAAAAAAAAAAACTTCTCAGTGTTGCTCCTGATCGCTTGATTCTATTGACCAGTTAGGAAGAGGAGCCCCCACCCTGGCATATAGGACAGGCACGCTGAGGATGACGTGGATATTCACAAGGATACCCAAGGAGAGCTACTTCGGCACGGCATTCAAAAGGAAGGAGACCCTGAACAAGAAGGGCCTTGCAAACCCTCCCGACCTTCAGAATGACGCAGGCGACAAAAAAACAGATTACACATCCCTCACCCAAAAGGTCAATTGTGATGCTTTCCGAAAAAGGGAACGAACCTTCCCAACGTTTCCGGACCACATACAAATCACTCACCACAGAACAGAGAGCCCTGCACGCAACTGGAAAGCGGGAACCAAAATCTTTTACATAAAAAGTCTACTGTCGCTAGACAGCGAAGAGAAGTAAAGCACACATCTCTGATGGACACCTCATGTCCTCGAGAGATTCAACCACCACCCTGTCCCCCTAGCATCGTCAAGCACAAGAGTGGAAAATGAATCCAAGAATATCAGAGGGACACACAGAAGATGTCACTACTCGCCGCAACTTTCCGCACAGACCTCCAATTGTGTTCTCAGACAGTTTATCGAAACAACATGCTCCTGTCATCGGGAGTGGCATGAAGACGTCATCCTTGCTACGACTAGCCGTCCATGCACGGTTCTTCTCTTCCTCACTGTCTCCCTCACTCATAACTGCCCAAAATACCATCATAGCATTTACTCCTGGAAAGAAGGGGGGGAGGGAAGGGAAGGCCCGATGCATTTGACAATAAACGACCAGAAGCGAAGAAGCACGCATCGAAAACTCACAGGCCGCAGAGAAGGGGGGAAGGGAAGGCCCGGTACATTTTACAATGAACGACCAGAAGGGGGAAGAAGCACACATTGAAAACTCACAGGCCGCAGACCGTCATACTCAGCAAGCTGTAGAGAGTCGTCTGTTTTGTTTTGTTTTTCGATGCCGATCGATGATCTGCTGAACGCCATGGGCAAGAAAGAAGGTGCCCCGCTACGCAACTGAGCCCTGCTACGGCTATATGGCAGCAATGTGCAAAAAAAGGGGGATGCAGAGAGTCGCTTGGTCAGCTGTACCATTGAATAAAGCTTCAGGTAGTCTCACAGTGAGCATGCTAGCAGCTCATCCTCCTCAAACCGTGTGTCTTGCGATCAAGTAGGAGATGAGAATCCGAGGTCTTCAGCACACCACCACCTTTCAGGACAGAACCGGAACTCGTAGACCCCCCCCTCCTCCCTGCCCGCCCCCCGCCTCCCCCCTCTCCCTCTTCTCAGTGATCCTTTGACATTTGCTGGTCAGTAGTTCATTTATGGGTACAGAGTCGCTAAATCGCCGTGCTTAGAAGGGTTGCACGTAATCAGTCCACTTGCAGTCAGAGACCTCCAATCGGAACTGCTGCCTTACAGATTGATTGATTACACCACTCTTTTCCCAACAAAAGAGTGCTCACTTGATAAGAAATTTCCAAATCTCCCTCACCCTGTCTGCCTAGATTACACTGAAGAGTCTTATATAGCATGAATGGCAAGCGAAACAAGATACAACGGGGCGGGAGACAAATAGGTAAGAACAGGGAAAACAGGGGTTAGGCACATAAAAAGTTTGAAACTCAGAAGGCCATCACTCAGCCTTCCTGTTGGTGCATGCTGATCTGAATGTAGACGGGATGCCAACCCAACAAGAATGTGCATGCGAGATTGCCACAAAAAAATGTAGGTAGTTAGGACGACGAGCAAACACACAAAACCGTCTCTCAAAGTTTCTCGTAGCATACATCACCCCTGGACATGTATACCACCATTATGAGGGCTGCACACACACACACACACACACACACACACACACACACACACACACACACACACACACTACAGTCACATACTAGTACAATGTTTTGAATCTACCTCAGAAACACTAGCCCACAGGAACTTCATCGATCCTCTTCCGCCTAAGCCAGTAGAACATCGAGACAGAGCAAGTTGATGCCGCACGTGCTAGTGTTGGAAATGTACACATAGCGAACCAATCGTCACAATGTCGAGCAGAAGCCCTGGAGGACCATGACGAGTGACGATGAGATTAGCTAGCGCGCCATGACTACGTCTTTGACACTCCTGCTGGCAACTCAAGGAGCACGGCAGCGGCAGCAGCAGCAGGAGCGAAATTCAGGCGGGGGCTCCCAAGGATGCTTTCAAGAAGACTGCATCCAAAAAATGTGCAAGTCCTGGATTGCTTGTGGCAGCGCTTGCAGCATTCATGGGCTACGAAGCCGCATTGTCGTCCCCTCATATACACAACCAACCCTTCGTTAATCAACACAGATGTCTTATGAGGGAAGACGGCAAACCTGCTCCTTCTCCTCCTCCAATGCAAATGGACTTCAAATAGCTTTGCAGCAGGCAGAGATCTTTGGAAAAAAGACCAGCTCTTCTAGAAAGCAATGATGAATAATGCGCATCGTATGGGCCAGATGCCTTGGGAGTGAAATAGGGCACATCTTACATCTTACAAGCAAGGTGCGTAGCAGAAAATGCGAAAGCATACACACCTGCAAG
>BFEA01000094.1:151423-167067 GCA_003427395.1 Chara braunii
TGATGAATAATGCACATCCTATGGGCCAGATGCCTTGGGAGTGAAATAGGGCACATCTTACAAGCGAGGTGCATAGGAGAAAATGCGAAAGCATAGACACCTGCAAGCCTGTGATCCATCTTTCTTCTGTACAAGAAAGGAAATGTTACACTTTGAGGTAGAAACAGTCAGCTGCGTTTCTGCACATTACAGTCGATTGGCATAAAGAATGAACACCCATAACCAATTAGTAACGACGTCCTCGCCGCATATGTTAGAACCACCACCTGTTAAAAAGACATCCCGCCGCAAAGCACTTTGAATCTCTACAAGAGAGACCACCGACAGATATAAGTTCCATCGTTCCAGGCATACCTGGCCACACACTGTTAATGGTTGGTTAGTGCAAGGGCATGAGAGCTTTGCCCAAACGTACGGACAAAAATGTGGGTGTGTCCTAACTATTCCATTAGGAGCAATACGCCCCTAAGTAAATTGAATCCCCTCCACTCATCGGGAGTGCCTGTACCGCCGATCCCTGCGGCAGCGGGTGGATCCACGCCTATCCTTCAGCTCCAGGCGCTGTTCCCCGACGGGCACGCCATCAGTGTTAGCTTTCATGGGATTATGTGCGAGAGCCTGCAGCTCCAGACCGATCCGTCGAAGATGGGTTTCTTTCTGCCTCTGCACAAACCACCATACAGAGTTACGCAACACACAACAGACAACACGCACGGAGGCAAAAGGCCAACGCGCACGGGCTATCAGAAAATGTGTGGGGAAGGTAAGAGCCTAGGGAGTCGACCCAAAGCATATAGTACACAAACACAGCAATCACGATAATCATAGCAGCTGTTGAAGCCGCCGGAGCTCCTAGGGGATGCTGCTGCACTGCTGCGAGGCGCAATTGGCATCAGATTGTTTAACATAGCAACGGCATAACACGACCGACCGATGGGCCTTCGCTTGCTTCCCTTTTCATGGATGAGGTCGCCATGACAGCAGTGCCATCAACACCTCAGAATGCATAAAAGGAGGTGTAGAGACAGAAACGGCCGACAAAGGGGAACAGCAAAGGGACAGAGGACAAGGAGTGTGTCCTTTTCTGCTTTCTTTTTTGCTTCATTTAAACCACCAGTACACCCGGGCCGGCAGGCCCCTGACTGCGCACCAAGCTGTTCTGAACCGCCAGCGGCTCACATATTTTCTTTTTTGGCTGTCGCCGCCAGCCATTGTGGTCGGCCTCCGAAATCTTTGTAGGCTACGAGTTTCTTTTTCAGCAAGGCTGGGGCAATGTACTAGCAGTTTATGCCGCCAGTCGGTACACGCCCCAGCCTTGCTGAAAAGAAAACCCGTCGCCCATCCAGAAAAGTCGGCTCCAGCGCGTCGTCGACAAATCGATGGCCGGTGTCGCTTTTCAGCCTCTGACACGGCCCCCGGTCGATGTGAGGCATGTACTGGTGGTTCAAGGAGCTAGTTCCCACAACGTTGGCCATCAATACCGAAGGGAAAGAAATCTGGCGACAGTCATGGGCAAGGGACGAAGAGTGTGAGGGGGACGTTTTGTTTTACCTTTTCCCTTTTCAGAGGAGGGTGGTTATCAGCAAAGGGGTCCAGTTTTTCTTCTTTGCAAGAAAGAGGAGGTTCTCACAATGGCGACAAACTTGAACAAGTCAGCAAGGGGCGCTCAGAGACGGGAGCTTCGTGGATTGGCAGCATCCACACAGTGCTACATGCGAGAGGCAGTGTACAGAAAGGCATGTCAGAGGGAGGAGGTAAGGGGTCTACTTTTTCCCTAGGCAAAGGAAGCTGCCACAGGGATTCTGTCAAGACATCCGAACCATACGATGAAGTTCAGAGGTAGGGATCGAAGTCCAGGAGCAGGGGCTCCTCCATAAAGGCGTTAACACACTTAAGAGGCAGGCGGAGCAGGAGGAGGAGAAGACGTCCCATTATTTCCTTCACTTTAGGAAGCAGAGGTCCTGCAACAGCAATACGTCTGAGATACTTGATAAATAGTAGTGGTGCACTGAAAGACAGGAATGGGAGACCAAGGGAGGAGGCGAAAGAGGAGGAAACGTTGGACTGTTTGATAGGGGAAAGGACAGGAAGATGGGAGACAAGGGGAGAGCCAGGGACTCTTAGATGGCCTAGCGAAAATATGAACTAGGAGGTATTTGGTGATGAGGGAGGGATACATCCTCATGTTCTTCACTATAAACACCATCCCTATCATCATCATCATCATCATCATCATCAACCCTACCACCACCAGGAGTAGCAGTAGATGTTGATGCTATTTTGTCATAAGAGGGTATTCCATCACCACCTTTCCTACCCTTCCTCCGCTCTCTCTCTCTCTCTCTCTCTCTCTCTCTCTCTCTCTCTCTCTCATCACCACTATGTTATCATTATCGCAATGATGGCAAGCACAGCTGCGCAGAGAATGGGGCTGAGCCATGCATTTCTAACAGAGATGTCGAATCACCTCTCTGGACGCAGAGATAGGTAAACACTGCAGGTCTGCTACTGTCTTCACCCGAATAGAACGCCAGATCATTATGCCTGTATTTGGGGCATCTTTCAGTCCAGGTGCAGAAAAATTGACCATACGGTCATTCGGGGGAAGAGGATAGCTCAAGAAAGATGCAGTGGCACAAGGTCAAGAAGGTCTGCAGCTTGGCACCTTCTTTTCTAAAAGATTTGGGTAGCTTCTCAAAGACACCACACTAAAGTCGATCGGGCAAATAATTCAATCTCGGCATCGCCTCCACCAAGATACGGAGTCTCCAATGGCAACTTGCATACCTAGCACTTCCAGTCAACCAATGGTCGAATAAAAGGCGCAGTACGCAGTCAAGATCCCCCCTACAGGAACTGTGAGCCATCTGCCAAGAAGACCTCGTGGAGGATATGGAACACTGTTTATTGTCCTGCCAAAAGGCCAAGCGGGTCTGGTCCCACGCGGCTGAGCTACGCCACTCAATAACAGGCAAAACCCTGCCATCGGACCTAGTCCCCACCCTCCTAGGACTCCACACACCCTCCGCCTGGCTAAACTACGAACACACATTCTTCCACACACTAAGAGTAGCCACCCTCTGGATGATATGGAAACGACGACGCCAAGAAGCAATCGGCCACACGACAATGGCAAGCCAAGAAGCGTGGGAGGGAGTATTACAACTAGTGGAAGTGGAATACAGAGGACGACGGCACAAAACAGTCGCAACCATTGAAAGGAACATAGAAAACAAAGACAAAATAATAAAGCAATTCACAAAACAGAAAATGGGAGATGGGAAAATAGCAACAATCGTCAACAACAGAATACTATTCGGACAATGGAGACAAAGCAATATACAAGAACCAACGATCTTGGAGATACCAGGGAATATAGCATATACCCCAAGTGCGGCAATAGACGCTAGCTAAAACCCAAGCATAGATCACCAAAGGTAGGGGAAAGCACGACAGAAGACAAAGATGACTCCTCGACGACACAATCAGAACAAGGTTATAAGAACAAGGGTTTAGGGTTTAGACAGAGTCAAGGGTTTAGAGGCTAGACAGAGTAAGGGCAAGTGAGGTAAAGATAAACCGAGGATAGACAGACAAAAGTCCGGGATTCAGACAGACTCGGGATAAGCATGGTTCAGGATTCCGGAATCCCAAAAAGTCCACAAGAGCCCCAGACCGCTCTAGCATAAAACACCGACCCGACAGCAATTACAGCTGAGAGGAGCAGGACTGCAGAATCGTAAGTGCTTTTCCATATGAGCAGCCACGAATTTGGTTGATAACTTCACGTTATACAATAATATGTATGTATATTACAATCACACAACAAATCAAATGAAAATATTTGAATTGAAAATTTTAATTTGCTTAGAATGGATTTCCTAAATATGTCTTGTCAATTAATAGTAGCTTATATAATTCAATTAGGAATTTATATAGGAGCTTTAGCAGTCTTTTTTTTTAATAATATCGTATATGCTGCCATATCTTTAGCGCTAGTTTTAAGCTCGTACTTTTTTTTTGATGCAGACTTCCAAACGGATCAGCATGGGCCAACCAGAATAAGCAGTGCAAGCTAAGTTAAGCAAGGGTGAGGGGGGGTACATCCTTCCACACGGAAGTAATCAATGCCGTCCACTCGGGCCTCCCAGCCATAATGGGGAGGAGCGTGGCGTGAGTCTCCGATGTATTCCATATTGACTTGCCGGAAGAATAGGAACCGGACTGTCGCTCCCCAGAATGGCCGGAGCCCGAACCGTGAGGTCCTGTTTTATTTATTTAAAAAAAAAAAAAAAAAAAAAAATCAATCTCGGCCATTGAACAGGCCGACAGGGACACGGGTAGCAAACCACACAACATTTCGGTCCAGTCCAATATAGCCCATCGTGCCATAGCAGCGGATGATAACCAACAGACGACGAACAAATCAATAGAAAAGTACGGACTCGACCTGAAGTTCACTATCGCTATCCCTTGCGGGATTTGAACCCATGTCTTTGCCATGAAAAGGCAATGTACATGTCCTCCAACATTGCGGAGAAAACACTGTTGAAGAGCTATATGCTTTCGAAAACACTGAATGAAGACGACGAGGAACGAATGGCGGGACTCGCAAACGACTCTCTGGAGCAAATGATGCTCAAGACATAACCTTGTTGCATAAAACGATGAGAAACAGATTGCACAAACGCCAGGCAGAACAGTTGGGCTCTGTGTGAGAGCAACTGAAGATGGATGCACCTACCAGGATTCTGCCGATACGGTCGATATGCTCACGGCATTCAGCAACTTCTTGCTTCAAGGAGTACACATCAATATTCACACCGCTTTGGAGATTGAAGCTTTCAGCAAAATCCTCTCCGGCCGTCGAACTCGTACCGCCCACTGATTGTTTCCTCGAACTCTCGCCGACTCCACCAAAGTACAATGACCGGCTGCTCGTCTCTCCTCTGCACAAAGGGTAAACAGGCACACACATACACATTCCCATCTATATGAAAAAGTGGGCAGGCAAAGACCAAGTTTACCTCCAGCACAGCACAGTCAGAACTGTCCCCTGTCCATACAACCCCCTAGACACAAGTCCCATCTGGTACTGTACTGGTGAAGTCACCCCCAACGCTTGCACCGTTGAGAAACCTTTCGAGTTTGAAACCATTTCCTACACCTTGGATTTCCTCAGGTGTCCCAAGATCTGTGATGCAACCATGCCACGATTGCTATCGTCAAGTCAAGTCGTCGGAGTCTGCGAGTTGTCGACGTCTTCATTGTACCGGTACGTCTCTCGTCTCTGCTGGGTGTAAAGTTCTGTGTGTGATTTTTTTCTAAGTTGTCAGGCCGGTACGCATGACCTAACACTGAGGATCAGCCCTATCGGAGGCGCACGCGCTTTCTGAACCTGGTCATGTTTCAGCAGGTAACCGGACGCGGGGATGGCATGCACACAGCCTGATTCATTTGGACAAGGGGTGCCGTGTTCAAGTCCGGATCGTAACTATGGTTTGAACTTACAAGGACATAACAGGTAAGAGTTTGGGATCGAGGATTTTCCACCAAGTCCAGAGTAGGCCTGATTTTCAGCAGGTAACCGGAAGGGGGAACCAGCATACCAGACTGCACCCACAGCATATTCCGCTAACATTCATCTGGTGGTCAGGGGTAATTACAGACCAAGCTGAGGCCATCATTTCCTGCCAAGAGGTTCAGCACAGCAGGCTATAGGCGCACCACCGTAGACAGTACACAAGTTTTGAGGAGAGAGGCAGGGGAGGCTGTGCAACCTACCAGTCCAGGGAGACACGAGGAGCGGTGGGCCCCAAGCGCGTGGAATGTGACGACCTCCCTGGCTATGGCGGGAGGTCAAATTGTAGGAGGCGCTCGGAGGCTGTGGCGGATAAGACTGGGCATCGTCTTCTTCAACCGACACCCATGCTAGGGTCTACAAAGGCCAGGGTAATCGACTCTGCGACCTGCAGTGGAGCTTCGGACTTGCATCGACAAAGGACAATGGAAGTGGTAATTACCCGCAGCTATGGTGGACTTCGGACCCCTTTTTCCTTGAATGATGCTAATGATGCTTGAACATGGAAGGCCGTGGACACCCTCCAAACGTTCTTCGACATGGAAGGCCGTGGACGCCCTCCAAAGTCCCCACGTGTGAATGGTCTGGAGGTGTTATCTCATTGTAGGAAGTAATGGCTGGCAGCTATGGTGGACTTTGAAGCCATGCTCTTCACTTCGCTGAGTCGCACTGGTCTGATTTTAGGGTTTACGGAAAGTGTCATCTACGTGTGCCAATAGTCTGGAGGTATTGGCTCATTTGCTAATGGTCTGGAGATGTTATCTCATTTGCTAATGGTCTGCACACCAGAAAATGACAAGAGAGGGAATTCAGAGTGCGACTTCGGCCAGACGGAAGGAAGCGTGAGCGTAAAACGCGATGTATTCAATTTGACTTGCCGGCGGAATAGGAACCGGACCGACGTTGCCCAGAATGGAAATGGAGCCAGGGCCATAAGGACCTCCTTATTATTATTAAAAAAAAAAAAAAAAAAAAAAAAAAAAAAAAAAAAACAGAGTGCAACTGCATCCTGGAGAGTGGTAACGAGGGGGTTGAAGCTTCAACAGGATGAGTTAGTTCTCAACAGGAGATGGTAGACTGATCTTGTGACTTTGATAAATCTTTGCTCATTCTCTATTATTAAATATCATACTTGCGTCGCATTCCATGCCCGGGGGTGCCGTACATGCGGAGCGCACGCGCGTGCACGTGATGCGGCGCAAAAACAAAAAAAAAATGAAAAGACAGTATGCGGTGGCAAAACATTCCCCTCGCTTCTAAAAACCAGAAAGCAAGCGGGAGAAAAGTCGGGGGCATGCCATACCCCAAAACTGTGGGCACATATCTATGCATGTGAGTATTCATGTCCTAATTGTGTCCAGCCTCTTTTCCAAAGGATCCCTACAGCGTATTAGCTAGGACCCCAGGTGGAGCAGAGGTACACTTCAAACTTAATAGTTTGTAAGCGTGGGCAGAGAATATACAGTCTGGATTTGAATTCCGGTCCGTGCATCTCGGTTATGGGTCACCATTTCTCTTTTCTTCTCGTATTTCTTTTCTTAGGAATACGTGCAGTGGCCTTAAGGGCCTCTACTCACCAAATGCACAGAAGACAAAACATATGGCGGCGTATTATTCCACATTCTGCAGAAGATTCATTCTAATTTTTCACATTTCGTGAGTAGTGCAGCCAAGCCCTAAGAGTCACGTGCAGAGACCAACAGGGCCTAGCTACGTGAGCAGCCCATAACTGCTGAAACACAGACCTGAATTCGAATCCTAAGTATATATTCGGCCAGCTCGTGATCTACATCATATTCACTGCCTGCCTCGATTTTGGTGGAGGGTCTGCGCTACCTGCAAGGACCCTTCAGATGGCCTGCATGGGCCGTCTGAGCCGTGTTAAGAGGATCCATTGCTCTCTCTCTCTCTCTCTCTCTCTCTCTCTCTCTCTCTCTCTCTCTCTCTCTCTCTCTCTCCCTCCTGTATGCACACCCCTTACAAAAAAAAAAGAGTGCATCTACACCACATCAGTAATTTGTGCATGGCGCATGGCAGAAATATGCCACAAGTATGTTAAATATAGTAAAGAGAACAACAGAGCAGGAGTCGCAAAAATACACAGACCAGACTCCTTTGTCCACAGAGCAGCCGTGCCGTTACGAGTGACATCCGCAGTAGTGGGTGCGGCAGAGGTGGACGTGTAGGAGGGAGGGCAGCACGATCATTTCTGAAGACCTCCTAAAAAGTCACGCTTCTTGAAACCGTACTTTGATGCCTGAAAAGTTGGGTTGGTTGGCCCATGCGGAAGAAAAAAAAAAAAAGTCCTTCAGGACATCCGTTACAATTGGAAGGATACAGACATGATTAGCATGGCCCCTGCGCAAGGATGACACACGTAAATCGAGAAATGGTCCTAACCAAAAAAAAAAAAAAAAAAAATCTCTCTGAGACTCTCTCTCTCTCTCTCTCTCTCACACACACACACACACACACACACAAACACACAAACACACACACAAAAAAAAAAAAAAAAAAAAAAAAAAAAAAAAAAAAAAAAACACACACACACACACACTACATAACGCCTAAATTTTACAAGAAGGTACTCCAATTTTGGCAAAGAGAATGATAGCAAAACCAATCAACTCATCGGACAAACCAAAAAAAGAAAAATCCAATTACATCATCTCTTCATGCGAGTTGGTATAACAAGGAGTAGAGGCATGCATTTTGCTCAGTACTCAGCTTCACAGAAAAAACTTTCACATGGACTCTCAAGTGACTTAGGCATTTCGACTTCGGGTGGCACAAGGAGAAAAACCAAAGGAGTTGGGCGCCAAACTTTCGCATGTCTGGAACTTCGTGAAGGCCAATGGTCAAACTGGCACAGGTCTCAGAGTTGGGCTACAATGATCGGTTAGGTTTGAGACACACACCTGCTCTTATCTCTGTCAGAAAACTGTCGGAGCAGGCCAACAAGCGCCTCCTTCTCTGTCCGCCGACTGCGTACAAGTGAGCGTGTCTCGTACTCCAAAACTGCAAGTTGACTCTGCAATCTCCGCACACGCCTCCTGTGCATGGCAAGCACTTCCTGCTTCTCGCGCTTGTGCCTGCTCACCACAAGCAACATCCACAAACATCCAGATCACAACACGCCACCACCCGTACACATGACAACCGCAGGGATGCATGACACATCCCACCGCCACCTTTCTTTACTCACTAATTACAACAACAAGCTTCTGGCAACAGCACGTCAAAATGAGGACCACGGGAACACACCGCAGGAGCTGAAGCAGAAGTTTCGCAGCAGAATGAACCATGCCTACCACCCTTCTTTTTTTTTTTCTTTCTTTTTTTTTACCACTTCATGCCAACATAAAAGGAAACTCACCTTCTCGCTACGGTCCCTGTGCTTATGGTTGTCTAGTTAACCCCACTCTCCTGCCTCTTCACCAAACTTACAGATCCTACCTAGTACCTACCTTCTTCCCCCGAATACAACGCACTGTCATTATAGCCGTATCTACACTGAAAGATGCTCAAATACAGCTATAATGACCGTACGGCGTACATTGTATTCTGGGAAAGAAGGTAATATGTCACACGCAGAACTCGAGAGTGACGGAACTCCCCTATAGGCATTAGATAACCCAAGCTCTGTCAATCACCTAGCAAATTCCTCTTGCCTTTCTGAGTTGTGCCTATCCATTGTACCTGTTGCTTTTCTTTTGCCACTTGTTTTTGTTTTTTCTTTTCCCTTCCTTTTTATACCCCTTTCGCTGTACCTGGTCCCTTTCCAAACAGGTAAAGCATAGCAGGGGGGGCAAATTGTTTCCCTTTGCATCCAGCTCCTACTGGGTTCAAACATCCTCAGACAGCAGTTGAATCTCAGTCGCACAGACAAACAAATCTCAGCCCTTCATCAAGCTCAAGAGGGGGCAGGCCACACTAGTTAACACAATGCAAGTCCGCCTCCACCACAGTAGCTCATGACAGATCTGCCTGCCCATCTTCACGCAATTAAAACACCCGATCATTGTGGCTCTATTTGGACCAGCTTTCAGTCTAGATGCGGAAGATGATGACGTGCTGAGGTGGAAGATGAGGAGTTCCTGCACTAGAAGCGGTAGAAGAGATTGATGGGACATTGCAGATATTCTAACAATCTTGCTCTTCTTCTTCGCACCGTATTGTTGTTTGATATTACAGCGAGTTTACATCCATTTTGAGGGTTTTGTGAATTCATGCGTGATGAAGAGAAATGCTCCTGACCACATTCATTCCACAAATCTAAATATCTATCTGAATACCTACGTAGATGCTCTCCTCCTCACTTTATCTCCGTTGTAGAAGCAAGGCCGCCAGGCAGTGACTGCCATGGAAGAGCAGCATGCATTCCTCCACAGCATAATGACAGCAACGGTGGGAATCTCTCTCTCTCTCTCTCTCTCTCTCTCTCACACACACACACACACACACACACACACACACACACACACACACCCCAGCGCACACACAAATGGTTCGCGCTCACAAACACGGCTACACTGTCAAAGATTGCTTGTTGACGTCCATCCGTTCATGTGCAACTTGCCATTTAGATGCTACAGTCTTCCCCCGAATACAACGTATGGTCATTATAGCTGAATTTAGACCAAAAGATACACCAAATTCAGCTATAATGACCGTACGTTGTATTCAGGGGAAGACTGTAGTTATTCATGGCTCACGCTCACACACACGGCTACACTGTCAAAGACTACTTGCTGACGTCCATCCGTTCATGTTTACCTTGCCATTTAGATGCTAGTTATTCACGACTTGCGAGTAATTTGGTTCCCTAACGACAGCCCAGACCGTACTTAATGAATAGACACCATTGTACAGATTCCTCCACCTCCTATGCAACTCTTACACGGAAATACACACGAATTCAGTAATCTCCTTTTCAACTTTTAAAAGCAAAAATAGTAAAATACACAACCGGCATTTTCTATTCCGGCAGAGTTCTGGATCGCTCGCATGTGTCCTACTTTTGTCAACATTGTATAACAAGCTTTTTGGTATTTAGGGTAGACAAAATGGAAGAAACGGATAACGGTGAAAGACGAGAAAAGCTATAATTGTGTTTTCTCAGACTCTGTCCAAGCCGGACAGTTGGCTTGCATCCTGTCATGTTTGCTGCATTTTCCTGTTTGAGGCCTCGAAACTGTGACCTTTGGCGTAGCAGGACAAAATGAACTACCTATACCTGTTCCACTAATCGCTCCTCGTCGAAGCCTGCAAAATACCGGCTTGAATAGCTGCAGCACATATGCTACGGAGGAAGGAGCACTTTAGTGGATGCGTTGGCAAGAGGCATGTGGATCCCAGAGAGAGGACTTGGTGGGAAATAGAAAAAAAAAGGAACAGGAAACAAGATCACAAGATCATAAATGAACAAGCAGTGTAGGCAGATAGATAATTCAATATCATATTCTCTTATGAGTCTTATGACAATATTGACAATTTCTATATATCGTCAGATATCATCAAACAGAAATATACATACACAATATCATACATATATATATCTAGAGAGAGAGAGAGAGAGAAAGGGGGGGCAAGTTAGGACGTACTCACGCCTGAACGTCTGTGCACACATCTGACCTATGGTGCAATCAAATTCACTAGTCATATTACCGTGAGTATGCCCTAATATGAAGACGAAGAAAGGGAAGGAAAGAGGCAAGGACGACAATACCCGTGATGCGGCACAGGGCATGTCTCGAGCACAAGCTCGCAGTCAAATGCATGTAAGAGGGAGAAAAGCAAGGGTCCAAGCAGAACAGGTGGGGGTTGGCAAGGCTGAGGGGTCAAAATCAATACAATGCATCCATGTCAACCCAGGATGTGGCTGAACAGTACAAATACGTAACTGTTAGGAAACGGAACAAGAGTTTGAAACCTGATGAAATCAGATGCACAGAAGAAAGTTAGGGGACGAAAATCCATGCCAGCAAGGAAGTGAATACAGTACACTGCAAGAATGGCTGGAGCGAGAGAGTTTATCAGGACACCGCAAGCACTGAAATATCCGCAAGGTAGACAACTGAGGAATAGAAAAAGATAGAATGAAGAGATAAGAAAACAACAGGTGTGAACTGCATGCAAAATAGAGGGTATGCTTCCCTGTGCGTTGCTGTTTGTGTGTGAGAGGAGAGAGGCAGAGAGAGAGACAGACAGACACACAGACAGACACAGAGAGAGAGAGAGAGAGAGAGAGAGAGAGAGAGAGTCTTACCAGGGTATTATGAGAGCTGCAGCATTCAGCACCCATCAACAACGAGACATTTTGAGAGTCGCACACGATCACGCATGGGCTTAGGTGTCATTTCGAAGACATGGAGAATGCAACTACAAGGTCTTCTGCCAAGGGAAGAGTTACACGCGGAGGGTTGAACATCCAGTAAGGTGACCACCACGCAGGGACATCTTAATGGTCATCATCATCGGCGAGAGTTTCCAAAAGGGGAGGGGGAGAGCGGAGGGGAGAGCGGAGGGGAGAGGTAGGCACTGCAATCAAGTCTGTTGTTCCCACTCAGTCCCTTCCCCTCTCGTCTCCCCCTGGCTCCTCTCTCTCCTCGCCTCTCTTCGCGCTTGGCACTCATTTCTTTAGCAACGCATTGCTGTGAAGTCTCTTCGTCGTTCCTCGCGACCCTTTCACCCCCCTCCGCTTTTCCCCGGCCTTCCCGCCTTCACCTCCCTCCATGTCTGGCACCCATTCCTTCTGCAGCACTATGAGATACGGAGAAGAAATAACCCTCTTGGGGAGAGAGCGAGAGCGAGAACGAGCACACCCACCCAATGAGATGCATCCATCTGTGCAGAACACTGTAAGAAGCCAGCCCACGACTCCGCGTGCAGTTTCAGCATGCTGCCATTCAGCGCACTGTGCATGCTGAAGTATCACCAGCACTTGAAGAAGAGGATGCCACATCATCGTTTACCCACCGCAACACTCCCAAACGGAGGGAAGCCGAAAGACCCAAACTTCAGCTCTCCTCGTCGAATCCGACATGCAGCGGGCGCCTCCACAAACTGTAGGGGATCGAGGGGTGGTACGCGCCTCTCATGCATGATGAGCAATCAGTCGAGAGTTCAAACCCTGACTTCGAAAACATAACATCAAGACTTCCCTGACTTTCAGAAGCGTCCATACACGATAAGGTCCTCGACATTTCGCCGCATGTTGCAAAGAGTGTATTCCCAACCCATCACCTCACCAATCGGCCAGCACTGAAAGAGTCCCCCGACCCACACATCCGCCTATCAAAGGGAATAGGGGGCCAGGGGGCAACATGACAGAGGCACACGCGAACACATCTGGAAGGTCTCCACTCCACCTCTGTGCACGGGTACATGACATTATCGCAGCCTCAAAGATCAATCCCCCTTCCTCCCCTCCGCATCCCCAGCGCCGACCCCAATCATTCTGGACTTCCGAAACCCCTCGTTGGCTATACTCTCAATACCAGTTGCCTCCTGAAGAGACCACCCAGCCGACAGACCACGAGCTGATCGCTCTCACCAACCGAGAGAAAGAAATGCAAGCCTGCCTGAAGAGGCTAACTGGAACACCCCCTGATTGGTTGATTAACTGGTACGCCAGTTGATTGGTTGATTAACTGGTACGCCAGTTGATTGGTTGATTAACTGGTACGGCACTCATAGTCAAAAGGAGACAGACTTCAGATCGCATCAGCACATACAGAGAGCAAGAAGAGAGTCAAACTTCATCTTGGTTCATCCACCATGCGCGGCCCATATGCCGCACAGTCATGCCCCCGCCATGCGCCGCACATCTGTCACACAGCCAAGCCCGGATGGGAGGAAGGGGGAGCAACGGTTCCCGATTCCCTTTCCAGATGCATATCCCCACATACCACATAGAGAGAGAGAGAGAGAGAGCAAGAGAAAGAATCTCCCTCCCCCCCAAGCTCTCTGTCTGTCAACAACTGCCACGCATCCGTCGAAGACACATACCCACCTATTCCCAGCCGTCTACACACCCGCTTTTGCAGGCAGCCCCACACGAATGCCATGACACTGTGCATCTCCACGAGCTTGCCACGTAGTCGACCCCCCTCCCCCCGGGCCCCCCTTCCTTCATGCTCCACCGTATGGAACAAACACAGCCCACCTTTTACGCTGCCGGTACACCAAAGACGCATTCGACTCCTTTTCTTTGGTCTGTTTTCACCAAGTCCACCGGAACGGCCGATGACCGTAGCAACAGATCACCCCAACGGAGCCACCTTTCACACGCTCAACACTGGGCCGCAGCGAACCCCAGAAAATGTACACACCCGCCACACGACAACTTGGTTGACAAGTAAATAGGATTGTTTCTCGCTTCCAGCCTACGGTTCACTGAGGCTTGGCTCTGGCAACATACAGCTCTCTCTCTCTCTCTCTCTCTCTCTCTCTCTCTCTCTCTCTCTCTCTCGCTCTGTATGTGTGTGTGTGCGTCTGTCGCAACATACATATATACACAGAACTATACAAATGCAAGTCATAAATGCCATCTCTCTGCCCCCCGAGCTCCCTCCTATTCCTCCTCCTCCTCCTCCTCCTCCTCCTCTCCCTTCTCCCCCCTTCATCGGGTAACCAAGCATACACCAAGGTAATCCTGTAGGCCACCTCTCTGTTCCGTCCCCTAGCGAGGCTGAGCAGGGTGGTGGCAGGAGATCAAGAGCGCGCGAGATAAATGACAGGGAGGGAATCTCCGAGGCTCGAACCTGTGTCCTCACAATTACCATAATCACGCAAGCACCAACCCACTCCTGTAGCTCTCTCCTCTCTCTCCCTTGATGAGGGTGCACTGGGAGTAGCTGGGATAGGGATAGCAGAACACGACGACACGGGAGTGCTGACTGATGGGGAATCGAACCCGCAACCTGCCAATCACTGTAACTTCTCAAGCTCACGCAAAGTGTCCCCATCAGAACTTTTCCATCTATCCACTCACTCATCACACGTGTCCATGCAGTCAGGTCCTCAGCTTTGACCAGCCGCTTTTGCCCAAACACACGCCTAGACGCACACGCGCGCACGCACACGCACACACACACACACACACACAAGAAATATTGCTCTGGTTAACGTTAAACAAAAAGCCAAGTGGCATGTATACAGAATGAAGCAATGAAAACACAGCAGCAGGATTGCGCAGAAACCAACAGTTCAACGACTGCATCCACCAACCGTTATACTTCCACCATGCATATAATTTACGGTCCATCATACAGTACGTTCGTTGAGAGCAACGAGCGGTGGTTACTTCTACCAACCAGAACGATGAGAACTCGAAAATCATCATGTCAATGTTTTTATCCTAAAGAAATGAATGAATTCATTAGTCTTTAGCAGCCACGTCATCATCAATAAATATCATCAGCCACGTCATCACCAATAAATATCATCAACCGCAGCATCAAACTGATCGCTCTTCATCACGCTATCGCCACGTGGATCCCCGAGATCCCTCGATTAAACCACACCCACTTCCTCCGAATTTATTTTGTCCAACCCACTCCTTTTCCTTTCTTTTCTTTTCTTTTTTTTTCCCCAACCCAGTTCTGTAGCTCTCTCCTCTCTCTCTCCTCTCTCCACCTCCATAATCACGCAAGCACGATTGCTCCCACCGACTCCAGAGATGCAGAACCCCATTCGTTGGCGGCGAAAGCATGGTGCATCTTTATTTTTTGCGCCGTCATCTTGCCATTGGCATTGCGATCCATCAGATCCAAAGGCCGAGATCCTGCACCATCCATCAGTTTTTTCGTTTTTTTTTTCCCCTCTCGCTGTCGTCCTCCGAATAGAACGCGCAGTCCTAATGAGTCAATCAATCAGTCTATAGACACAGCAGCAATAACGACCGTGTTCACTTCGGGGGGAAGACGGTAGGTCTCATCCAGTCCGCTACAGAACGGTGCCCCTACGACCTCGGCTTTATACCGGACAGATCAGGGAGTTCGTGGGGGACAGTACTGGTTTTTCTTCTTTCTTTTTTTTTTGTTGTTGTTGTTGTTGGGGG